>CM051236.1:307400800-307931131 GCA_027917425.1 Gastrophryne carolinensis | reverse complement strand
GGACCTCAGGAGGCCCACTTACCCATTAATATTCTGGAACTGAGAGCCATCCGTCAGGTGCTTGCTCTCCTGACTCAGCACGTCCTGGGCCTTCCGGTCCAGGTGCGTTCAGACAATCGAACAGCGGTTGCTTACATCAATCATCAGGGAGGGACTCGCAGCCTGAGTGCTCTCAGGGAGGTGTCCCTGATCCTGTCCTGGGCAGAAGCCCATGTTCCTTGTCTCTCGGCGGTATACATTCCAGGAGTGGAGAACCAGGAAGCGGACCGGTTGAGCAGGGGCTCTCCCCGTCTGGGAGAATGGGCTCTCCATCCTCGGGTGTTTTGCTCACTATGTCTCCGATGGGGGACACCGGAGGTGGACCTGTTTGCCTCTCGTCACAATCGCAGGCTCCCGAACTTCGTGTCGCTCTCCCAGGATCCTCTGGCAGTGGACGCCATGTCCCTGAGTTGGGGGGATCTGGGGTTTCTATACCTGTTTCCTCCGATACCCATGCTAGGCCGGGTGCTTCGGAAGTTGGCTCTGGAAAAGGTGTCCGCCGTTCTCGTGGCCCCAAGGTGGCCAAGGCGAGTGTGGTTCGCAGACATCGTTCGGCTGGCGGTGGACCAAGTCGTTCTGCCTCTTCGGTCCGATCTGCTCACTCAGGGTCGATTGTGTTACCCCAATTTACCAGCGCTAGGTTTGACGGCCTGGCTGCTGAGACCTCCATCCTGAAGGAGGAGGGTCTTTCTGATTCAGTCGTTAAGACTCTGATCAGTGCTCGGAAGAGGTCTTCTTCTATCACTTACTATAGGACTTGGAAAGCCTATATCGCCTGGTGCGAGATAAGATCTTTTCCTTGTAGGGTCTTTTCAGTCTCCAGGATTCTGGAGTTTTTGCAATCAGGGCTGGACTCTGGTCTTCAGCTTAGTACATTGAAAGGGCAAGTTTCTGCCTTATCTATCTTTTTTCAGAAGTGTGTTGCGCTTAAACCTTTGGTTAAAACTTTTTTCCAGGGGGTTACGCATGTGCGGCCTCCCAGGAAATCATTACTCCCCTGTTTGGGATTTGAATTTGGTTCTTTCTGCTCTTCAGGCTCCTCCTTTTGAGCCTTTGCAAGATATTGCTTTGTCTACCCTGACTCAGAAGATTGTCTTCTTGGTAGCTATCACTTCTGTTCGGCGTGTCTCAGAGTTGGCGGCCTTAACTATCCAGGCGCCTTACTTTGAGAGGCATCAGGATAAAGTGGTCTTTCGGTTCAAGCCAGACTTTCTTCCTAAGGTTGTTTCTGCTTTTCATTTGAACCAAGACATTGTTCTTCCCTCCTTATGTCCTAATCCTAAGAATGACAGAGAGGGTGTTGCATTGTTTGGATGTAGTACGCTGTGTTAAGTACTACTTGGTTATCACGTCTCCTTTTCGTAGGACGGATTCCTTTTTTGTTGTGCCCCATGGGCCTAAGAAGGGTTTGGCACCAGCCAAATCTGCCATTAGCAAGTGGATACGTCAGGCCGTTACTGCGGCCTATTCTGCTAAGGGGAAAGTTCCCCCTTTTCGTATCACTGCTCATTCTACTCGCGCCATTGGGGCGTCTTGGGCTTTTCAGCACCAAGCTTCTGTTGAACAGGTTTGTAAGGCCGCCACTTGGTCTTCTGTTCACACTTTTTCTAAGTTTTACAAAGTTGATGTGCGGGCCTCAGCGCATGCTGTTTTTGGCCGCAAAGTTCTGCAGACTGCAGTCATTTAAGTTATGCTTCACCTGGCCTTGAGTTGCCCAGCCCTTGTGGACACTGCTTTTGGATGTCCCAATAATGGATGAATATCTAAAGGTGAAGCGGGGTGTGTGGCACACCAAGAATAATACCATTTTGTGAGTACTCGCCTGAAAAATGGGTATTGTTGGTGTGCCACACACCCCGCTTCACTCCCACCCTTTTCGGTAGTTCCGAAGCCTTTATATGGTGAAGCTTTTTGTTTATATCAAATTTGATTTTGAGGTTACTGGTGGAATACTGGTACCTTGTCTTTCTGCTTTTTAAATATACTGGTGATTGAAGGGAGGTACCAGGTATATATAGGCCGGAAGGGGGCTCGTTACAAGACTTCCTCTCTGCACTATGTCACCTGCGGTGGATTAACCCAATAATGGATGAATATCTAAAGGTGAAGCGGGGTGTGTGGCACACCAACAATACCCATTTTTCAGGTGAGTACTCACAAAATGGTATTTTTTCTCTGCAGTCTCGGACTGCCAGGAGGAGAAAGTGGCTCTTTTTCACCAAAGGGTAGACGGTTCAGGACATGGTGAGCCTTATGGGATGCCCTGCCCGCATTTGTGTGCCTGTCACCCCCTATCCCTCAATAGTGGGTTCCCTTGTGACCGCTGACTCCCCTTGTTCCTCTTGAGTCCCTTGAATTGGTTGCACTGTTTTCTTTTTCTCTGATATAGCACTCTTGTACACCGCCTTGTATATGGCGGCGACATTAGCCAATGGCTGCGCAAAGGAACCTGAGGTAAAGTCACGTGGGCGCGTCTTTTTCGTGTTCTTCGGAGGGAGGCGGGCGGGGCGAGTGACGCCTTTTGCGTCGCTCCCCCTCGGCCCGCCCCTCGAGTAATTATATGTGCCTTACGGGATCCTCTCGGTTTTTTTTATTCTAAGTATACAGTACGTCCTGCTCCAGATATACTTACACTTGGGTTATCCTCCGCCAGATGGCGCTGTGCACTGCAGACATGCAAAAACAGGCTCCTCCCGGCCCTTCATATACCGAGGAACCTCCCACAAATCCCCAGATTTCTCTGCAGTGCTGACTGCGAAGACATGAAGTATCACTCTCTCGCAGGTGAGCGGGGCTATTACAGCCTGCGGCCCTGTTGGACTATTCCCACCTGTCCTCCTTGTGATGTGCCTCCCAGCCTGGGCTGCGCTGGTCGGGTGAAGGTAGGCAGCACCATGCGTGCTTAATGGAGCCACGCTCCACCGCAGTCCCCCATCTAAGGGTAGGCGGTTTAGGCTGATGGTGAGCCTCTAGTGGATGTCCCTCCCGCATTGTTGCCCCATGCCCCGTGTAGTGGTGGGCCCTGTGTATAGGGTCGCCATCCTCCCTCGTTTCCCCCCGTATTCGGGGGAAAAGAACGGGGGGGTGTGTTTGGCGGTCTCAGTGTACTGTACTGTCACGCTTATGGCCGTAGTTTCGCCTTGACTGGCATCTGGGTGTCAGAGCCGCGCTGCTTGCTCTTTCTATTTTGGCCGCCGCCGTCTTTGCCTTCTAATTTTTTTTTTTTTTTAATTAAAATATACTGTACTGATGGCGGCGGCGTAGTCAGACTACGAGTATCCATTAGCAGATGCCTTTACTAGCATACCCTATGCTTGGATTGTCAAGCCTTGACGGCTGCTTCAGAGCTTCGCGCCTCTTTGGGGGAGGCGGGGACCTGGATTGGCGCGCTCTGCGTCACGCCCAGATTAGGCCCGCCCTTCTGGTTCGATTGGCGCCATTTTGTTGATCTTCGCGCGCACGCGTGTTGGCGGTCCTTCTCCTCCCCTGGTCTGTAAGTGCCCTCGTGGGTGATTTCATCATTTATTATTTTTTTCCAGCTGTGCATGGCCCTGACACCTTTTTATTCCCCTTCTGTCTTTCATACTCCGGTGGCTTCTCCCGGCCTAGCATAAATTGTAGCGGGCTTACCACATTCCTAGTGGGTCTTTGGGACATCCAGGGTTGCCTATTGCATAAATCCCTACTGACATTTATTGCATTGATAATCACCATATGGAGGCATCTCAGAATTATGTGACCGGGGTCCCTCTGGGACAAGACCGGCTGTGTATAATGTGTGGCTATCCCCACGCTGATGCTGACAGGACACAGGTCTGTGCACCGTGTGCCGAGCGAGTACTGGTCCTGCAACCAGGATTGCCATTGGCTGCACCTCGCTTCAATACTCCTATTTCCCCAGGCTTAAATCTCACTTCTGCTGAGTCGCATACGAGTGGGGAGTTGCTGCCTGCTGCGTCTTCCAGACTGCCTACGGCTGACCAGATTATTACGGGGTTGACAAATCGCTTGGGCCCTGGTAAGAAGCGGTCCTCGACGCCCCCTGTTTCTGCCTTTGCTATGGGATCGGAGGAGTTCACTACTCCGCGTGCCTGTACCCCTTCTGATGAAGGAGGGCTGTTCTCTGACTCAGGCTCATCTGATGAGGAGCCGAGGAGTCATGACGATTCTGGCCATAAAGACTGGAACCAGTTTGACACCATTGGTTTGTTGATTAGGATCTTTAAGGACCTGTCTATCTCTCTCCCTAACGCGGCTCCCAAGCCGAGAGGGGAGCGTTTCCATACAGCGACACCGCGCTTGGAATTTCTAGAGAAGGCTCACTTCCATGCTCTTGTACTCGAGGAATGGGAACGCCCCAGTAAACTTCCAGGAGCCCCAGGGGACTGGGATTGGAAATACCCTTTCCCCCCTGAGATGGTTAATTGTTGGTCATCGCCCCCTGTGGTAGACACACCGATCATTGGGGTTCCTAACCCCCCCTTTATTGCAGCTCCTGCTTATAGGACCCTTCGGGATGCCGATGACCGGCGCATGGATAAGCTGGCTTCCCACGCCTTTGCTTGCGAACGAACGCGCTGCATCTGGTCTGTGCCGCGGCCATCACTGCAGTGGCCGCCAGAACCCTCCTCAGAAAGATGCTTGAGCATCACCCTGATGATCTTCCCTGGGAGGTGTTTAATGCACTCTCCAGTTGTGATGTATTGGTAAGATTTACCCTTTTAGCTATGAATGACACCATTAGAATGTGTGCGAGGACTTCTGCCCTTGTGGTGGCTATACGTCGCTTGGTCTGGCTGCGACAGTGGGGTGCTGACGATGCTGCTAAAAGGACTCTGACCCTTTAGAGGGCAACGCCTGTTTGGGGCCCGTCTGGACCTGTTTGGAAAAAAGGGCAAATAACCCCAACGCCGGCGGCCGTCTCGGCCCACTTGGGACAAGGGCACCCCTCCATACCAAAGTGTTAAACAAGAACCAGGGGTGTCCTACCAGAGTCTTCGTGCAGACTCCTGCCCCACGAGCAGCAGACAGCGCTCTGGACCCTAAGCCTAAATCTTCCGCCGAATCCCCTCAAGCATGATGGGACGCCCTCGCCCGCCTGGGTGAGGGGATGACTGCAGCACCTTGCTCCTATCAGCCTCATGCTGGTGGTTACAGGAGGTAGGTTCCTCCGGATACAGGATAAAGTTTGCTGCGTGCCCCCCCCCCCCCCCCCCCCCCAAGATTGCCAGGGTATTCCTGGTCCCTGCCTCTGTTCGGGTGCTGGTGCAGGCCATGCATGGCCTGTGGGGTCTGGAGGTCACTTGCAGTTTGCCCTTAACAGGCAGAGGCAGGTGCTGCTACACCAACCTCTTCACATTTCCCCAAAGGGATGAGTCAGTCTGCCCTTTTGGACTCACAGGTTTTCGGCAATTCTACTATTACAGGCAGTTTCTGCATGAAAAATCTGAGATGGGCCATCAGCGTCTTGCGCCCAGTGGGCCCTTGCCGACTGGGGAGATCAAGGATGCTTATGCTCACATCCCTGTGTCTTCTGGACACCGTGGCTCTTCAGGTTTGTGTTGGGAGTCCAACACTGCTGATATGTGGCCTTGTTATCTGGCCTCTCTTCTGCCTCCAGAGTGCTCACCAAGGTACTGATGGAGGCTATGTCTCTGATGAGACCAAGGGGCGTCCGCGTGAGACCTACCCGGTTGTCCTTTTTTCGCTTCCCAATCTCTACGTCAGGTCGAGTTAGCTACTCGGCTGGTGATGTCCATTGGGAGTCATTTGGATGGGTGTTCATTCACCTCAAGTCCTCCTTGTCCCCTTGATTGGTATCTCCTTTCCTAGGGATGAATCTAGATTCGGTTCAGGCGGGAATCTTACTTCCTCGGCCATAAGGTGGACAATCTGGTTGCGTGGGCTCAGCCCCTCTTTGCTGTTCCTGTCCCTTCACCAGGCAGGAAGGCAGCTGGTGGGCCCGTTTGGTGACTTGCTTAGAAGAAGTCCCTTATATTCTTCTACCTGGGGCCCTTCTGCAACTTCTATTGTTAATACTGGACAGGGACCCAGCATCATCCCTGGAGCAGAGTCATGTGTGCCTCCCCCCCCCCCCCCCCCCCGGTTAGGAGTCCCTCTTGGAGTGGATGTACTCTAGGAACCTGTCTGGGGGCAGTTCCCTTCTTGCCCTTCCTAGAGATGGTCACCATGGATGCCAACCTATACCTAGGTTGATAGAGAGGTTCTCTTCTGTAACCCCATGCGGGTCCGGGGGAGGTGGGGCCTTTAGGAGGTCCATGCACCTATCAATATCGAAACAGTGTGTTTTCAGGTTGGCACTATCTCGCTTGACTTCTCCTCATCACAGCCCGCCTGTTTGGCGGCGCTCGGTCTGTCTGACGACTGTGGCCTACCTTAATCATCTGTGTGGGACCTGGAGCAGGTTGGTCCCTCAGGAAGGTATATGTTCCTGATCTGGGTGAAGGATAATGTTTCCTGCATATCAGTGATATTCGCTCCGGTGGAGGTCCCTCTGCGACAGGATGTGCTAATCCTTGTGTCACTATGAGGTTCAACCAGTGTGGATCTGTTTGGTGCCCCGTCACTATTTCAAGCTCTCGCCCCTCGTTTCCCTGCCCCTGGATCCTCTAGCCGTGGTCATGATGCTTTAGTAACGTTATGACAGGACATTCTGGTCTGTATGTCTTATATCCGTTCCCCCTGCTAGGCGGGGTTCTGAGCAGAATTGCTCTGGTAGGGGGCCCATTGCTTCTGGTGGCCTAGTGAAGCGTGGATTCACAGACGTGATACCAAGGGTGGTAGATCTGTATGTTCTGCTAGGAGTGCCGCCCTGTTCGCTCAGGGCCTCCTTTACGTCACCCCAATCTGCAGTCTCTGGCCTAGCCGGCCTGACTGCTGATTCTTCCGTCTTTATGGAGACATTCTCCTCCTCTCTGTGTTCGTAACTATTGGAAGCCTAAGAGCTAGCTTCTTCTTCCATCTCTCATGAGGTATGGCATACCCATATGGATTGGTGTGAGTCTAGGTCTCTTCCCTGTTGGGCGTTCTCTGTTCCCAGGGCTCTAGAGTTGTTACAGTATGGCTTGGAGTTGGCTCTCCAACTCAGTACTCTGAAGGGTCAGGTTCTGCCCTGTCCGCCTTCCTGTAGAAGTCTTTTGCTTACTTCCTTGGCTATGCATTCTTTTGGGGATTGCTCACTGCGTTCCCCACTTAATTCTATGGTCCCTGTTGGGATTTTAATTTTTAATTATTATTTTTTGCCTTGCGTGGTGTAACTTTTGGACCGATTCAAGATGCTGTCTGGCTGTCTTTTACCATTCAAGTTGTCCTCCTGGGACTGTTACTTCAGTCAGGCGTGTGTCAGAGCGGGCGACTGTTTAGCTAGCCCTTGTTCCATTGATATGCTCCAGGATAAGGTGGTGTTCTGCTTTACGCCGGACCTTCTGCCAATGGTGATGTCTTAGGCTCAGGTATTTTAGACATTGTCTTTCTTCTGTGCTATTTATTCCTAGTAACGCTGAGGCAAGGGGATCTACTTCCCTCAACAGGTGCTGGAATTTTTTTTCCTGGATTGTCTCCTAGGGGGACTGATGCCCCTTGGGGGTTTTGTGGGCACCTACCCCTGTATGTGCCTTATCTCGTCTGCTTCCAGGGGCTAAGCGGCCCTTGGTCTAGCCTTTACTTGGATGGTTGTCCCTTCTGGTCCTAGGGAAAGTTTGGCTTTTTCCTGGACTACTGTTAGCATTTAATCTTGTCAGGCTGTTACTCAGGCCTATTCCTTTAACCCTTTAAGTGCCAGCCCACCAACATATTTTGTCACCCTCCGTTGCCAGAGCATTTTTCACTATTTTCTGCTATAGAGGTTTAACTGATTTTTGAAGGGATTTCCTGGGACTTTATATACTGTTTTTTTCAGCAGAGTCTGGGCTTTAACATGAAATGTCTTGTTTGTCATTTTTTTAGTCTTTTCCTAATAATATTGGGTGAAAGTAGTACAAAAAAATAAGAATAATAATAAGCATTTTTTTTACATTTTGTAGTTTTTTTCTTATAACCAAAAATAAAGGTTTTGAAATAAAATTATATTTAGTGTGAAAGCCCTGTTTCTTCCGGTTACAATGGTACCACATATGTGTTGGTAGACACCCTTTCCTACCCAGGAGACACCACAAACTGCAAATAGCGCTAAAGCAGATTTTTAGATAAAACGCAAATACCATTTGTGCATTGCAGTTTTTAAAGAAATACAACCCTTTACATTTTGAATACCCCCCACAAACCATATATTTTTGAAAAGTACACAGCTCAAGGTTTCTAGGCGTACTAGGGTTCTTGGTGTGGGCACAGTTGTTTACATAGTAAATCTGAAAGCGCAAGGTCCCCTGAACAGAACAATACCCAACATGCATAGGTACTTTGAAGCGTAAAGTTGCTAAACACCTCAAAGTAAAGCATGCACGTAAGGGTAATTTCAGTGGCAAAAGTCAGCTGCGCAGACAAAACACTCACCTTGCAGTTTTTCAAGAAATACAACCCTTTACATTTGGAGTACCCCCCACAAACCATATATTTTTGGAAAGTACACACCTCAAGGGTTCTTGGTGTGGGCACAGTTGTTTGCAACCAGAACCTCTTTCAAATATTGAGTCCAAAGGCTTTTCCTAAAAAAAATAAGAAAAAAGCAGAATCAAAACCCTAATTTCCTAAAAAAAAAAAACAATAAGCAAGTAAGAAATAACATAGTAAATCTGAAAGCGCAAGGTCCCCTGAACAGAACAATACCCAACATGCATAGGTACTTTGAAGCGTAAAGTTGCTAAACGCTCCAAAGTAAAGCGTGCACGTAAGGGTAATTTCAGTGGCAAAAATCAGTTGCACAGACAAAGCACGCACCTTGCAGTTTTTTCAAGAAATGCAACCCTTTACATTTATAATACCCCCCACAAACCATATATTTTTGAAAAGTACACACCTCAAAGTTTCTAGACATACTAGGATTCTTGGTGTGGGCACAGTTGTTTGGATTCAATTCCTTGAAAAATATTCTGGTTGCAAAGGGTTTTCCTAAAAAAATAAAAAAGCTGAATCAAAACGCTAATTTCCTAAAAAAACAATAAGCAAGTAAGAAATAACATAGTAAATATGAAAGCGCAAGGTCCCTTGAACAGAACAATACCCAACATGCATAGGTACTTTGAAGCGTAAAGTTGCTAAACACTTCAAAGTAAAGCATGCACGTAAGGGTAATTTCGGTGGCAAAAATCTGCTGCGCAGACAAAACACTCACCTTGCAGTTTTTCAAGAAATACAACCCTTTACATTTGGAGTACCCCCCACAAACCATATATTTTTGGAAAGTACACACCTCAAGGTTTCTAGGTGTACTAGGGTTCTTGGTGTGGGCACAGTTGTTTGCAACCAGAACCTCTTTCAAATATTGAGTCCAAAGGCTTTTCCTAAAAAAATAAGAAAAAAGCAGAATCAAAACCCTAATTTCCTAAAAAAAAAAACAATAAGCAAGTAAGAAATAACATAGTAAATCTGAAAGCGCAAGGTCCCCTGAACAGAACAATACCCAACATGCATAGGTACTTTGAAGCGTAAAGTTGCTAAACGCCTCAAAGTAAAGCATGCACGTAAGGGTAATTTCAGTGGCAAAAGTTAGCTGCGCAGACAAAACACTCACCTTGCAGTTTTTCAAGAAATACAACCCTTTACATTTGGAGTACCCCCCACAAACCATATATTTTTGGAGAGTACACAGCTCAAGGTTTCTAGGCGTACTAGGGTTCTTGGTGTGGGCACAGTTGTTTGCAACCAGAACCTCTTTCAAATATTGAGTCCAAAGGCTTTTCCTAAAAAAATAAGAAAAAAGCAGAATCAAAACCCTAATTTCCTAAAAAAAACAATAAGCAAGTAAGAAATAACATAGTAAATCTGAAAGCGCAAGGTCCCCTGAACAGAACAATACCCAACATGCATAGGTACTTTGAAGCGTAAAGTTGCTAAACGCTCCAAAGTAAAGCATGCACGTAAGGGTAATTTCAGTGGCAAAAATCAGTTGCACAGACAAAGCACGCACCTTGCAGTTTTTCAAGAAATGCAACCCTTTACATTTATAATACCCCCCACAAACCATATATATTCTAAGTATGTCACACACCCCACTTCAAGATATCCATAACATGTGGGTAATACCGACCTGAAGAGGGCATTCTGCAGAGATGATAGCAAAAAGAAAGCCCCTCCCTGATCCATAAATACCTGGGACCTCCCACTCATTACCCAGTTTTCCATCTCTGCAGACGGCGAGCAAGTCAGAAGATGATGGCTCCTCCTTGCACGGGGATTTCAGGTAGCCGGGGTAACTCCCGGACTGTTTTTTTGATTATTTCCGCTCTGACCCCTTTTTCCCTGAATAGTCCTTAAACCGGACCTTCACCATGATTTAATGAAAAGCCCAAACTCTTAAAAAACAATTCCTCAGCATCTAAAATTAATATATTTTACATGTTTAGTCACTAATTTATTATACTTTCCCCCACTGGGCTGCAACTCTGTTCGGGAATTTAGGATACGGGCGCCGCCATCTTGACTCAGAAGCATCACACTTACTGAGGAGAGGAGAGTGGGATAAGGTACAGGGGGGCGGGTTATAGCTGTGCTTTGCTCAGACAGAGCAGAGCTGGGGTCAGGGAAAGGTCAGCAGTCCCAGAATGCAGAGCAGCAGAGTCACTTCCTGTTTGCAGGCACTTCCTGTTTGCAGGCTGCCTGCAAAAATGGCAGCTTCCATAAGCCGCCATCTTGGATGTTTAAAGGCTTATAAAATGCAGTAGATGCAGGTAGGATGATTTTTAATGTGAGCAATCTGTATGTACAGGGTGTGGGAAACATATAAGATAGACTCTTATTTAGAGTGAAGGTCCGCTTTAAGATACATGCCTCCACAGTCTTGGCTGCTGGCCCAAGCGAGGGTATTCTGGCACCTCTGGTGCTTAGGAGCAGAGCTCCCCCGTGAGACCCTAAATAAGAGGGTAGGCGGTTACACCGGGTTGGTGATCCCGGTTTGGGATGCCCCGTCCCTTGGTATTTGCCCCTGGGGGGTCCCTCTACAGTCCTCCTTTTGGTCACAGTGGGGGTTGGGGGTCTCTTTCCTAGGGCTAGTATTTAATCTTTTTAGTCATTTTATTATGCTATGCACATGTGTGGTGTATGTGTGTGCGTGCTTGGTACTGTCTCGGCGCCGCGGCCGCCATTACAGCCGGGGCGCCGGTCCTTTCACCTTGTGAGGGGAGCTTTCCCCTCACACACTTATGGGGGGGCGGGGCCGGTGCGCTGCCGCGGCCGGCCCCCCGTTGGCGGTGTCTCCCCGCAACGAGCAGGGCGGGTGCTCTGCTGGACGCTGCGGTCGCACCCGCCTGCTGTGTCACTTAGTCTCTGAGTAGGCTGCGAGGGAGGGAGCTTCTCCCCTCGCGTCTTCGTCGGAGGGGGGGCGGGGCTGGGCTGTCGCCGCGGCTCCGCCCCCCTCTGCTTCTGGCGCCGATGCGGAGCTTGCGGCTCTCTTGGAGGAAGGGGGCGGTCTTTGCTCTTCGCGCGGTCCGCGCTGACCACGCCCCAATTTCGGCCTGCGTCTCTCTTCACGTGCTGCGAGGTCTCCATTGCTCCTGCTCCATACGGATCTGTGAGTGCCCCTGTGGGCCCTATTTGTTCTAGCTTTACTTCCTTTATTGGTCCTATATTGGCATTTATTGGGTTCCTTTCTGTCTTTCAGGCGGAGGTTTTATCAGGAGGATCATCATTAGTATTTAGGGGGTTTCCCCCAGTCCTAGATCCCTGGGTTCACTTTTGTTTATAAATCCTCCCACTCGGGACATTAAAGGGGCATCCCGGGTTGCTTATTGGCGTAATTCCCTGGGTCATAGCGACTACTAAAAGTTCACCTTATGGAGGCATCCCCGGATACTGGGCTCGGGACCCCTGCGGGGCAACCCCGGAAGTGTATGTTGTGTTACTGGGAACGATGTGCTTTTGTGTATACCTTGTGCACAGCAAACTATTACGCGGCAGTCCGAACCCCAGGCGTCTGGGTCAGCACCGCCGGTTGCTTCATCTCCTCCTCCCACCTTGACACGCACTCCATGTGACGTCGTCATGGGCAGGGAGCTGCAATCTGAGATGTGCGCCAGATTGGCCAATCTTGAGAAAATTATTTCCAGCTCGGTCGCCCGTAAGGCTCCAGCTAAGAGAAAGCATTTGTCGCCGGCTCCGCCGGTGGATGACCTTGATGACGTTAATAATCTGGATTGGTCTGATTATTCCCCGCTAGAGGAAGGGGAGGTGTATGAGGATTCAGATATTTCGGACGACGAGCAGTCTTTTGGCGCTGATGCCGTGCTTGGTGACTTGGGGAGATTCTCGGATACTCCTCACGCTCTGGCTCTGATGTTGGAGGTTCTGAATATTTCCCCTCCAGAGGAGGTGCCACAGCAGAAGGGTGAGTTGTTTGAGGAATCCAGGCCGCGCTTGGAGTTTCCTACGCAAAGGCATTTTGACAAAATTATCGCTAAGGAATGGGACAGGCCAGCTCGGCTCCCTGGCATTCCTCAGGGGTGGGATAAGAAATATCCCTTCCCTTCGGAGGCGGTTAAGCGCTGGGCATCCCCCCCCGAGGTGGATGCACCGGTTTTGGGGTTGTCCAACTCCTCTGTTTTAAATAGACCTGATTGTTCCACCCTCAAGGATGGAGAGGATAAACGCATTGACCAGATGGCTTGTCATGGTTTTGCTAGCGTTGGGTCAGCCATGCGGCCCGTTTGCGCTTCGGCGCTAATGGTGTTGGCTGCCAGATCTGTGGTCAAGGATCTCTTGACCTCCTCCGGGCTTCGTCCTGGTAGTGAAGAGTTCCTTAGCCTTAAACGGTGTGAGTTGTTTTTATCTTTTGTGTTAACAGCCTTGGATGACGCCTTGATGATGTGTGGTAGGACGTCGGCTCTGCTGGTGACTATTCGGCGGTTGGTGTGGTTGCGCCAGTGGGCGGCCGATTTTATGTCCAAGAAGTCACTGACGGCTCTACCTTTTGTTGGATTACGGCTCTTTGGAGAGACATTGGACTCACCAAGGGTGGTAGGTTACCTCAACGCAAGAAACAACGCCGTCCCTTTCGGGGGGCGCCTTCCTTTACCCCCTCCTTTCGTGGGGCCAGATCTGGCAGGGGATTTGCCTTCCCCTCTTCCAGAGGTGATTCTGGGAGCAGGGGCAGAGGACGTGCCCGTCCAGGATACAGTTGGGGCTCTAAGCCCAAGCCGGATACTAAGCCAGCTCAGCGATGAGGGGGCGCCCTCACCCATGCGGGTGGGGGGACGGCTGCGACACTTCTCTCAGGTCTGGGATCAAGAGGTCTCGGACAGATGGATCCGGGAAGTGGTGTCTTCCGGTTACAAGCTGGAGTTCGAGCTCCGCCCCCCTTCTAGATTTTTCAGGTCTCGGATGCCTTCGGAGCCTCTGGCGGCGCAGGGACTCCTGGTGGCAGTAGAGAATCTTCTGGACACGTCTGTCATTTGCCCAGTGCCCCCCTCGGATCAGGGCAGGGGTTTTTATTCCAATCTGTTCACGGTACCCAAAAAGGACGGATCGGTCTGTCCCATATTAAATCTGAAGTTTCTCAACAGGTTCATCTGGCCGCGGAAATTCCGCATGGAAACGCTGCGCTCGGCTATTCACTCTCTTCGTCAGGGAGACTTTCTGACGTCCATAGACATCAAGGATGCTTATCTGCACGTTCCGATTTTTCCGGCACACCAGAGGTTTCTCAGGTTCGTGGTGGAGGATCGGCACTTTCAGTTTGTGGCACTCCCTTTCGGGCTCACCTCGGCTCCTCGGGTGTTCACCAAGGTGCTGGCGGGGGTGATGGCTCTGCTCAGGGTGCAGGGTGTCCGTATTGTGCCCTATTTGAACGATCTTCTGATCATGGCTTCTTCCTTCAACCAAGCGGAGTTGGACACCAGGTTGGTGGTGTCCACTCTGGAGAGGTTCGGTTGGGTGATCAACCACCCCAAGTCTTCCCTTTCTCCGTCCAGAGTAGTGACCTTTCTGGGAATGTCTCTGGACACTTTGCAGGCCAGGGTGTTTCTGCCCCAGGCCAAGATTCTTTTGATTCAGGAGTTAGTTCGGCTTCTCTTGTCGGTCCCTCATCCGGCCATCCGGCTAGGGATGAGGCTGGTGGAGTTAATGGTGGCCTCATTCGAGGCAGTTCCCTTTGCGCAGTTTCATATGAGGACGCTTCAGCTTCATCTGTTGAAGGTTTGGGACAAGTCTCCTCTATCGTTGGATCAGTCCTTCCTGATGACTCCCCGAGTTCGTCGATCCCTGCAATGGTGGCTGGGGTCTGTCAATCTGCTGAAGGGCAGATCCTTTCTGGCGCCGTGTTGGGAAACAGTCACCACGGATGCCAGTCTGTCAGGTTGGGGGGGGGTGTTTGGAAGGACCTCCATTTTCAGGGTCTGTGGGGCCCGCAGGAGGCTCACGAGCCCATCAATGTTCTGGAGTTGAGAGCCATCAGGTTGGTTCTGTATCGCTTGACTCATCAGTTGCAGGGCCTGCCAGTTCAGGTCCGGTCGGACAACCGGACGGCGGTTGCTTACATCAATCACCAGGGGGGGACTCGCAGCAGGAGTGCCCTCAGGGAAGTGTCTTTGATTCTGGACTGGGTGGAGAGCCACGTCCCGTGTATCTCAGCAGTCTACATTCCGGGAGTGGAGAACACGGAGGCGGACTCTCTGAGCAGGGCCTCCTCTCGTCAGGGGGAGTGGTCCCTCAGTCCTCAGGTGTTTCGCTCGATTTGCCTCAGGTGGGGGTTCCCGGCGGTGGACCTCTTTGCCTCCCGTCACAATCACAAGCTTCCGGTATTTGTGTCTCTCTCGCAGGATCCACTGGCCCTGGCGGTGGATGCCATGTCCCTGAACTGGAGGGATCTGGGGTTTCTTTACCTGTTCCCTCCGTTTCCAATGTTAGCCAGAGTGGTGCGCAAGCTGGCCATGGAGGGCGCGTTGGCGATTCTGGTGGCGCCAAGGTGGCCAAGGCAGGTTTGGTTCGCAGATCTGGTAAGGCTGGCAGAGGATCAGTTCGTTCTGCCTCTACTGCCGGACCTGCTCACCCAGGGTCGGCTACGCTATCCCAGGTCCTATATTGACTGGTGTGAAAGTAGGTCTTTCTCTTGTCGGGAGTTCTCCATTTCCAGGATCCTGGAGTTTCTTCAACATGGTCTGGATCTGGGGCTTCAACTTAGTACCTTGAAGGGGCAGGTTTCTGCCCTGGCGGTGTTCTTCCAAAGGTCCTTTGCACTTCATCCCTTGGTCAAGACTTTTTTCCAAGGACTTACGCATGTTCGGCCTCCTAGGAAGCCCTTTGTTCCAGTTTGGGATTTGAACCTGGTTCTTTCTGCTCTGTCTCCTCCGTTTGAGCCCTTGAATGAGGTCGCTTTGTCTTCACTTACTCCAAAGGTGGCCTTTTTGGTGGCTATCACTTTGGTTAGGCGTGTTTCTGAGTTGGCAGCCTTGTCCATTAAAGCTCCGTACTTCGAAAGGCATCAGGACAAGGTGGTCTTTCGTTTTAAGCCGGATTTTCTTCCTAAGGTGGTCTCTGCCTTTCATCTGAATCAGGACATTGTTCTGCCTTCTCTATGTCCTAATCCCAGCAACGACAAGGAAAGGGCGTTGCATTCCTTGGATGTAGTTCGCGTTGTGAAATATTATCTGGTGGTTACGTCTTCCTTTCGTAAGACTGATGCTTTTTTTGTGGTACCCCTTGGGCCTAGGAAAGGTTTGGCTCCTGCCAAATCTTCCATTAGTAAATGGATTCGTCAGGCCATCATTGGGGCCTATTCTGCCAAGGGGAGGAGTCCCCCTTTTCGTGTTACTGCTCATTCTACTCGTGCGGTTGGAGCGTCCTGGGCTTTTCAGCACCAGGCCTCTGTTGAGCAAGTTTGTAAGGCCGCTACTTGGTCTTCTGTTCACACTTTTTCCAAGTTTTACAAGGTTGATGTTCGGGCCTCAGCGGATGCTGTTTTTGGCCGCAAAGTTCTGCAAGCTGTTGTGGTTTAAGTTGTACCTTGTTGCCTTGTTTTGGATCCCCGCCCTTTTATGGACACTGCTATTGGATGTCCCACATGTTATGGATATCTTGAAGCGGGGTGTGTGACATACTTAGAATAATACCATTTTGTGAAATACTCACCTGTAAAATGGGTATTATAAGTATGTCACACACCCCGCTTCACCTGCCCTTCTTGTATTCTGGATCCTTTATATTGTGAACTTTGCGTTGTTTTAACTTATATTTGCCTCTTCCTGGTCCCTTACCTTACTGCTTTTTTATACTGGGTAATGAGTGGGAGGTCCCAGATATTTATGGATCAGGGAGGGGCTTTCTTTTTGCTATCATCTCTGCAGAACGCCCTCTTCAGGTCGGTATTACCCACATGTTATGGATATCTTGAAGCGGGGTGTGTGACATAATACCCTTATAATACCCTTATAATACCCATTTTACAGGTGAGTATTTCACAAAATGGTATTTTTTGAAAAGTACACACCTCAAAGTTTCTAGGCGTACTAGGATTCTTGGTGTGGGCACAGTTGTTTGGATTCAATTCCTTGAAAAATATTCTGGTTGCAAAGGGTTTTCCTAAAAAAATAAGAAAAAAGCTGAATCAAAACACTAATTTCCTAAAAAAAACAATCAGCAAGTAAGAAATAACATAGTAAATCTGAAAACGCAAGGTCTCCTGAACAGAACAATACCCAACATGCATAGGTACTTTGAAGTGTAAAGTTGCTAAACACCCTAAAGTAAAACATGCATGTAAGGGTAATTTTAGTGGCAAAAATCAGCTGCATAGACAAAGCACGCACCTTGCAGTTTTTCAAGAAATGCAGCCCTTTACAGTTATAATACCACCCACAAACCATATATTTTTGGAAAGTACATACCTCAAGGTTTCTAGGCGTACTGGGTTTATTGTTGCGGGAGACATTTTCTGGATGAAAACCCCTTAGGTGACCATTGATTGCACAGTATTTCCCTAAAAAAATAGTACAAATGCAGCATGCAAGCCAATTTTCTTAATATATCGGTATGCAAACAAGAAAGACTCATGAAATCAGAGACAACGTTCCCTGGAACATAATACCTAACATGCTTAGTTACTTTATGGGTAGAGTTGCTAAACGCCCTGAAGTAAAACATATGCATAAGGGTAATATTCTAAGTATGTCACACACCCCGCTTCAAGATATCCATAACATGTGAGTAATACCGACCTGAAGAGGGCATTGTGCAGAGATGATAGTAAAAAGAAAGCCCCTCCCGGATCCATAAATACCTGGGACCTCCCACTCATTACCCAGTTTTCCATCTCTGCAGACGGCGAGCAAGTCAGAAGATGATGTCTCCTCCTTGCACAGGGGGATTTCAGGTAGCCTGGATAACTCCCGGCCCGTTATTTATTTCCGCTTGGACCCCTTTTTCTCTTGGTGATCCTTTAGATATACATACCTCTCAGTCTCGGCTGCTGGTCCGGGCGAGGGTATATTAGCACCTCTGGTGCTTAGGAGCAGAGCTCCACTGTGAGACCCTACATAAGAGGGTAGGCGGTTACTCCGGGTAGGTGACCTCGGTTTGGGATGCCCCGTCCCCTGACACTTATCCCTGGGTGGCCCTTCCCAGTTACCCCTTTTACCAGTCTTATTACTCCCCGCTAGAGGACAGAACGCCCTCCTCAGGTTGGGGGTCGGGGGTCACTCCATTATAGCTAGGTGTCTGTATCTTATTTATGTGTGTGTGTGTTTTTACTTATGATTCCCGGGCGCCGCGGCCGCCATTGCCGCCGGGGCGCCAGTTTTCTCATGATTTGTGAGGAGAGCTTCTCCTCATGTACTGTTAGTCGGGGTGCGGGGCCGGGCCTTTGGCGCGATGCCGCGGCCCACCCCCCTTAGGCTATGCGCTGTTGGCAGGAGCGGGGCGGGTGCTCCGCAGCATCCTGGCAGGATGCTGCGGCCCGCAGACGCTCCTCGTTTACTACTTTAACCGGCGCCGCGGGACATCCGCGGCGCCGGTCTCTGTGCTTGGTACTGAGGGGAGCTTCTCCCCTCACGCCTACTACGTAGGGGGGCGGGGCCGGGCTTTCGGCGCGTCGCCGCGGCCCGCCCCCTCTGCTACAGGCGCCGCTGTGGAACTTGTCGCTCCGTGACAGGATGCAGGTTGGGGGCGGATCCTTGTAATTCGCGCGGTCCGCGCTGACCACGCCCCTTTCTTGGTCTGACTTCTCCCTCAGGACGGTGTGTGAACGTAGCACACCGGCTACCGACGGAACTGTGAGTGGCCCTGCGGGCCCCTGTTTTTCTTCTTCACTTTAGTCCTTAGTCTGTCTATGGCACTTATTGGGGTTATTTGTGTTTTTCAGGTTGGATCGTCAGTGGTATTTAGGGGGTTTCTCCCGGTCCTAGGTCCCTGGGTTCAATCTTACTGATCATAAATCCTCCCACTCGGGACATTAAAGGGGCATCCCGGGTTGCTTACTGGCGTAATTCCCTTGGTCATAGCGACTACTTAAAGTTCACCTTATGGAGGCATCCCCGGATACTGGGCTCGGGACCCCTTCGGGGCAACCCCGGAAGTGTATGTTGTGTGGGGTATCCATTACTGGGGACGATGTACTACTGTGTATACCTTGTGCACAGCAAACTATTACGCGGCAGTCCGAACCCCAGGCTTCTGGGTCAGCACCGCCGGTCGCTTCATCTACCCCTCCCACCTTGATACGCACCTCGTCTGACGTTGTCATGGGCAGGGAGCTGCAGTCTGAGATGTGCGCCAGATTGGCCAACCTTGAGAAAATTCTCTCCAGTTCGGTCGCCCGTAAGGCTCCGGCTAAGAGAAAGCATTTGTCGCCGGCTCCGCCGGTGGATGACCTTGATGATGTTAATCTGGATTGGTCTGATTATTCCCCGCTAGAGGAAGGGGAGGTTTACGAGGATTCTGATGATTCAGACGATGAGCAGTTTATTGGCACTGATGCCGAGCTTGGGGACTTGGGGAGATCCTCGGATACTCCTAACGCTCTGGCTCAGATGTTTGAGGTTCTGAATATTTCCCCTCCCGAGGAGGCGCCACAGCAGAAGGGTGAGTTGTTTGAGGAATCCAGGCCGCGCTTGGAGTTTCCTACTCAAAGACACTTTGACAAAATTATTGCTAAGGAATGGGACAGGCCGGCTCGGCTCCCTGGCATTCCTCAGGGGTGGGATAAGAAATATCCCTTTCCTTCGGATGCGGTTAAGCGCTGGGCATCCCCCCCCCGAGGTGGACGCACCGGTTTTGGGGTTGTCCAACACCTCTGTTTTAAATACTCCTGATTGTTCCACCCTCAAGGATGGGGAGGATAAACGCATTGACCAGATGGCTTGTCATGGTTTTGCTAGCGTTGGGTCAGCCATGCGGCCCGTTTGCGCTTCGGCGCTAATGGTGTTGGCTGCCAGGTCCGTGGTCAGGAATCTGTTGACTTCTTCCGGGCTTCGTCCTGGTAGTGACGAGTTCCTTGGCCTTAAACGGTGTGAGTTGTTTTTATCTTTTGTTTTAGCCGCCTTGGATGACACCTTGATGATGTGTGGTAGGACGTCGGCTCTGCTGGTGACTATTCGGCGATCGGTGTGGTTGCGCCAGTGGGCGGCCGATTTTATGTCCAAGAAGTCATTGACGGCTCTACCTTTTGTTGGATTACGGCTCTTTGGAGAGAAATTGGACTCTGTCACCAAGGGTGGTAGGTTACCTCAACGCAAGAAACAACGCCGTCCCTTTCGGGGGGCGCCTTCTTTTACCCCCTCCTTTCGTGGGGCCAGATCTGGCAGGGGATTTGCCTTCCCCTCCTCCAGGGGAGATTCCGGGAACAGGGGCAGAGGACGTGCCCGTCCAGGATACAGTTGGGGCTCTAAGCCCAAACCGGCTGCTAAGCCAGCTCAGCAATGAGGGGGCGCCCTCACCCATGCGGGTGGGGGGACGGCTGCGACACTTCTCCCAGATCTGGGATCAAGAGGTCTCGGACAGATGGATCCGGGAAGTGGTGTCTTCCGGTTACAAACTGGAGTTCGAGCTCCGCCCCCCTTCCAGATTCTTCAGGTCTCGGATGCCTTCGGAACCTCTGGCGGCGCAAGGGCTCCTGGTGGCAGTAGAGAGTCTCCTGGACATGGCTGTCATTTGCCCTGTGCCCCCCTCAGACCAGGGCAGGGGTTTTTATTCCAATCTGTTCACGGTACCCAAGAAGGACGGATCGGTTCGACCCATATTGGATCTGAAGTTTCTCAACAGGTTCATCCGGCCGCGGAAATTCCGCATGGAAACGCTGCGTTCGGCTATCCACTCTCTTCGTCAGGGAGACTTTCTGACGTCCATAGACATCAAAGACGCTTACCTACACGTTCCGATTTTTCCAGCACACCAGAGGTTTCTCAGGTTCGTGGTGGAGGATCGGCATTTTCAGTTTGTGGCACTCCTCTTCGGTCTCACCTCGGCTCCTCGGGTGTTCACCAAGGTGCTGGCGGGGGTGATGGCTCTGCTCAGGGTTCAGGGCATCCGTATTGTGCCCTATTTGGACGATCTTCTGATTATGGCTTCTTCCTTCAACCAAGTGGAGTTGGACACCAGAACGGTGGTGTCCACTCTGGAGAGGTTCGGTTGGGTGATCAACTTCCCCAAGTCCTCTCTTTCTCCGTCCAGGGTAGTGACCTTTCTGGGAATGTCTCTGGACACTGCGCAGGCCAGGGTGTTTCTGCCCCAGGCCAAGATTCTTTTGATTCAGGAGTTGGTTCGGCTTCTCTTGTCGGTCTCTCGTCCGGCCATCCGGCTAGGGATGAGGCTGGTGGGGTTGATGGTGGCCTCATTCGAGGCAGTTCCCTTTGCGCAGTTTCACACAAGGGCGCTCCAGCTTCATCTGTTGAAGGTTTGGGACAAGTCTCCGCTATCGTTGGACCAGTCCTTCCAGATGACCCCCCGAGTCCGTCGATCTCTGCAATGGTGGCTGGGGTCTGCCAATCTGTTGAAGGGCAGATCTTTTCTGGCGCCGTGTTGGGAGACAGTCACCACGGATGCCAGTTTGTCAGGTTGGGGGGGTGTTTGGAAGGATCTTCAGTTTCAGGGTCTGTGGGGCCCGCAGGAGGCTCACGAGCCCATCAATGTTCTGGAATTGAGTGCCATCAGGTTGGTTCTGTTTCGCTTGACTCATCAGTTGCAGGGCCTGCCTGTTCAGGTTCGGTCGGACAACCGGACGGCGGTTGCTTTTTCCAAGTTTTACAAGGTTGATGTTCGGGCCTCAGCGGATGCTGTTTTTGGCCGCAAAGTTCTGCAAGCTGTTGTGGTTTAAGTTGTGCATTGTTGCCTTGTTTTGGATCCCCGCCCTTTTATGGACACTGCTATTGGATGTCCCACATGTTATGGATATCTTGAAGCGGGGTGTGTGACATACTTAGAATAATACCATTTTGTGAAATACTAACCTGTAAAATGGGTATTATAAGTATGTCACACACCCCGCTTCACCCGCCCTTCTTGTATTCTGGATCCTTTATATTGTGAACTTTGCGTTGTTATGACTTATTTTTGCCTCTTCCTGGTCCCTTACCTTACTGCTTCTATATACTGGGTAATGAGTGGGAGGTCCCAGGTATTTATGGATCCGGGAGGGGCTTTCTTTTTACTATCATCTCTGCAGAACGCCCTCTTCAGGTCAGTATTACCCACATGTTATGGATATCTTGAAGCGGGGTGTGTGACATACTTATAATACCCATTTTACAGGTGAGTATTTCACAAAATGGTATTTTTATTTAAATAATTTAGTTCTTTTTAAATCAAAAAACCCTTACCTGTCTAATATCTAAAATAAACCTTTTATGATTTAAGGATGCTATTGTGGAAACAGAACACTGGACAGAAAGTACAACACTTTAATAAAAGATCGGAAAGAAATAATAAATTGCAAAATAAACTTATCCTCAATAATGGTACTAAGAGGTGCCATTAGATTAGCAATGGGAGGATTAGCTTGTGAACGTCAGTAAACACCGAAATCCTAATAAAGGGGCCCATGTTTTCATCATCCTTCACAAGTATCCGTCAGTTTTTGGCTTTGCCTCAAGTACCGAAAAAAAGGACAAGTAAATACACTTTCTACACCCTAATTGTTAACTATGTGTTTCAGGCCACAGAAACAAAAAGGTAAATTAAAGCAGGAAAAAAAACTAAACCTAAAAGATTCCAGGGATGATCACTTACCTTCCCCCAGGGTATCCCAAATTAGGATGACCTGCTGTGTGAACCCCCCCAGATTGGCAGTAACAGCTTACTTCTTCCTGGTCCTGCAGCGCATGTTCTTGTCTCATTATAGCCTTTTAACGTGTTCTTTTCACATGGCTCTATATGCAACGAGGAGCAAGAGCGGGCACATCCCCAGCATCTTGTGGTTGTGTGCGTGTTCCCGACCCAGCTATTCAGATAGGCTGGGGCAGAAGCGCACGTGCTGCAAGGGATGTGGCAGCTTGCACTCCTATTGCAGATAGAGCCATTTGCTGAATGACATGGCAAGTGGCTTAGATGGATGAGAGCCCACAAATGCACCGTTGGGCCGTGGAGAGGTAATCTGTTATTACTATAGATCGGGGGGTTTTACCGAGCAGGGTATTCCAAACCAGGATGACCCTAAGGCACAGAACAAAGTTGAAGGTCTGAAGCTGAAAAGAAAAGTCCAAAACAATGCAAAAGTCAATAATGCAGTTGTGTATGGTATGCCTCAAAACAACTCTCTAAACACAAACCAGGTTGGCTGGGACATGTCAGGCAGTAGTAGCGCACATCTCTCCTAAAGCCACGCCTATTGCATACCCTACAAGGCTTCTGGGGATACCTTTTCCTATTGATGGAGGGAATGCACTTTATAAAGTGCTTCCCAACTAGCCTTACCTCATCATCATTACCAGCCATCTCTGGTGCCTGCTCGGTATCCCCAAATATCAAAGCAGGGAGTAACTGCTGCTGGAATTTGACAAAAGACAAATTCGAGCCTGGTACTGCTGCCTTGAAGACAACATAGGCGTTATAAGTTGCCATTTGGACCAAATGGATAGCAACTTTTTTGTACCAGGCTCTGGATTTTCTGGTGGCATTGTAATATGTTAACATTTGGTCCGTCTTATCAACGCCACCCATGAATTTATTATAATCCTTGATACAACGTGGCTTTTGGGAAGGGGCTCGGGGACCACGTCGTCGTACATTCATGACTGACTCATCGTGGATTGTTGTCAGCATGAATACGTTTTTTCTGTCCATGTATTTCACGGCCAGGAGCTCATCGCTTCTTAAAGCATACGACTCTCCACGATTTAGCTTTTTTTGAAGCATTGACCTGGGCAAGCCTTTTCGATTAGAGTTGATGGTGCCACAGGCCAGGGTGTCCAATGTGTATAGGGCTCGAAATAGGGGGATGCTGGTATAAAAGTTATCCACATATAAGTGGTAACCTTTCCCCAGTAGAGGAGTCATGAGTTCCCATACAATCTTGCCACTGACAGACAAATCAAGGGGACAACCAGGGGGGTCCAGATGTGTGTCCCTTCCTTCGTAGATTCGGAAATATTTGGTGTAGCCGGTCACACTATCGCATAATTTGTAAAATTTAATCCCATAGCGGGCACGCTTACTAGGGATATACTGACGAAATACAATGCGCCCTTTAAAAAGCAGAAGTGATTCATCAATACTTAAATTTTGAGAGGGGGTGTACACTTCTGCAAAGCGTGTAGACAGGCTATCGATCAGGGGACGTACTTTGTGAAGCCTGACGTGACCGGGCTCACCGCGGGGAATTGCAGTGGCATTATCATTAAAATGTAGAAACCGCAGTAAAATTTGGTACCGGTTTCTGGTCATTATGGCCCGAAATAATGGGGTTGCCAAAAGGGTTTGGGTATCCCAGTAGGAGGCGATGCTAAATTTTTTGCAGATACCCATGGCTAAAGTGAGCCCCCAAAATGTTTTCAACTTACTTATGTTTGTAGGATGTGAACAAACAAACAACAATACCGCGCTGTCTTCAAACAAAAAAAGCTCAACGTGCAAAAACTGGAATCCTCTACCCAGAAAAAATATTACAAAGATAAAAAAGAAAACACAGAGCTAAAGAATGTCTATTAAAAAGTCCAATTAAATTGAAGTGAAATCTTCCAAAATTCAAAACACCCGGTGATTATCATCAATTCCAGTGCAAATCCACCACCTAATAGACAGGAGGCTTACCAGATATAAATCATTGAAAAGCTTTCTTGAATCAATAAATCCCAAACTTTAACGATAAATCACATCCCAAGATGAAGGAAGATGTATACGGCTGACAGAGAACTTTAACTTCCAGAATGTCTATTAAAAGGTTAACCTGGTTAAACCCCCATTGGGGGGTGAAACGCGTTGGTTAGCAGCAGCCGGAACTTACATTTGACCATTCTACACCTATTGGATTTTGAAGCCTGGCGGTGAGAGTCGCATACAGCTTTGTCATATGCAATGTTTTATTGGTCTTAATACCATGTGAGTGCAACAATTTTTAAATTAAATGCCTTTTTACATTAGCGGTGTTGCACTATTTGTTATATTTTTTTATCCCCTCATATATTCCTGGGATATGAGCTTTGATGTTTGCTTGAGTGGATTTTGAATAGTTCTCTGTCAGCCGTATACATCTTCCTTCATCTTGGGATGTGATTTATCGTTAAAGTTTGGGATTTATTGATTCAAGAAAGCTTTTCAATGATTTATATCTGGTAAGCCTCCTGTCTATTAGGTGGTGGATTTGCACTGGAATTGATGATAATCACCGGGTGTTTTGAATTTTGGAAGATTTCACTTCAATTTAATTGGACTTTTTAATAGACATTCTTTAGCTCTGTGTTTTCTTTTTTTATGTTTGTAGGATGCCATGCATGAGCGCGGGCGTGCCTTTGTGGGGGATTTTGTGCTAGGACCCACTCAGCATAGCAGTTTGTATGGTAGACCATTTCCTGTAGGATGGCCTCTGTTACGAACAATTTGAAAAAGTCAACGGGACGGAAGTTTGTTGTGTCGACGTTGACTCGGGGGACCAAATCGAAAGGGGGAATTTTGGGGGAATAATTATTAGGAGGCCTCCACGTAGGTGCTCCATCACCAGCTGCAGCACTCACCACCTGACCTACACTCTCCTCCAGCGTGGCCTCTACTTGTGCACTACCATCCCTTCTAGGATGCCTAGCACTACCACTGGTACTACTGCGCGGCTGTGTCTCCTCAGTAGAGGAGACACTGTCAGACTCGCTATCTGAGGGAAAATATTCTGAGCCTGAATCACTAAACTCTTCAGAGTCTGACTCCATCATATAAGCCGCTGCTTCCTGGGCAGTGTACCGTCTCCCAGCCATACCGAAATCTGCTAAACAAAGGCTAAAACCAAATACAAACTACAAAATTACTACACTAAAGGGGACAAACTAGGGGGCACTTTACAGTAACTAAATCTAAAAGCTAAGTGTAAGAAAAAAAAAAAAAGTAAACAATTCCTCAAAAGATAAGGTGTATGTGTGGATGTATTTATACAATACCAAAGCAGGAGGTCCCAGACGATCCGGCAGGATTAAGGATGGGGGGGAGGAGGGAGGTGGGGCAAGGGTAAGGCCAAGTGGGGGGGCTGTAAAACTAGAAGAGACCTTCAAGCTGGAGTCCACCACGTTGTCGGTCAGCAAGCTTGATGCTTTCAGGATCTAGAGCAATCGCACACCTAAAGGAAGTTAAAATAACAGAACATTAAAATTAAGAAGGATGGTACAAACCCCCAGCAGCTTCAGCTGTAAGGCCCATGTACAGAGAGGCTACGGGAGGAGCCTGTGGGCAGGTATGTTCACTATGTACATGCTCTCTCTGGTCACAGCATGGCACCTGACAAGGCTGGCCTTATCGCTACCATGCCAAGCGGCCACCCCCGAGGCAGATGCAGTGCTGGGATGAGGGAAGGGGAAAGAGGCAGATGCGTTGCTGCGATGAGTGGGCTGAGGAGAAAGAGAGGCAGATGCAGTGCTGGAATGGAAACAGGTAGATCTTGTGCCGGGATGTGGTGCATGAGGGTGGCAGATGTGGTGTCAGGATGGAGGCCTGTGGAGAGAGACAGATGCAATATCAGGATGGGTTGCATGGCCAGAGGTGGCAGATGTGGTGCCAGGATGGAATGCATAAGCAGAGAGGGTTGAGTGAGGGTAGATGTGGAGCCACAGGAGGGCGGATGCGGAGCCAGAGGAAGGTGAGTGAGGGCAGATGCGGCGCCATGTGATGACGGATGTAGAGCCAGAGAGACATCCAGGCCAGGACACTCTCTCCGGGTGAGGAAGAGGGAGGAGCCTGTTATCTGTTGTACTATGTTAGTGGCTCTGAGGTAGGTACTATGGATGAATAAAAGAGAAAAAAAAAACTCCCCCTAAACCTTACGCAGCAACCGATGGAGGGGAGAGAGATGCACACCGATCGGCAAGGATGACAGTAGCAGGCATGTCTGTGGCAGTGGTGATCGCATGCATGGAGAGGTAACACAAGGAATCCACCCCACCTCCCTCCAAAGCGTTCGCGGAGGGGAGAGAGATGCAGGGAAAAATGCAGGAGCAGGGCAAAGGCGATCGCATGCATGGAGGGGAGGGTTCCTCATGCCCCCCCCCCCCCCCCCAAGCATGCAATCGCCTCTGCTCCTGCTGTATTGCCGGCATCTTTCTCCCCTCCACCGATTGCCTTGGAGGGTGAGGGGTGACAGCAGGTGAGAGGTGACAGCAGCAGAGGGGGGGGGGGCACACTGTGCACTGATCATTGGGGTAGTAGGAGCAGGGCAAGGATCACATGCATGGGGGGGGCGGCACACGGAACCCTTCCCACCTCCCTCCAAAGCGATCGTGGAGGGGAGAGAGATGCGGGGAAAACCGCAGGAGCAGGGCAAAGGCGATCGCATGCATGGAGGGGAGGGTTCCTCATGCCCCCCCCCCCCAAGCATGCAATCGCCTCTGCTCCTGCTGTATTGCCGGCATCTTTCTCCCCTCCACAGATTGCCTTGGAGGGTGAGGGGAGACAGCAGCAGAGGGAGGGGGTAACCTTCCCTCCAAAGCGAACGGTGGAAGGGGAGAGAGATGCAGGGAAAAGGCGATCACATGCTGGGGGGGGGGGGTCCTCGTGCCCCCCCCCCACAAGCATGTGGTCACCTCTGCTCCTGCTGTATTGCCAACATCTTTCACATGCATGGGGGGGCGGCACAAGGAACCCTCCCCACCTCCCTCCAAAGCGATCGTGGAGGGGAGAGAGATGCGGGGAAAACCACAGGAGCAGGGCAAAGGTGATCGCATGCATGGAGGTAGGGTTCCTCATGCCCCCCCAAGCATGCGATCGCCTCTGCTCCTGCTGTATTGCCGGCATCTTTCGCCCCGCCACCGATTGCCTTGGAGGGTGAGGGGAGACAGCAGCAGAGGGAGGGGGGTAAC
Source organism: Gastrophryne carolinensis (assembly GCA_027917425.1). Classification (NCBI taxonomy): domain Eukaryota; kingdom Metazoa; phylum Chordata; class Amphibia; order Anura; family Microhylidae; genus Gastrophryne; species Gastrophryne carolinensis. The sequence continues at coordinate 307,903,511 of CM051236.1, read as the reverse complement.
ACAAGGAACCTTCCCTCCAAAGCGAACGGTGGAGGGGAGAGATATGCAGGGAAAATAGCAGGAGCAGGGAAAAGGCGATCACATGCATGGGGGGTTCCTCGTGCCCCCCCCCCCCCACAAGCATGCGGTCACCTCTGCCCTGCTCCTGCTGTATTGCCGGCATCTTTCTCCCCTCCACCGATTGCCTTGGAGGGTGAGGGGTGACAGCAGCAGAGAGGGGGGCACACTGTGCACTGATCGGTGGGGTAGTAAGAGAAGGGCAAAGGTGATCACATGCATGGGGGGGTTCCTCGTGCCCCCCCCCCCACAAGCATGCGGTCGCCTCTGCCTTGCTTCTGCTGTATTGCAGGCATCTTTCTCCCCTCCACCGATCGCCTTGGAGGGTGAAGGGTGACAGCAGCAGCAGAGGGGGGTTACACAAGGAACCCCCCCTCCAAAGCGATCGGTGGAGGGGAAAGAGATGCAGGGAAAATAGCAGGAGCAGGGAAAAGGTGATCACATGCATGGGGGGTTCCTCGTGCCCCCCCCACAAGCATGCGGTCGCCTCTGCCCTGCTCCTGCTGTATTGCCAGCATCTTTCCCCCCTCCACCGATTGCCTTGGTGGGAGGTGAGGGGTAACAGCAGCAGAGGGGGGGGGGGTAACATAAGGAACCCTCACTCTGACACAGAGATTGATCTTGCCTGTCTGCTGATCTGTGTGTCCGTGAGTGGCCACCGATCGGCGTGTAAGCTTTGGAGGGTGGTGGGGAGGGCCCCCGATCGCGGGGGGGGCGCCAATCGAGGGGGGGCCTCCCCACCACCCTCCAAAGCTTACATGCCGATCGGTGGCCACTCACGGACACACCGATCAGCAGACAGGAAAGGTCAATCTCTGTGTCAGAGTGCCTGTCTGACACATGGCAGAGGGACATGAAAGACAGGTTCCGGGAAAATGAGGGGGGGATCACATATCATGAGGGGGGGGGCGCACAATCGCGAGTGGGGGGGGGGCGCGATCACGGGTGGGGGGGGTCGATCGCGGTTGGGCGATCGCGGGTGGGGGGCCCTCCCCACCACCCTCCAAAGCTTACATGCGGTGGCCACTCAGGGACACACCGATCGGCAGTCAGGCAAGGTGTCAGAGTGCCTGTCTGAGCAGAGGGCAGCAGAGGGACATAAAAGACAAGTGCTGGGACAATGACAGAGGGGGGAACACACACAATAGGGGATCACACACCATCTCTCACCTCAGATCCAAGCAGCAAGAGGTCGGGAGCCATGTGACCAGCTCTTTTAAAGGGGCACGTCGCCGGCTGATGACAGCTGAATTGCCTGCATTTTGATTGGCTCCTGCGAAGATCGTGTCATAGGTGAAGCCCTCAGGTGACCTCTGGATGAGCCCCCCAGGCTCTTCTCTTCTAGAAATCTCCTGAATGGTGGTGCTGCGAGCTTCCAAACAGGCTTGAGGTAAGAAAATGTCAGCTACGTGAATCTCACGTAGCTGGCACTTAAGTGGAGTAGAGTCTGCTACGTGAGACTCACGTAGCTGGCACTAGAAGGGTTAAGGGGAAGGGTTTCTTCTCACCTTATTCTGCTTTTACTGGTGCCTTGGTATTTTTGGCCTTCAGCGCCAGGTTTTGTTGAACAAGTTTGCTAGACCGCTACTTGTTTATTCTTGGTGTGCCACACACCCCGCTTCACCTTTAGATATTCATCCATTATTGGGTTAATCCACCGCAGGTGACGTAGTGCAGAGAGGAAGTCTTGCAACGAGCCCCCCTCCGGCCCACACACACCCGGTACCTCCCTTCAATCACCAGTATTTTTCTCTCTGCTTGCTGACAAGTCAGAAGATGGAAGTCTCCTGCTTACAGGTAGGCCGGGGTATTCTTACCCCGCCACCCCCCTTTTGGTCTATTTCTGCCCGGTTTGAGTTTGTATACCTTTAGGGTGAAATGGAAGCCTCCCAGCCTAGGCTGCTCACCGGGCAAATGGTAGATGGCACTTTAAAGTGCCTAGGAGCTTATCTCCTACTGCTCGACCTCATGCGTGGGGCAATGCGGCTAACCGGCATGGTGATCCGGAAATGGGATGCCCCTGTCCCGAGGGTCCCCGTAGCCCCTTACTCTCCCGTTACGGTCCCTTCTCCCTTCACTATGGGGGGGGGGGTGTATGAGGGTGTGCTTTAGTATGCGTGTTTCACTTGTATCACTGCATGTTAACATATGTGTCATGTTTATGCATTCACTGTAGCATGTGTATATTTTTGGGTCTGCTTTAAGGGCAGGCTGCGCTGGGTAAAGGCTGGCCACTTCTCTTGCAGTTTGTTGCTTTGTGGCCCCCTACCCCCTCCCCCCTCTCCCCCCTCCTCGCCTGGCATTCATGTTTGCATTGTACAGCACCATGTGGTTTTTACCCTCCGCCGCCTGGGCGCACGTGTTGTGGCCCAGCTGTAAGTGATTCCAGCTGATCGGCGTAGGGGGGGCGGGTCCCAATGACGCGCGGTGCCGACGTCATGCGGCGTCTGCGGCAGGCCCAGCGTTTTGCTTCCTTCAATGCAGGAAATCGCATGGGCGCACGGACGCACTTTGTCTTCCATGCTCACTGCTGGCTGCAGTCTTGTTCCGGCTGCTGCCTTCGCTGACCAGGTAAGCGGCCCCTCCCGTGGGGCCGTTAAATGGGGAATGCATTCCTTGCAGTAATATAGTGGGGAGTCACTCTGTATTAAGGGGGCGTGATTTAAGGGCACTTTGGTGCCATGCTTATATGTTTGTTTATACACATGTGAGGATCTGATGATTTTTCCTTGCAGATCCTGGGATCCCTGCTTATGGTGGCCCTCCGGCTCTATGTGCCTGGCTAATTATTGGGATATCTTTTTGAATGTATATATACATAGACTATATATAAATATATATATATAGTTCTTTAAAGGGGACCTTAACTTAAAAAAAATAAAATAAAAAATATAAAAAAAAAAAAAAAAATCCTCCCTTCCGGGACATTACTAATAAAGGGGCATCCCGGGTTGGCTTATGCCTTAAAAGTCCCAGTATTGCGAATACCATAAATCACCATATTGAGGCTTCCGTAATTTCCGGAAACGGTTCTGTGAGCCGTTTGGGGGGTGCGTAGGTTGTAGGGTTCCACTCCCAGCTGATGATGTCTTTATTTGCATCCCTTGTGCAAAACAGACTATTGCGCGCCAGTCCGTTGCTTCGGCTGCGGGGCCATCGCATCCTTCATCTTCTCCTACCTCTCCCTCCCTATTTCCGGACCCCGCATGACACTGTCAAAGTGGGGATTCGCATTCCGAGGTGGCAGCACAGCCCAGCCCCCGGAAAGTAATGCCCGTTAAAGCAGCGTTAAAGGCCGCTGCAAAACGAAGACACCTGACTCCGGTACCTTCGGCTCCACAGGACTAGTTTTGTGTACCTGTGGAATGGTCCGATGGATCCCCGGATGAGGATGAATTCCCGTCTGAGTCAGATGAGCCGACAGGTCAGCTTGTGGCTGATGAGATTGGCGATTGGTCAGAGTGGGTTGTTTTGGACACCCCCTCCATTCTGGCTCAAATGTTTAAAATTTTGAGTTTAGATACGCCTGAGGCGGCCACCCCGCCAAGGGGTCGGTTGTTTAAAGAGCCTCAGCCGCGTTTGGTTTTTCCCAGACAACACCTCTTTGAGAGGGTGGTTCTTAAGGAATGGGAACATCCCACGCGGTTATCTGGAATTCCTTCCAGTTGGCCATTGTGCTAATGATTTGTTGACTATAAGAGCACAAGAGGGGGGGGGCGTGGCCAAGATGGCGACCTGAGCAGACGTGCCTGATCGGGGCTCCCTGCTAGTATCCTGACTTTACCTTTATTTATCGACGACTGGGCGGCCAGAACCCCTGTTGAGGCTCTCCCTGAACTAGGGATCGAGCCTGTGTGCAGAGCAGCAGCGGCGGAGACAGCCATCGGGAGTGGCGGCGGGGCACGTGAGGTGCGAAGGAGGCAGCGTGTGAGCGGGGGAGAGAGGAGAAGCCGGCGCCCAAGACCTGGAGGCGGCGGCCCCATCCTGATCCGGGCTGCGGTGGTGACGAGAGGGCAGGCGCCCGGACACGCTGCAGTGTGGGGGAGGTGACGGACCCCGGGCCCACGTGAGAGACGGAGAGGCGGCGGCCGGCCTGTTGAGCGGAGGGGAGGCCGGCACCCCGGACTCGGTGCGGAAGCGGAGGCCTCATCCTGACGGCGGGCGGCGGTGGCGGAGCGGGACGTGGGGCATCCGGAGAGTAAGAGCCACATCCCCGCAGTTAGGTACTCACAGCTGTGCACGAGGTGAAGCGGGCGGCGGCGGGCCCTGGACCCACGTGGAGGGGTGACGGCGGGAGGCATCTCCGGTGACACCAACCATAAGTCCCCTGAGCGCTGAAGAGAAGGCGGGAATACAATACAGGCAGCCGCCATCTTAGAGGGTATGAGGGAGGGAGAATCTGGCCAGAACCACTGAGGATCACAGAGCTAATCCGCGGCCTGGGCAGAAGTCACGGGCAGAGAGGAGCAGCAACCCTGCACAACCATATCTGCTGCCTGTTGCTGGGTCTCCCCCCTTTTTCTTCCCCTCCCCTCCCATCCTGCTGGCCCCCTGTCTTCCCTGAGTGATAAGCCTCCACAGCCCTGTGAAAAGTAACCATAGGCTTCACCGCACTTTTTGGGAGCAAGCCGCAGTAGTGCCACCAGCAACAGGGGAACCCCCTAAGCCAATCCTGGGGCCTGGAAAAGCAATTGTGCACCGGAGTCTGGCACCGCATGCTCTGAGAGGGCAGGTGATCCCTCGATATTTGCTCCTGCGCTGCGTCCGATTGGGAAGCCCGGGCGCCTCCTATCCGGGACAAAAGTGACATCCGTTCACGGGCTTGAGGCACATCAGAGGGGCCAAAGACGCAAAGCACTGCCCTGGGGCTAAGACCCCCTTTACTGTCTGTGGGGTTGGTCTGGGACTGACTGGACGCTCTGCTGCTCACCCTACCCCCCCACAGGAGAACCCTGAGTGCTCGGAGGGGTTGGGGGACCCCTGCCATCGGATCCTACCCCAGCGGGGCTGTTCCTGCCGGGGGGCTCCCCTACATATGAGAGGTAACAAGAAGCGTAGAACCGCTGTGGTCGCCTGTAGTACGCAAACAATGGAGACCCCGCATGGGGCTGAGCAGGGAACCTCCAACCCTGATACTGCAGCTATAATGGCAGCTATTGCCTCATGCCAGAGTGTCCTCACAGCTAAATTTGACACTCTACAGGAACAATTTAACTACTTCCGTCATGACCTGGATAAAATCCGTGACCGCGCCGGGGAGGCGGAGAGGAGGATCGGAGAAGCAGAGGATCGACTGTCCACCCATACAGGGGAAATTGCCACCCTGCGGAGGCAGGTGACCACTCTTATGGGGAGAGCCGAGGACGCTGAAAATAGAAACCGGAGGAACAACGTCCGGATCCTAGGGCTGCCCGAAAAAGCGGAGGGAGCCTCTCCAGAACAGTTCGTGGAAAATCTCATAAAAGAGACTCTGGCACCAGTGAACCTGACCAAGTTTTTTACGGTGGAGAGAGCGCACAGGATCCCCATGAGACCCCTCCCGCCGGGGACACCGCCAAGGCCTTTTATATTCAAAGTCCTCCATTATAGGGACAGAGACGCTATCCTGGCTGCGGCTAGAATGAAGGGGGTGGTAACCTTCAACAACGCCCGATTGTCCTTTTTCCCGGATTTCACATCGGAGGTCCAAAAACTGAGGCGCTCATTTAATGGCGTGAGAGAGAGGCTCAGACGGAGGGGAATTAAATACGCCATGATGTTTCCAGCTCGCCTGCGCGTGCAAGATGGAGAAACGACCAGATTTTTCACATCGGCTGAGGACGCCAATGCATGGTTGGACTCTCTACCCGGAGCCTGACACCCTGGGCCCAGGGTGGAGACAGCATCCCTCTAAACTTAGCAATATTGGAACTGATGGTGGTGCCCGCGCCAGGGGACCCTCCCCTCTGCTGCGATCCTTTTGATGCTGGGGGGTCTGGTGTCTAAATGCCACCCAGTAACAAAGATCGCCCTGTTTAGTTCATATGTTTGATGGCTGCTGAAACCGCTGTAAAATGTTGTAAATTGTTGAGATTTGTTCTGGCTGCTCTAGTCGCATTGTATCCTAATATGATCGTCACAGGAGAGCTGCGGCTCTGGATTCCCACGGAGTGATGCCCCTCCCCTATTGAGGCCCCCCCCTCACCTTCCTATCACCCCTGTTAACCTCCCTGTCCGAACTACCCCCCCTCCCCCCCGCCCACACTTTCCCCCCCTTCCTAGCCATTCCTGCCGGTTGTTCCTGATTACCCCCAATCGCCCCCTGGGAACCCTTGGTGACCATGTCACCATCCTGTACATGGTTTGGGTAACGTTGTGTTATGAGCCCACAGGCAGTGGGTTTCTGCACCCCGGTGCAACTAGTTACACCGTTGTTGTATTGTATTGTTGGGGGGGGTATGAAGCTCGCCAAAGTTGGGGTGTGGTGGAGCGGGGTGGGGGTGGTTGGGAATGGTATTTGTATGTTTAGTATAGTATTGAATAGTTTGTGTATGTTGTGTTGTTATGTTGGTATGCATGGGATGAATGGCAAACGGACCCTAAAAGTTGGTCGACCATGGGCGGAGGAGCGGAACACCTGGTGCAGTTTTATAGTTGATCGCGAGATTGGCACTCTGATCTTTGAGAATGGGTGATTGTAAGATTCTCTCCTGGAATGTCAGGGGGCTAAACGATAAAATCAAACGGTCTACAGTCCTCCAATTTGTTAAGAGATACAGACCCAATGTGGTGATCCTTCAAGAGACCCACCTGGTTGGACGGAGGGGACTCGCTCTTAGGAGACCCTGGATCCAGGACTCCTTTCACGCTCTCTTCTCGTCCTACTCTAGGGGGGTATCGGTATTGATCTCCAAGGGAACCCCATTCGTGCTATATTCTGTGCAGACGGACCGGGAGGGTTGCTATGTAATCCTCCACGCCAAGCTTATGGATTCAGATGTTATTATAATAGGCATTTATGTCCCCCCGCCTTTCAATATACATGTGTTGCATCGGATCATGGAGAAGATAGTGACTTACCCCCCGGCTCCGACACTGTGGGTGGGAGATTTTAACATGGTGCTGGACCCCGCGTTGGATAGACTGGACAGGCGACCGGGCCCTAGGACACAGCTGGCGTCCTGGGCAGAGGCAATGGGCCTCCAGGAACTGTGGAGGTGGAAACACCCAACTGCTAAGGCTTACTCCTGTCACTCGGCCACACATAGGTCACTGTCCAGGATAGACCTCGCGTTTTCATCACCTGATTTACTGGCGAGAGTGGCGTCCTGTGACTATCTCCCGAGGGGCATCTCGGACCACTCGCCTATGTTGATGGAAGTTGGGCTGCTGCGCTCGCAGGCGAGCCGTGTGGGATGGACCCTAAACCCCCTGTGGATAGAGACTCCCGAAGTTAGGGATAGTCTGACCTCGGCTGCGGAAGTCTTCTGGGAGTGTAACACGGATGAAACGTCAGCGGAAGTGAGATGGGACGCCTTTAAGGCGGTTACGAGGGGATGCGCCATTAGTGCTATAGCGGCGGTCAGAGGGAAGAGGGGGAAGGAAAGGGCAGACCTCGAACGTAAACTTGCGAACGCGGAAGAGGAATTCATTACTTCAGCGGATGACAGGGCCCACTCGAATCTGATGTCTCTTACTAGGGAGTATAATCTGTCATTATCTGACTCAACTAGGAAACTATTGCTACATAAACAGGCGACGATATTTGACAAGGGGGACAAAAATGGCAGGACTCTGGCCTATCTGGCGAGAGCTGAGAACAAGTCAAACAGTATTGCTGGGATAACGGGAGCAGGAGAGATGGTAACAGCAGCTGAGGAAATTGCACAGCAGTTCCTCAGATACTACTCGGCCTTGTACTCCTCCAGGGTAAACTACGGGATGGAGGAGCTGGAGAGCTATCTTGATCAAATTAAATTCCCTGAACTGGCTTCGGCTGATCGGGAAGCTCTTGACTCTCCCATCACTATTGATGAAGTCAGGAATGCAATGAGAGCACTCCCCAGTAGAAAAGCGCCAGGACCCGATGGACTGCCGGCCGAGTGGTATAAGCAAGGGATGGACAGGATCGCCCCTAGACTATGGGAGGTTCTGAAGCAGGCAATGGATAGTGGAGGTCTTCCAGCTTCCTTCCGGGATGCGCATGTGGTCCTAATTCACAAGGAAGGGAAACCTGCCGATATTTGTGCATCATATAGACCCATCTCCCTCTTGAATCAAGATGCCAAAATATTGGCTAAAATCCTGGCTATGAGGCTAAACCGAGTCATATTACAACTGATTGGGCCTGACCAGTCAGGCTTTATGCCGGGACGCACAACAGGGATAAACCTGCGCAGACTGATATCCAACCTGCAGATAGTTCATGACAACTGTGGCAGCCGGGCGATAGCCTCGTTGGATAATGAGAAGGCCTTTGATTCGATAGAATGGGTCTATCTCTGGGCAGTGCTGGCCAGATTCGGGCTTCCTGCAGGTTTTATATCATATATCAGGCTATTATACGATCGCCCGACGGCCAGAGTACGGGTCAATGGCTGCTATTCTGACCCATTTGTCTTGCAGAGGGGGACTAGGCAGGGCTGCCCGCTCTCGCCGTTGCTCTTCGCGTTGGCCATTGAGCCGTTAGCAATAATGATTAGAAGTTCCCCTACCATTGCGGGATGGAGGCTGGGGGAGATAGAGGAAAAAATTTCGCTTTACGCGGATGATACCCTACTATACCTAGCGGATAGCCATGAGTCTCTGGAGGCTGCCCTGGATACCATCGGGGTGTTTGGGAGATTTTCCGGTTTGAAGGTTAACTGGGACAAATCCAGTCTGATGCAAGTTGATGGGACCGACCCTCGGGATGTCTCCCCAAGATCTCAACTAAAGAGAGTCCGACAATTTAAGTATCTGGGGATTGTGGTCAGTGGGCGGGCCGACGAGTTTGTCTCCCTTAATATCTCCCCGGTAGTGGCGAAATTAAAGCAAAGAGTCACCCAGTGGGCGAATCTTCCGCTGTCGGTTATGGACAGAATCAACATATTTAAAATGATTTTCCTCCCCAAATTCCTGTACATATACCAGGCCTCCCCGGTGATGCTTCCTGTCTCCCACTTTAAAGCACTAGAGTCAATTGTCTTTGGCTTTATATGGGGTCACTCCCCCCCAAGGCTAAATCGGCAAATAATGAAGGCGCAAGTAGATGCCGGGGGCCTGGCGGTGCCACACATGCAAATATACTTCTATGCAACGCAGCTCTTGTTTGTCCACTGGTGGCTATGCCAGCCGAAGGACAACCCTGTGGTATGCTTAGAGGTGGCGCTTCTGGGCTCCCTGGAAAAGTTGGCCTCTCTGGTATACAGGGGTACGAAAGGGATCCAAGCGGCGACCACATGTATGAGGGCGACATGCAACATCTGGGAGAGGGCAGCGAAGTTGGGGATGAGGGCCGGGGAGACTCCGACGTGGTCCCCACATACCCCCATATGGGATAATCCCAGGCTACCAGAAATGAGTGGCATGCAGGACCCGCTGTTCTGGGTGAGGAAACACGTTCAGCAGATTGGGCAACTATATAGGGGGGGGGGGGGGTGCTGGTGCCCTTCGATCAACTTAGGGCGGAGTTCCAGTTGTCCAACCGAGACTTTTTTAGATATCTACAACTCAGGCACGCATTGCAAGCCCAATTCCGTAGAGAGGGCCCAAGGATTTCGGAATCCAAAATTGAATATGTACTCAGAGATGGGAACCTTAAAAAGCCTGTATCCGTGTTGTATAGATGTTTGATGGGAGAGCTGGAATCCCCTAGGGGCAAGATTGAGGCTAAATGGCAGGACTTGGACCCAAGCCTAGATCGGGACGAATGGGAGGAGATAATGGAGAACCTGCATACGTCGGTGGTAGAAGCTAGGGACAGATTCATCCAAACCAAATGGATTCATCAGGCTTACATCACCCCGGTTCGTCTGCACAGAATGGGCTTAACAGATACGGATGTATGTCCTAGATGCGGGAAGAGTAGTGGCTCATGGATACATATGATCTGGTCATGTGAGGTCCTGATGGCCTTTTGGGAGGGGGTGATGGGTCTGATTGGTAGGGTGATGGGTTTTCGGCTGCAGGGGTCGGTCTCACTGTGCCTTCTTGGGGTGGTGGAGTCGCTCTCGGAACAGAGTGCCCTGAAGGCGCTGGTCCGGTTGCTGCTCTTCTACGCCAGGAAGTGCATCCTGATGAACTGGAGACACCCGGCTAAACCATCAGTGCAATATTGGAAAAGACTCATTAATCAGAAACTCACCATGTATAAATTGACGTATGCAGCAAGAGGAGTGCCTGATAAGTTCGAGAAGGTCTGGGATCCATGGCTTCAGAGCCAAGAATCAGCATATGATGCCGAGTGAAACCGGGGGGAGGGGCCTGGCGGGGAATCTATGGGTCAAGGGTGCCATCTGCGTGATATTTGGGGGGATGAGAGGGGGAGCTGGAGCCTGACCAGCGAGTAATGTAGGAGGCTTTAGAGAATGTAAGCCCTGACCAATAACTAAGGTACATCAGCTTCCGTGTCTGCTAGAGCACCGAGAGGGCAGCAAGAATTACCAGAGGTCCGGTATGAAAGTTGTGTGAGTGGTTGTTAGTATTGTCACCTATATGCCAGTTATGAAGTTGGGTGCCTGCGGCACCTTAAATTCTTATAAATGATTGTCTTGTTATGTCATGCTTGTATGTTTATTGCAAAATAAAAACTTTAAAAAAAAAAAAGAGCACAAGAGGGCATATGCTAATTACATTTATTGAGGCCTACGGCCACACCACCCTGAATGCGCCCGATCTCGTCTGATCTCGGAAGCTAAGCAGTGTCGAGCCTGGTCAGTACTTGGATGGGAGACCGCCTGGGGATACCCCTGTACTAGGGCTCTCCAGCTCGGCTATGGTACAATCTGCTGAGATCACTGTCCCCAAAGATGGGGAAGATCGTCGGATTGACCAAATACGCTCGACATGGTTTTAATCTATTCCGGGTCAGCGTTGCGCCCGGTATGTGCTTCAGCCCTTCTGCTATTGGCAATTAAATCCTTAATTTAAGGGCTATATGAGGATCTTAATCCCGCTTGCAAACAGTTCACTGCGCTTATGCAGTGTGAATCTTTTGTGGCTTATGTCCTGGCTGCTCAGGACGATGCGCTGACTATGAGTAGCAGGGCGGCAGCTATGCTGGTGGCTATTCGCAGGTCAGTATGGCTGCGTAAGTGGTCAGCGGACACGGCTTCCAAAAAAGTGCTCACAGCTCTCCCCTTTTTCGAGGAGAAAATTGATTCTGTCGCAAAGGGTGGTAAGATGCCACAACGCAAGAGGCCCCGTGGCCCCTTCAGGGGGGCGAGTTCCGGTAGGCCTTCCTTTCGAGGATTCAGAGCGGGCAGGGGTGCGTCCTTTCCCGCTACCTGTGGCGCAGGTTGGACCACCGTGGCCGGCCCACTCAGTCCTGGGGCACCAAGCCCAAAACCTGCTGATAAGCTCACTCAGCAATGAGGGGCTGTCCTCACCCATGTGGGTGGGGGGACTATTGCGACATTTCTACCAATGGAACCAAGTGGTTCCAGGCAGATGGATCCAGGAGGTAGTGTCGCCCGGTTACGACCTGAAATTCGAGTCTGACCCTCCTTCACGGTCCGTTCATGGGTCGGTTCATCCTGGCCTGAACTCTCATCAAGACAGAGTGTGTCTTTCTTTTGCCAAATTCACACGAGAACGCTTCAGCTATTTCTGTTAGCGTGTTAGGACCAGCAACCTCAGTCGCTGGATCAGTCCTTCCAGTTGTCCTCCCGTGTACGGCAGTCCCTCCTGTGGTGCTTGGTCTCGACCAATCTTGTGTAGGGCAGGCTTTTCCTGACCCCCCTTTGGAAAATTGTCACCACGGACGCCAGGCTGTCGGGATGGGGCAGATTCTGGAAGGAACTGCGGTCTCAGGGGCAGTGGTGAGCTTAAAGGCCCCACTGTCCCATCAATATTCTGAATCTGAGAACCATCCGTCAGGTGCTAGACAATCGATCAGCGGTTGCTTACGTTGGTCTTCAGGGAAGGACGCGCAGTCTGAGTACTCTCAGAGTAGTGTCCCTGATCCGGACATGGGCAGTGTTCCATGTTCCCTGTCTCTCGGCGGTTCACATTCCAGAGGTGATGAAACAGGTAGTGGGCCAGTTGAGCAAGGGCTCTCCCCGTCTGGAAGAATAGGTTCCCCATCCTCGGGTGGTTCGCTTACTGTGTCTCCAATGGGAGACCCCGGAGGTGGACCTGTTGGCCCCTCATCACTATCACAGGTTCCTGAACTTCGTGTTGCTCTCCCAGGATCCTCTGGCTCTGGCAGTAGACGCCATGTCCCTGATCTGGGGAGTTCTAGGATTTCTATACCTGTTTCCTCCGATGCCCATGCTGGGCAGGGTTCTTCAGAAGTTGGCTCTGGAAAGGGTGTACGCCGTTCTCGTGGCCCCAAGGTGGCCAAGACGAGTGAGGTTCACAGACATCGTTCGGCTGGCAGTGGACCAGTTCGTTCTGCCTCTTCGGCCCGATCCGCTCACTCAGGGTCAATTGTGTTACCCCATTTTACCAGCGCTGGGTTTGATGGCCTGGCTGCTGAAACCTCCGTCCTGAAGGAGGAGGGTCTTTCTGATTCAGTCATTTAAGACTCTGATCAGTGCCCGGAAGAGGTCTTCTTCCATCACCTACTATAGGACTTGGAAAGCCTATATCGCTTGGTGTGAGATAAGATCTTTTCCTTGTAGGGTCTTTTCGGTCTCCAGGATTCTGGAGTTTTTACAATCAGGGCTGGACTCTGGTCTCCAGCTAGGTATCCGGGTCAAGCATACAGCACAACATGCACGGACGTGTATTGCTGGGCGGGCTCCTTAAGATCTGCCCTGGATGGTTACCAGGCAGACCAGCGGATTACATCCTAGCTTCGAGAGCGGACCCCAAGCCTGTATTTCTGCTTCCCTTATCATTGAGGAATAGGGAACCTCGCAACATAGGGCAGACGCCGTTCCTTCATAATTGGCGAACGGAGCACTAACTAACTTGGGATATCTAAACCTGTCCATCCAGCATCAATTTTGGGATTGTGCACCTGGACATGAGGCTTTTGGTAATAATCTAACGGGCCTGGATGGGCTGATCAAGTGCCCTTAAGTGCGGTTTGGTACTGAAGAAGCCCCCTAGTGGGGGTGAAACTAGTTTGCCGCTTATTACATGATATTACTCACCGCTATGATTTGGGCAAGTGAATCATTGAGCAAGTTTAATTGTCTTTAATTGTAATAACCTGCGCATTGGCAAGTAAGACAGTTGACAACTGTGAAAAAAAAAATAAATAAATACATTTTTTTGTAGTACAATGATGATTACATTTGCATTGTGGAATTCAATGGGGAATTGGATTGGTAGCATGGCAAGCACCAAGGATATTCTTCTATAACAAACTTTTGTGTTTATATTTTAACTTAAATAAATTAAAGTACGTTGAAAGGGCAGGTCTCTGCCTTATCTATCTTTTTTTTTTCAGAAGCGTGTTGCGCTTAAACCTTTAGTTACAATTTTTTTCCAGGGGGCTACGCATATGCGGCCTCCCAGGAAACCATTACTCCCTGTTTGGGATTTGAATTTGGTTCTTTCTGCTCTTCAGGCTCCTCCTTTTGGGCCTTTGCGAGATATTGCTTTGTCTACCCTGACTCAGAAGATTGTCTTCTTAGTAGCTATCACTTCTGTCCGGTGTGTCTCAGAGTTGGCGGCCTTAACTATCCAGGCGCCTTACTTTGAGAGGCATCAGGATAAAGTGGTCCTTCGGTTCAAGCCAGACTTTCTTCCTAAGGTTGTTTCTGCTTTTCATTTGAACCAAGATATTGTTCTTCCCTCCTTGTGTCCTAATCCTAAGAATGACAAAGAGAGGGTTTTGCATTGTTTGGATGTAGTACGTTGTGTTAAGTACTACTTGATTATCACGTCTCCTTTTCGTAGGACAGATTCCTTTTTTGTTGTGCCCCATGGGCCTAAGAAGGGTTTGGCACTAGCCAAATCTACCATTAGCAAGTGGATACGTCAGGCCGTTACTGCGGCCTATTCTGCTAAGGGGAAAGTTCCCCCTTTCCGTATCACTGCTCATTCTACTCGCGCCATTGGGGCGTCTTGGGCATTTCAGCACCAAGCTTCTGTTGAACAGGTTTGTAAGGCCGCCACTTGGTCTTCTGTTCATACTTCTTCTAAGTTTTACAAAGTTGATGTGCGGGCCTCAGCGGATGCTGTTTTTGGCCGCAAAGTTCTGCAGACTGCAGTCATTTAAGTTATGCTTCACCTGGCCTTGAGTTGCCCAGCCCTTGTGGACACTGCTTTTGGATGTCCCAATAATGGATGAATATCTAAAGGTGGAGCGGGGTGTGTGGCACACCAAGAATAATACCATTTTGTGAGTACTCACCTGAAAAATGGGTATTGTTGGTGTGCCACCCACCCCGCTTCACTCCCACCCTTTTCGGTAGTTCCGAAGCCTTTATATGGTGAAGCTTTTTGTTCATACCAAATTTGATTTTGAGGTTACTGGTGGAATACTGGTACCTTGTATTACTGCTTTTTGAATATACTGGTGATTGAAGGGAGGTACCGGGTGTGTGTGGGCCGGAGGGGGGCTCGTTGCAAGACTTCCTCTCTGCACTACGTCACCTGCGGTGGATTAACCCAATAATGGATGAATATCTAAATGTGAAGCGGGGTGTGTGGCACACCAACAATACCCATTTTTCAGGTGAGTACTCACAAAATGGTATTTTTGTTAGTACCTTTTCAAGGGATTTTAAGTTGTTGAAACTTAGAGCTTTGCTCATGTCGTTCTTGGTAGCAAGGTTGCAGGTGACAGTGCTTTTACTGTCTGCTGTGCCTTTTTTTGTTGGGGATCCCACCCTACTTTATGGACACTGCTATTGGATGTCCCAAGTGTAAGTATTATATCTGGAGCAGGACGTACTGTATACTTAGAATAATACAATTCTGTGAAATACTCACCTGTAGAATTGGTATTATACGTATACAGTACGTCCGGCTCCACCCCACCCTGGTTTTTGCATTATTCTTGATCCCCTGTATGGTGATTGTTATCATTGTTATCATTACCAGTTGTTTTTTGGTGGTTAAATTCTCCCGGCTTCTTGTTCACTGCTTTTCAATGCTGGGGATTTGTGGGAGGTCCCTCGGTATATGAAGGGCCGGGAGGAGCCTGTTTTTGCATGTCTGCAGTGCACAGCGCCATCTGGTGGAGGATAACCCAAGTGTAAGTATTATATCTGGAGCAGGACGTACTGTATACGTATAATACCAATTCTACAGGTGAGTATTTCACAGAATTGTATTTTTAGGCTTATAGAATTAGTGGTTTCTCCCGGGCCTTTACATTGATTAAGGGAAATTTGTCTAATATCTTAAATCCTCCCACTTCCCTTGCGGTGCATTGGGGGCATCCTGGGTTTGCTTCTGCATTATTCCCATTTGGCCTATTTGAGCCACAATTATCACCAAATGGAGGCTTCTCAAGACAATGAGTCTGGGGTTCCTTCGGGACAAGGCCGGTTCTGTACTGATTGTGGGATTTCCCCTGTACCTGGCGACTTCAAGGTCTGTCTCTCCTGCGCCCAGCAGATGGTTGCGCGGTTGTCTGGGATGCCCCTGCTGAGGGCCGCTTCCCCTGAGGCCTTGCCTACTCCCTCTCTTGCATTCGGCTCCGGTTGTGGCGCATGCTAGCGGGGATGCCCAATCTGATTTTGCTACTAGATTGGCCGATCTGGAGAGGCGGATGAGCGGCTATTGGCAAGACACGGCATTTGATTGATAATACATATGTTTGCCCTATGACTTCTGAAGCGCTGGAAGACATTGTTGAGTTTTCCCCTGAGGGGGAGTCTGAATCTGAGTATCAGAATAGGTATTTTGATAATCCCAAGACTGGGTCCAAGCCTTGGGATGCAGCTGATACTGACAGGCTACTAGCCCATTTATTTGAAGTGCTTGAAATCTCTCCCCTTGTTGCCCCTCCGCAGCAGGGAGAATTATTTCATGCTGCTAAACCGTGCTGGGAGTTCCCTGCACAGGCACATTTCAACAATCTCATTTTACAGGAATGGGAAAAGCCTAGTAGACTTCTAGGTGTACTTAAAAGCTGGGAGAAGAGGTATCCCTTTCCCCTGGTAACTGCTAAATTATATTGTTCCCCACCTGAGGTTGAGGCACCAATTCTTGGACTATCTCATACCTCTGTGGTGCACTCACCTGATACTACCACCTTAAAGGATGTGGAAGACCGGCGCATTGATCAGCTGGCCACTCATGGTTTTGCCTGGGCGGGGACCTCGCTTGGTCCTGTATGTGCATCTGCTATTACAACTGTGGCGATTAAGGGGGCAATAAACAACAAAAAAAAGGCATTTCAACGTTTAAAGCAGGAAGGGACAGCGGAAGCGTTAAAAAAAATAAAGAAGAAAATAAACAATGTAAACAGCAGATAAGGGCAGCTAAGCTGGAGACAGAAAGACTGGTCGCGAAAGAGAGTAAAACTAACCCCAAATTATTCTTTAGCTACATAAACCGTAAAAGGTACAAACCTGAGGGTGTGGGCCCCCTGAAAAGCAAGGAGGGGATCCCTATAGAGGGAAATGAGGAGAAAGCTAATTTGCTTAACAACTTCTTTGCTTCTATATTCACAAAAGAATTTGACATGCCGAGTGAAATGCAGGGGAATAACCGAAACCCTCCATTAAATGTCACTGGTCTAACCAAGGAAGAAGTCCAGCACCGTCTCAAGCAGATAAAAATCGATAAATCACCGGGACCAGATGACATACATCCTCGTGTTTTAAGGGAGTTATGTACAGTAATAGACAAGCCGTTATTTCTAATATTTGTGGATTCCATAACTACAGGGTCTGTTCCGATGGATTGGCGCTTGGCAAATGTGGTGCCAATATTCAAAAAGGGATCTAGGGGGGAACCTGGGAACTACAGACCGGTAAGCTTAACATCTGTGGTGGGCAAGCTGTTTGAAGGTTTCTTAAGGGATACTATCCTGGAGCACCTTGGGGAAAATGACCTTATTACTCCATATCAGCATGGATTTATGAGAAATTGCTCCTGCCAGACAAACCTAATCAGCTTTTATGAGGAGGTAAGTTCAAGATTGGATCAGGGGGAGTCATTGGATATCATATATTTTGACTTTTCTAAAGCATTTGATACTGTGCCACATAAAAGGCTGGTACAAAAGATGAGAATGCTTGGACTGGGGGAAAACGTGTGCAGATGGGTGGGAAATTGGCTTAATGATCGGAAGCAGAGGGTGGTTATCAATGGTTGTCTTGCTTAGGCGTAATCTGGCTAAAATATATATATGTATACCTGCAGCCCTCAAATATATAAAGCAACTTAAGAGCTCAAATACACATATATATATATATATATACATATATATATATATCAACAATTACGCCTTGTTTGTCTAACAGTGAGTTTTGAGGATAATTGCATCCACAGATAACTATCACTACACAAGCAATCACAGACCCCAGACAAAGGAAAAAACAGGTTTTACTAGTTTCCGAGAACAGTGGTTTCTATTGAGAAAAAAAAAAAAGGAAAAGGAAAATAATGCAATAAAAACCAATATAGTTACAAAAATGCAATTAAGTAGCTTAACAATAGTTCAACAAACTTATCTTAGTTAAGCTGGTTCCGATTCCAAGGTCACTTGGGTCTTCAGTTTCCAAACAACAGCAGAAAGTCCATCATGTGTCTCCGGTTTGGGTGTGAGAGGGAAAGAGAGCGAAATCCTCCTTGCAATTTCTTTTGTCCGGCAATAGGACCGCCCCTCTTGACCAATCACATGTCTCCAAAATTGTCCAATGGGTGAATGCTATCTTATTAACCAATGGGAAATCTACACATATACCCATAGGAAGACAAGCCGCATGGTTTCAGCCATCTTGGAAACAGTCTTCAGCCATTTTGTAACATTCCAACTCAAACAATTTATACATTTATAGCAGATCAAACCCATCAATGTGTCTGTAGCACTACAATCCACCCTGTTGATCTGGATATTATGTAAAAATGTTTGTAACCTTGCATCTGGTGGAAATAAATGGCATACCCACTAAACCACAAAACCTAAATTGTAAAGCCTGTTGATCAAAACAGTCCATTTGTCTCTATAAGCTCGCAGGGGTACTTTCTTCTTGCTCTGATCTTCTCTCGTTCAGGGGTGGTCTTCTGGACGGCCTCTCAAATGGGTGATAATCTGTGGAGCGGAAAACAAAGCGGATTATCTGTTCCTTGTAAAAGTACAAAAACAGTAGATCCAGGTCCTTCAGCTACAATCTCACCCTTTACTGGTCTTTTGCCTGGGTCTCTAACTAGCACTTTGCCTCCAACCTGTACCCATTTACTATCCTCCCAGATAACATCAATAGGAAGGATAGGAAATACACCAATGCTACCAAGCGGAGTTTTGCTATGTATTTTTAAAGGTTTGGGATTATACAGTTTCACCATCCACTCAGACTGGGAAGTATCAATTAACCAGTCGGCCTCCCAGCCTTCCTCTTCCAGAATAGGGTCTAGGGCGAAAACAACCTCAAATTTTTCTGGTAAATTGCCCCTAATTCCCAAATAGGTGTCAACTGTCGTCAAGTCTGTCAAAGTTTCAATGTCGTGAATCTATTGGGCCCTATCTTTTGTGGAACTTCATTTGTGTATTGGAGTCTGCACTCTAAACCCGGAACCTGCAGATCTGCTCCCACCATCTTTTCATAGGGGGTACTTTTGGCTATTGGCCTAGAATTCACTAACACTACAGCCTGTGTAAGGACACGATCCCACCCCCTCAGTGTGTGTGTAGGTGTGAGTTTGCGTATCTGCTCCTTTAACAACCCATTGTATCTTTCAATCAAACCAGCTGCCTGCGGATGGTATGGGACATGGCACATCCAGTACACCCCCGAATCTTTGGCCCATTCTTGAACAGTTCTTCCAGTGAAGTGCGTCCCTTGATCGCTCTGAATTTCTTTTGGAACCCCATAGGCTAATGTCAGTTTCTGGAGCATCTGAAGGGTTGAAGCTTGATCTGCTCTTTTGCAAGGATGGACAAGTAAAAGTCCTGAGAAGGTGTCCACTGCAGTGCAACAATAACGCAGTCCATTGCTCCCTCGCGGAAGGGGGCCAATAAAATCCACCTGCCAAATCTCTGCAGGCCTAGTTCCTCTTTTTATGGATCCGGTGGAATGTTTTTGTAATGGCCACTGTCGAACCTCTCCACATACGGTGCAATTCTCTATCATAGTCTTTATCATGTCCATGTTTATCGGCAGGCCTCTCTGTCGAGCCCATTCATATGTGGCTTTCTGACCCAAATGCCCTGACTGTTTGTGGGCCCACCTAGCCAAGTTCATTGCAACAGGATCAGTCTCTTTAACCAAGGCCACCTTCGAAATCTCATCTGCCACCTGATTAAAATTGTCAAAATCCGGTACTAAGGGCATGTGTGCGTCAACATGGCCCACCCTTATGGTGCGGGAGTGGGCTTGTTCCCAAATGTACTCCCACAGGTCTTGGCCTCCCCACACAACTTTTCCATGGATTTTCCAGTCGTTTGATTTCCATGTGGGCATCCAGGCCGTGAGTCCCTTAAAAACTGCCCAGCTGTCAGTGTAGATGTTAATGCTGGGTGAAGGATCTTCTTGCAAAGTCATTAATACTGCTTTTAGCTCTGCATACTGGCTTGATCCTCCAATACCTGTCTCCTGAAGGACTGTGTCAGAGCTTGGGTTGTATGCGGCTGCGACCCACTGACGCCCTGATGAGTTGATTGTGGCAGAACCATCAGTGAACCATGCTGACTCTCTTTGGTCCACTGATAGGGATTCAAAGGATGGAGCTTCCTGGATAGGAGAAGTCTTTAGGACGGGAACTTCTTCTTGTGACTCGGTGCTGGTAAAAGTAACAAGCCCAGCCAACTGTCTGGAGATTTCTCTGACATCCCCAGCTGCAATTCCCCCTCTCTCCTGAAGATACCATTTCCACTTCATCAATGTCTGGTTTTGGGCTACAGTTGTCCTTGTGGTCAGTCCATTATCTCGCACCCACCCTGCGATGGGTAGTGCAGTGTGGATGGTGACTGGGTCTCTACCAGTAATGGGCTCTACATGTAGAAGTGCCATGTATGCCCCAAGCAGGTACTTTTCCAAGGGCGTATATCTTCTCTGTGCCCCATTTAATTGTTTGGACCAAAATCCGATGGGTATGGCACGCTGTCCTCTCTTTTCATTGGGTTGCCACAAGCTCCAGGAAATCACGCTGTTCTCCTCTACTACATCCAACTGAAATGGCACGCCTGGTCTCACAGGCCCTAGCCCTTGGTGCTGCAAAATAGCTTCTTTAGCAGCGAGAAAGGCAGTTTGCTGTTCAGGACCCCATGAGAAATCAGTCTTTTTCCTCGTTACATTGTAGATGGGTCTGAGAATCAGTCCAAGGTGTGGGATAAATGACCTCCAGAACCCCACTACTCCAATGAACCTCTGCGCCTCATTCTTGGTGCTAGGGGGAGACAGTCCTTGAATAGTCTGCACGACTTTCTCAGGAATTCTTCTTGTTGGGCCGGTCCACATGATCCCTAGAAACTTAACCTCAGTGGCAGGTCCCTGAATTTTGTCCTTGTTAATAGCCCACCCTCTGGCTTCCATATGCTGCATCAGCAAAGGCAAAGCGGCAGTCACGTTTTCCTTTGTTCCAGAGATCATGATGTCGTCAATATAGTGAAATACTGCAACTTTCAGATTAATCATCTTCAAATCTCGGGCCACTAATCCGTGGCAGATGGTAGCTGAGTGCCTGTAACCTTGGGGGACGACTTTGAAGGTGTACTGGAGGCCATCCCAGCAGAAAGCAAACTGGTCTTGACTTTCTGAGTCTATTGGGATAGAGAAAAAGGCATTAGAGAGATCGATCGTGGCATGATATTCTCCAGTCTCTTTAGCAATTCTTTCGACTATGGAGATCATATCAGGTACGGCTGCTGCCAACGGAGGAGTCACTTTGTTTAAACCCCTGTAGTCCACAGTCATCCTCCAGGAGCCATCTGGCTTCTTTACTGGGAACACTGGAGCATTGAAAGGACTTACAGCTGGTCTAATGATTCCTACCCGTAACAGTTCTTGGATGGTTTCTCCAATCTCTGTGTGACCTCCTGGCAGCTTGTACTGCTTAAAGCATACCGGTTTCTCTGGTGGGGGGATGTAGACAGGGGTCCATTTCGCATGCCCTCTTACTACGGCCTTCACTGCCCTCATCAGATAGGGTTTGTGTTGATAGCCAAAAGTGAATTTGCCCAATTCAGTTTCAACAGACTGACCTAAAAGTACATCTATACCAAGGATGTTCTCTTCCAGGTCAGAAACCAACACATTTGCCCAGAAACCCGGCCCTTTACCAATTGCCAGTTTTACTCTCGTTCGGACTGCTGGTGTTGTCTGCCCTCCCAGTCCTTCTACATAAATGATTTCTCCCTTGTGATTGGAAGGATTTCCCTGCAAGAGGGTGACTTCTGCTCCAGTGTCTACTAGAGCCATGACATGAGTGGGGCAAGATGATTTTCCCCACCAAACAGTGACAGGTACATATGGGCGTCGGTCTCCCGCTGTCACTGCCCTCATTGCTTTTGCTGGAGACCCACCTTCCCTTCACAAGGGATGAGAAACTTCCCAGTTCCTCCTCTTGTGATTTTCTAAATCTGCCCCAGGGTACAAGGAAATGTTGTCTTTGTGGTGGGATTTGGAAATAACAGGGGAAATCTCATCCTCTTCTGATCCAGGGCTGCTATCACTAGAAATGGGCCTAAGTTGGGCGGGGTTACCTACTAACTGCTTCCATCTTTTTAATAGTTCTGCAGTAGGAATGCCATCAATTTCCTCTCTGGGTATACCCCCCTTTAACAAATCCACCCACATTTGTCTCCTTGTGATAACTATCCTGTTTTTTTCCTTATTTCCAGGCTCCCCACCCTTCACCACCTTTTTCCTTTCCGTTACCCTTTGCTTCCTTTTATCTGATCGCTTAGGCCTTATTTCGTCTATGGACCTAACAGGCTTTGTCCTGCCTCCCCCCTCCAATTCTCCCAATTCACAGAGGAGGGCTGTAGCATCATGAATTCTACCCTGGGATCCTAAACCTCCTAATTATGACAACAATGGGGCTTTAAGGTTACCAGGGGCAAATTTCATTAGTTTAGAGCGCAGACTGGCTGTAAAAGGTTCCATATCAGGCCCCATCCAATCACGAATATGGCTTAGTCCGGTTATACAACCCATTTCCCTTAATCTGGAGGCACCCTCAGTTATATTGCTCCAGGGGTAGGTGTTTTCCAGATCCCTGGGATCAGCATATACCCGGACTATCCCATCTCTCACAAGATCTAACAGTGAAAAATTCGCTGTAAAGTCTCGTGCTTTGCGCATTGCCTGGCGCAGTTGTGGGTCATGGGTCAATACACCCATGGCCACGGCTTCTTTACCTGACAAAACAATACTGTCGGCTCCCTCATCCCACAGTCGCAAAACCCAACTCATTAGAGGTTCCCCAGGTTTCTGTCGATATTGTTTTGCTAAGTCAGTCAATTCAGTCTGAGTATATTCCCGCAACTCCTCAACCTCAATGTCTTTGGGGTTGCGGTAATGTACTTCACCGTCAGCCATGTCTTCCCGGTCATGCTGTCTTTTCCTATGTTTAGTAATAAGGGGCCTAGCACATTTTTTAGGCTTTATATCCTCATCAGTAAACTCTACCACTATTTCTTCCTCACTGTCGCTAGGGGTTGAGTCACTATCACTATCAGAGGGTACAGTAATCTTCCTTACTCTTTCTTTCTTAACAGGCTTTTGAACTCTCTTATTTCTTATAGCATTGATAGACTTACTCATCTGGAGTTTGTCTTCCAATTCCTCTGCTCTACTCGTAGCAGTTTTGATGCACTCAGAAGCTACAGTAAGCTGATCCCTTAAAGCCTGCACCTCCCCCTCTGCTCTCTTTCTTTTGTCTGCCTCTGTATAGAGAGCATGCACAAAACCCAGCCCAAAGAAGCCACAATCTTTCTTGCTGCCTTATTTATAAATGACATTTCAAGAAGAAATTTTTGAAAATGGCTTGTAACTGTATCATCCCATACCTCATTTCCTGGGTTGGCATATTTGGCCAGTTCCTCTGCTAAAGGAAACCATGGCCCCTCTGTTGCCCAGCTTGGTATATTGCATCCCTCCTTTTTTCCTGATATGTTCTCGGCACCCTTTTTTCCCTTAAAGAGTCTGCGAAACATTGTTGCTTGGTAAAATACAAATAGATTACCCACAAAAGTGCAATATCAATCAGAAACTCAGTGTAATACCGGCACGAGCCCCCAATGTCTTGCTTAGGCGTAATCTGGCTAAAATATATATATGTATACCTGCAGCCCTCAAATATATAAAGCAACTTAAGAGCTCAAATACACATATATATATATATATATATATATATATATATACATATATATATATATATATCAACAATTACGCCTTGTTTGTCTAACAGTGAGTTTTGAGGATAATTGCATCCACAGATAACTATCACTACACAAGCAATCACAGACCCCAGACAAAGGAAAAAACAGGTTTTACTATTTTCCCGAGAACAGTGGTTTCTATTGAGAAAAAAAAAAAAGGAAAAGGAAAATAATGCAATAAAAACCAATATAGTTACAAAAATGCAATTCAGTAGCTTAACAATAGTTCAACAAACTTATCTTAGTTAAGCTGGTTCCGATTCCAAGGTCACTTGGGTCTTCAGTTTCCAAACAACAGCAGAAAGTCCATCATGTGTCTCCGGTTTGGGTGTGAGAGGTAAAGAGAGCGAAATCCTCCTTGCAATTTCTTTTGTCCGGCAATAGGACCACCCCTCTTGACCAATCACATGTCTCCAAAATTGTCCAATGGGTGAATGCTATCTTATTAACCAATGGGAAATCTACACATATACCCATAGGAAGACAAGCCGCATGGTTTCAGCCATCTTGGAAACAGTCTTCAGCCATTTTGTAACATTCCAACTCAAACAATTTATACATTTATAGCAGATCAAACCCATCAATGTGTCTGTAGCACTACAATGGTACACACTCAGATTGGGTCACTGTTACTAGTGGAGTACCACAAGGGTCAGTTCTGGGACCAATTCTCTTCAATATATATATAAATGACATTGGGTATTGATTAAACAGTAAAGTCTCAATCTTTGCAGATGATACTAAGCTGAGTAAAGTAATTAAAACTAAAGAGGACAACAGGCAGCTACAAAGAGATTTAGATAAATTGGAAGCATGGGCAGTTAAATGGCAAATGAAGTTTAACACAGATAAATGTAAGATTATGCACATGGGAAGGAGAAATGTGTGTCATGAGTACACACTAAATAAAGAAACACTTGGTAAAACAACAATGGAAAAGGACCTAGGGGTTTTAGAGTTAGAGCTAGAGTACCCGGAAAGATTGTCCAAGTTAGGCTTATTTAGTCTAGAAAAAAGACGATTGAGGAGTG
Organism: Gastrophryne carolinensis; assembly: GCA_027917425.1. Taxonomy (NCBI): domain Eukaryota; kingdom Metazoa; phylum Chordata; class Amphibia; order Anura; family Microhylidae; genus Gastrophryne; species Gastrophryne carolinensis. The sequence continues at coordinate 307,878,788 of CM051236.1, read as the reverse complement.
ATCTAATAACTATGTATAAATATATTCGGGGTCAATACAAGGATCTGTCCCACAATCTATTTATACCCCGGAGTGTAACCATAACCCGGGGGCATTCACTAAGGTTAGAGGAAAGGTGCTTTCTCCACCGACATAGGAGGGGATTCTTCTCTGTAAGAGCAGTGAGACTATGGAACTCGCTGCCAGAGGAGGTAGTAATGATGGATACAGTAAAAATGTTCAAAAGTGGCCTTGATGCCTTCCTGGCATGTAATAACATTTCCAGCTATGGCTACTAGACCACTGGAAGGAGCTAAACAGGCTGAACTGGATGGACTAAAGTCTTTATTCAGCCTTACATACTATGTTACTATGATTAGAAGATTGATCAGAAGTGCCTTAGAGGGCGGTTCTGCGACTTTGGGCAGCGATGTATTTAAAGTGGACCAACACCTAGAAGGTTCCCGGCCCGGCCCGACCCTGATCGGGGGTGCCCCGCTGTGTGAAACCCCCCAGGACGCCCGCAAATCCTACCTTTTCCTCGTTCCAACGGCGCATGCGCGGGCCGCCGCCTCTTGCGCATCCCTCTAGCAGGGCGCGCGAGAGGCGGCGGGCACTCTCACCTTGTCCGTCGGCGGTGATTGGTGGAGCGAGTCACGTGGGAGTGGGGTCAGGTGAGTTTTTGGGGCCTTCTGGGGGGTTTCATACAGCAGGGTGCCCCGCGGAAGTGGACCAAAACCCAGGATAGTGAAAATCCTGGGTGTTGGTCCACTTTCACTGGCTTATGTATTGTGAGGAATTTACTTCATATGTTCTTGCTGCCCTGGAGGATGCCATTAGAATGTGCGGCAGACCCTCTGCCCTGCTGGTTGCTATACGCCGTTCGGTTTGGCTGTGCCAATGGATTGCTGATATTGCTGCTAAAAAGGCTCTTGCTGGGGCCCCATTTAAAGGACTGCGCCATTTTGGAGAATGTCTGTATCTGTTTGCCAAGGAAGGCAAGCTGCCTCAGCGCAAGAATCCAGAGTTGCTCTGTCCCCCTTTTATTCCCCCAGGAGAGGAAGGGGGCAGAAGCAGATGACGTGGCAGGCCCGGTCCTTCCTGGGGTTCTAAGCCAAAATCCTCTCCCAAACCACCGCAGGCATGAAGGGGCGCCCTCACCCATCTGGGTGGGGGGACGGCTTCGGTTTATTCTTAGTATACAGTACGTCCTGCTCCAGATATAGTACTTACACTTGGGTTATCCTCCGCCAGATGGAGCTGCACTGCAGAGACATGCGAAACAGGCTCCTCCCAGCCCCTCAAATACCCAGGGACCTCCAACAAATCTCCAGATTTCTCTGCAGTGCTGACTGCGAAGACATGAAGTATCACTCTCTCGCAGGTGAGCGGGGCTATTAAAGCCTGCGGCCCTGTTGGACTATTCCCACCCGTCCTCTTGTGATGTGCCTACCAGCCTGGGCTGCGCTGGTCGGGTGAAGGTAGGCAGCACCATGCGTGCTTATGGAGCGCTGCTCCACCGCAGTCCTCCACCAAAGGGTAGGCGGTATAGGCTGATGGTGAGCCTTTATGGATGCCCCTCCCACATTATTGCCCCATGCCCCGTGTAGCGGTGGGTCCTGTACAAAGGGCCGCCATCCTCCCTCATTCTCCCTGTAGCCTTCAGGGAGAAAGAAAAAGGGGGGGGGGGTGTGGGTGTCTGTGTATCGTGATTACGTGTATATGGCCTTTTTGTAATGCCTTTTGGACTAGTATATGTAGGTGTCTGCCGCCGCGCTGACTTGTCTTTTTTACTACCGCAAATGCCGCCGCCGCTCGCGTCTTTTCCTCCATTTGAATGTTCCGCGCCGGGCGGCGGCGTTACCTCAGACGCTTCTGCGTTATCATTGGCTGCTTGTCTGTGGGCTTCGTGCCCTTCGGGGGGGCGGGGCCTGGCTTGGCACGCCCTGCGTCGTGGCCCGCTCTGGCCCGCCCTTCGAGGTACTCTCGGCGCTATTTTGTCAGCGCGCGCGCGTGTGGCGGTTATACTTACCGCGGTCCTTAAGTGCCTTCGCAGGCGTTTTTGTGCTCATTGTAGTGTGTTTGGTTCTGACACCCCTTCGCCTTGTCTGTTTCGAGAGCTATGTGCTATGAGCACATTCATCTTAACGACAGCACTTGTAACCGAGGAGTGCAGCCTAGTCATCCTATATATAAGGATCAATGGCCGCTGTTGTGAGAACAGATGGGTGTAGCCATTGACTTCTCCTGGGCCGGTGTAATTGATAGTTGGGTCTTGTAAAATTACTCCCACTTCCCTAGCGGGTCATTGGGGGATCCAGGGTTGCTTACAGCGTAAATCCCTACTGGCATATTGAGCCTAAATAATCACCATATGGAGGCATCTCAGAATTATGTGACCGGGGTCCCCCTGGGACAAGACCGGCTGTGTATAGCGCGTGGACAACCCCATGCTGATGCTGACAGGGCACGGGTCTGCGTACCCTGTGCCGAGCAAGCACTGGCTCTGCAATCAGGCCTGCTAGTGGCTGCACCTCGTTTCAATTCGCCTATCTCCCCATGCTTAAATCTCACTCCTGCTGAGTCGCATACAAGTGGGGATTCGCAGCCTGTTGTGTCTTCTAGACTGCCTACGGCTGAACAGATTATGGCGAGGTTGTCAAGGCGCAAGGGCCCTGGTAAGAAGCGACACTTGACGCCTCATGTTACTGTTTTCCCTATGGGAACTGAGGAGTTTACCACTCGGTGTGGTTATACCCCTTCTGAGGAAGGAGAGCTTTTCTCTGACTCAGGCTCATCTGATGGGCCGGGGAGTCATGACAATTCTGGCCATGAATACTGGGCCCAGAGTGACACTGATGACCTGTTGATGAAGGTCTTTGATGTTCTGGCTATCTCTCTCCCTGGTGAGGCTCCCAAGCAGAGAGGGGAGCGTTTCCCTACAGCAACAGCACGTTTGGAATTCCTGGAGCAGGCACATTTCCATACTCTTGTGCTCAAGAAATGGGAGTGCCCCAGTAAACTGCCAGGGGTCCCAGGGGACTGGAATAGGAAGTACCCTTTCCCCCCTGAGGTGATTAATTGTTGGTCATCCCCCCTGTGGTGGATGCCCCGATCATAGGGGTTCCTAACCCCCCCTTTATTGCAGCCCCTGCTTATACTACCCTTCGGGATGCTGAGGACCAGCGCATGGATCTGCTGGCCTCCCACGCCTTTACATGTGCAGGGACGGCGCTGCGCCCGGGCTGTGCCGCGGCTATTACTGCCGTGGCCGCTAGAACCCTAATTAGCAAGATGCTTGCTCGTCCCCCCGATGATCTCCCCTGGGATGTGTTTAATGCACTCTCCAGTTGTGATGTGTTTGTAAAAATTATCCTATTAGCGTTGGATGACACTATTAGAATGTGTGCAAGAACTTCTGCCCTTGTGGTGGTTATACGTCGCTTGGTTTGGCTGTGACAGTGGGGTGCTGACGATGCTTCTAAAAAGACTCTTATTGGGCTTCCCTTTAGAGGGCTACGCCTGTTTGGGGCCCGTCTAGACCTGTTTGGTAAGAAGGGTAAGTCACCGCAACGCAGGCGGCCGTCTCGGCTCCCTCGAGGCAGGGGCACCCCCCGCCCACCATAGTGTTAAACAAGAACCAGGGCTGTCCTTCACGGGGACTTGTGCAGACTCTTGCCCCGGGAGCAGCAGACAATGCCCTTGCCCCTCCGGCGGGGCTAAGCCTAAATCTTCCACCAAGCCCCCTCAAGCATGATGGGGCGCCCTCGCCTGTCTGGGTGAGGGGATGGCTGCGGCACTTTGCTTTTGTCAGGAGGCATCACGCCTCATACTGGTGGATTCAGGAGGTGGTGTCCTCCGGATACAAGATAGAGTTTGCTGCGCGGCCTCCCCCAAGATTATCAGGTCCCGGGTACTCCTGGCCCCTGCATCTGTTCAGGTACTGGCGCAGGCCATGCAAGGCCTGCAGGGTCTGAGGGGTCACTTGCAGATTGCCCTTAACAGGCAGAGGCAGGGGCACCAACCTTTTCACAGTCCCCCAAAAGGATGGATCAGTCTGGCCCATTCTGGATTCACAGGTTCTCAGCAATTCTCCAATTACAGGCAGTTTCTGCATGGAAACTCTGGGATGGGCCATCAGCGCCTTGCGCCCAGGGGGCTTCTTGTCATATGTGGAGCTCTAAGATGCTTATGTTAACATCCCTGTGCCTTCAGGACACCGAGGCTCTTCAGGTTTGTGTTGGAAGTCCAACACTGCTAATTTGTGGCCTTGTTATCTGGCCTCTCTTCAGCTCCCAGAGTGCTCACCCAGGTGCTGACGGGGGTGCTGTCTCTGATGAGACCAAGGGGCGTCCGCGCGATGACCTACCTGGACGCCCTTTTTCACTTCCCAGTCTCTACGTCAGACTAAGTTGGATACCCGGCTGGTGGTGTCCATTGGGAGTCATTTGGATGGGTGATCAATCACCCCAAGTCCTCATTGTCCCCTTAATTGGTAACTCCATTCCTAGGAAACGAGAATCTTCCTTTCTCAGCAATAAATATCTGGTTGCATGGGCTCAGTCCCTCATTGCTGTCCCGGTCCCTTCACCAGGCAGGGGTGCAGCTGGTGGACCTGTTGGTGGCTTGCTCAGAAGAGGTCCCTTTTGCTCAGTTCCCCTTGGGCCCTTCTGCGACTTCTATTGTTAATACAGGACAGGGATCCAGCATCCCTGGAGCAGGGTCTGTGTGCCTTCCCACCTGGTAAGGAGGTCCCTCTTGGAGTGGATGAACTCAAGGAACCTGTCTGGGGGCAGTTCCTTCTTGCCCCTTCCTGGTAACGGTCACCATGGATGCCAATCTATCAGGTTGAAGGGGGGGGGGTTTCTTCTGAAATGGGGGAGGAGGGGCCCTTAGAAGGTCCTTACGCTTATTGATGTTTGAAACAGTGAGCGTTTTCAGTTGCTTCTATCTCGCTTGACTACTCCTCTTCTGGGCCTGCCAGTTTGGGGGCGGTCGGTCTGTCTGACGACAGTTTCCTGCATATCAGTGATATTCGCTCCGGTGGGGGTCCTTCTGCGACAGGATGTGCTAATCCCTGTGTCACTATGGGATCCAACCAGTTGTGGATCTGTTTGTGTCCCATCACAATCACAAGCTTCTGGCCCTTGTCTCCCTGTCCCAGGATCCTCTGGCCTTGGCCACGGATGCCCTAGCAATGTTATGGCAGGACTTTCAGCTCCTGTGTGTCCTTCCTCCATTCCCCCTGGGTTATGTGCAAGATTGCTCTGGAAGGGGTGCCAGCAATTCTGGTGGCCCCAGGTGGCCATGAAGAGTGTGGTTCGCAGACATGGTGCAGATGGCAGTAGACCAGTACGTTCTGCCAAGGGTGCCAGATCTGCTCACTCAGGGCCCCTTACGCCATCCCAATTTACAAACTCTGGCCTTGACGGCCTGGCTGCTGAAACTTCCATCTTGATGGAAAAATGGCTTGTCCGCTTCGGTGGTTGATACCATGGTGAAGGCTAGGAAGAAAACTTCTTCCATCTATTACAGGGTATGGCGTACCTACTTTGACTGGTGTGAGTCTAGGTCTCTTCCCTGTCGGGGGTGTTTTCAGTCACCAGGGTTCTGGAGTTCTTTCTGCATGGTTGGAGTCGGGACTCCAACTCAGTACTCGGAAGGGTCAGGTTTCTGCCCTGTCTGTCTTCTTTCAGAAGTCTTTTGCTCAGCATTTTTTGGTTAAGACTTTCTTTCAGGGGGTTACTCAGGTGCGTCCCCCACGTAAACCTATGTCCCTGTTGGGATATGAACTTGGTTTTGTTTGCCTTGCAGGGTGCTCCCTTTGCTCCTTTTCAGGATGCTGGTCTGGCTGTACTTACCCTCAAGGTTGTCTTTCTGGTGGCTTTTACTTTGGTTAGGCGTGTGTCTGAGCTGGCTGCTCTGTCTATCCAGCCCCCATACTTTGAGAGACGCCAGGATAAGGTGGTGTTCCGCTTTAAGCTGGACTTTCTGCCTAAGGTGGTGTCTGCTTTTCATTTGAATCAAGATATTGTTCTTCCTTCATTGTGCCCTAATCCTAGCAACGCTAAGGAAAGAGTTCTGCATTCCTTGGATATGGCCAGGTGTTTGAAGTGTTACCTGGTAGTCACTGCTTCCTTCGGGAAAACTGATGCTCTTTTGGTGGTCCCTTCTGGGCCCAGGAAGGGTTTGGCTCCTGCCAAGTCTACTATTAGCAAATGGATCTGTCAGGCCATGATTCAGGCCTATTCTGCTAAGGGGAAGAGTCCTCCCTTCCGCCTTACTGTTCATTCTACTTGTGCTATTGGTGCCTCTTTGGCCTTCGGACACCAGGCTTCTGTTGAACAAGTTTGCTAGGCCGCTATTTGGTCTTCTATTGATACCTTTCAAGGTTTACAAGGTTGATGTTAAGGCCTCAGCTCATGCTGTCCTTGGCCGCAAGGTTTTGCAGGTGACAGTGGTTTAAACTGTCTGCTGTTGCCTTTTTTGTTGGGGATCCCACCCTACTTTATGGACACTGCTATTGGATGTCCCAAGTGTAAGTACTATATCTGGAGCAGGACGTACTGTATACTAAGAATAATACAATTCTGTGAAATACTCACCTGTAGAATTGATATTATTTGTATACAGTACGTCCTGCTCCACCCCACCCTGTTTTTTTGCATTATACTGGATCCCCTGTATGGTGATTGTCATCATTTTTATAGTTACCAGTTGGTGGTTAAATTCTCCCGGCTTCTTGTTCACTGCTTTTCAATGCTGGGTATTTGTGGGAGGTCCCTGGGTATTTGAGGGGTCGGGAGGAGCCTGTTTTGCATGTCTCTGCAGTGCAGCACCATCTGGCGGAGGATAACCCAAGTGTAAGTACTATATCTGGAGCAGGACGTACTGTATACATATAATATCAATTGTACAGGTGAGTATTTCACAGAATTTTATTTTTGCTCACATTTGGAGACGTCTTGTCTCAGACCGGTGGATTCAGGAGGTAGTCTCCTCCGGTTACAAGATTTCGCATGGAGACTCTGCCTTCTGCCATAAATTCTCTTCGCCCAGGGGACTACATGGCTCTATAGACATCAAGGATGCTTACCTTCATGTGCCAATTTTTGCAGGCCATCAAAAATTTCTCAGGTTCACAGTGGAAGATCAGCATTACCAGTTTGTGGCTCTGCCATTCGGTCTTCTGCTCCCAGGGTGTTCACCAAGGTGTTGGCAGGAGTAATGGCTCTGCTGAGATCTCAGGGCATTCGCATTCTCCCTTACTTGGACGACATTCTTGTAGTTTCTCAGACTTTGCAACAAGCAGAGTTGGACGTTCAGGCAGTGGTATCCACTCTGGAAAAGTTTGGCTGGGTGATCAATCTTCCCATGTCTTCCCTGTCTCCTTCCAGGGTAAAGCCTTTTCTGGGCATGGCTCTGGTACCTCTCAGGTCAAGGTCTTTCTCCCTCAGCTGAAGGTAGAGGTCTTCAGGCACAAACACAACTCCTTCTGTCTTGCCCTCATCTGTCCATCGGACAGGCTATGCAGTTGGTGGGTCTGATGGTGTCCAGCTTCGAGGCTGTCCCATACGCTCAGTTTCACATGAGACCTCTCCAGGTTCATCTCTTGTCAGTATGGGATCAGGACCCAGGGTCCCTGGATCAGGTATTTGTTCTGTCCCCTCTGGTCAGACGGTCTCTGTCATGGTGGCTGGACCCAAGGAATATGCTAGTGGGCAGATCTTTTCTGACTCCCTGTTGGGAGGTGGTCACCACGGATGCCAGTCTGACTGGTTGGGGGGCTTTTGGAGGTCCCTGAAATTCCAGGGGCAGTGGGGTCCTCAGGAGGCCCATGCCCCTATCAACATTCTGGAACTGAGAGCAGTAAGATTAGTGCTTTACCAGCTGACCATGCACCTTCGGGGTCTGGTGGTTCAGATCCGCTCAGACAACAAGACGGCGGTTACTTACATCAATCATCAGGGAGGAACCAGGAGCAAGAGGGCTCTCAAGGAAGTGTCCCTGATTTTGTCCTGGGCAGAGGACAATGTTCCCTGCATCTCAGCAGTGTACATTCCGGGAGTGGAGAATCTGGAATCTCTGAGCAGGGGGGCCTGTTGCATGGGAGAATGATCCCTCAGCAACAGGGTGTTCCATTCTGTGTCTCCGTTGGGGCCAGCCGGATGTGGATCTCTTTGTGTCACAATCACAAGCTTCCAGTCTTTGTATCCCTGTCACAGGATCCCCTGGCCCTGTCAGTGGATGCTCTGGCAATGTCTTGGGAGAGCTTTCAGCTCCTTTATGTTTTTCCTCCGTTTCCTCTGCTGGGCAAGGTGCTGCGCAAAATAGCCCAGGAGGGAGTGCCAGCCATTCTGGTGGCACTGTGTTGGCCACGAAGAATTTGGTTGGCAGTAGATCAGTTTGTCCTGCCTCTGGTGCCGGACCTGCTCACTCAGGGGCGGCTGCGCCACCCCAATTTACAAACGCTGGCTTTGACAGCCTGGCTTTTGATGCACATGGGGTTGCCGGCCTCTGTAGTTAATACCATGATCAGAGCTAGGAAGAAGTCTTCCTCTACCATTTTACTACAGGGTTTGGCGTGCTTACATTGACTGGTGTGAGTCTAGGTCACTTCCATGTCGGATGTTCTCAATTCCCAGGATATTGGAATTCTTACAAAATGGCTTGGACATGGGTTTTCAGCGTAGTACTCTAAAGGGCCATGTTTCTGCTCTGGCTGTTTTTTTTTTTCCAAAGATCTTTTGCTCAGCATCATCTGGTCAAGACCTTCTTTCAAGGCGTTACTCATTTGCGTCCTCCGCGCAAGCCCATGTTACCTGTTTGGGATTTGAACTTGGTTTTGTCTGCCATGCAAGGGTCTCCCTTTGAACCCTTGCAGGAGGCAGCTTTGTCCACTCTCACGGTCAAGGTAGACTTTTTGGTGGCTATTACCTCAGTCTATTACCTCAGTCAGGCGTGTTTCTGAATTGGCGGCACTTTCCATCAAGCCTCCTTATTTTGAGAGACACCAGGACAAGGTGGTGTTTCGCTTTAAAACTGACTTTCTGCCTAAGGTTGTGTCTGCTTTTCATCTCAATCAGTACATTATGTTGCCTTCTTTGTGCCCTAATCCTGGTAACCCCAAGGAAAGGGTGTTAACACTCTCTTGATGTTGTTAGGGCTGTGAAGTTCTATTTGGTGGCTACTGAACCCTTCAGGAAGACTGATGCTTTCTTTGTGGTTCCGTCTGGTCCTAAGAAGGGCCAGGCTCCTGCTAAATCCACTATCAGCAAGTGGATCCGTCAGGCCGTGATTCAGGCCTATTCTGCTAAGGGAAAGAAACCTCCTTTCCGCCTTACTGCTCATTCTACTCGTGCTATTGGTGCATCTTGGGCTTTTCAGCACCAAGCTTCTGTTGAACAAGTTTGCAAGGCCGCAACTTGGTCTTCTGTTCATACTTTTCCTAAGTTTTACAAGGTTGATGTTAAGGCCTCAGCTGATGCTGCGTTTGGCTGCAAAGTTCTGCAGGCGGCAGTGGTTTAGACTGTTTATTGTTGCCTTTGGGGATCCCACTCTACCTTACGGACACTGCTATTGGATGGCCCATGAGTAAGGATATCTTTCGGAACGGGACGGGATGTACACTAAGAATAATACAATTCTGTGATTACTCACCTGTAGAATTGATATTATGAGTGTACATCCCGTCCCGTTCCTCCCCACCCTTGTTGTTCCTGTTACCTCTTTATGGTGATTGATGGTTATTTTCTCCCGGCTTTTAACTGCTTTTTAAATACTGGGGTTCTGTGGGAGGTGCCTCGGTATATATGGGCCGGGAGGGGACACTTTTTCTGCTCTGCAGTCACGTGACATCTAAAGATGAAGAACCCATGAGTAAGGATATCTTTCGGAACGGGACGGGATGTACACTCATAATATCAATTCTACAGGTGAGTAATCACAGAATTGTATTTTTCAGCACCAGGCTTCTGTTGAACAGGTTTGTAAGGCCACTACTTGGTCTTCAGTTCATACTTTTTCTAAATTTTACAAGGTTGATGTTAGGGCCTCAGCTGATGCTGTATTTGGCCGCAAGGTGCTTCAGGCAGTGGTGGCTTGAACTGCCTGCCGTTGCTCACTGGGGATCCCACCCTACTTTTCATGGACACTGCTGTTGGATGTCCCAGACGTAATGATTGAAATGAAACAAGCCATGCTGTACACAAGGAAAAATACAATTCTGTGATTACTCACCTGTAGAATTGTTTTTACTGTGTACAGCACGGCTTGTTTCATCCCTCCCTTGTTATCGTTGTCCTCTTTTGCCTCGTTACGGTGATTTTTGTAAAGTGTTCCTCTTAGTGGGTCTGTGTATTTGTTACCATGGTTTTGTCTCCCGGCTTCTTGCATTACTGCTTTTTAAACACTGGGAGCCTCTGAGTGATTCCTGGCCTTTTATTGGGCCGGGAGGAGCCACAAGTCTTTCTGTAGTCAACTGCGCCACCTTGTGGCGGAATACCCAGGCGTAATGATTGAAATGAAACAAGCCGTGCCGTACACAGTAAAAACAATTCTACAGGTGAGTAATCAAAGAATTGTATTTTTGGATGCCCTGGGGGGAGGGAATGGATTGGCCCAGGAATTCCTCTGCAGATGCCCATTAGATCGTGCCATCTGCATGCATTTAACAATGTATAGTCAATCTTGATTAAATGATTATTTGTCAGCTGTTTTGGGGACATGCTTAATTTACATCAGAAACTTCTGCCTCTCAGCTGATAACATTTAGGTGAAATTGAGTGGTGCCGCAGGTTCCACAGGGATCCTTCGCTGCCATCTTGCACAAGACCAGGCAAGCTGCTGCTTTAGCATGAATAGATAGGTGGGGGGTATTTTTAAAGTGGACCAAAACCCAAGATCTTGACTATCCTGGGTTTTGGTCCTCGGCCTAGGTCACTCAAACAAGCTCGCTTCTTCCTGGTCCCACGACGCATGTGCAGCCGCTCGTCCAATCGGCGCGCTGGGGCCCCTTTGTCCATGAGCTCCTCTAATGTGATTAGATTTGAGCGTGCTGGCGGCCGCATCACCCGCTATCCTCTAACAGGGAGTGCGCCTGCCATTCACAAATGCCTGGCGCAGGCATGCACCCTGTTAAAGGGATAGTGGGGATATCGCATTGAACTGGGAATGAAGGAGAGTTTTCCCAGTGTCCTGTTCAGGTCGCTCCATTTCTGACAAGTGGGTATTCGCCACCAGGTGGTACACAGTTACTGCAAGACAAAAAAGCTGACTCCTCCCAGCCCCCTATAAAAGGCAGGTGTCTCAATAGAATCCCCAGTTTTCGCTTGCAGTATTACTGCGAAGACGTCTTGGATACTCTCTCTGGAATATCGCAGCTAAGCGGGGCATTCCAAGCCTGACGGCCGCTGCACCACTGTCTCCTTAGACCCAGTATGCCTCCAAGCCTCGGCTGTACGGGACAGGTGCAGGTAGGGAGAACACCGAGGGTCAGGCGTTCACAGAGCTAGGCTCTGGGCCGCAGACCCTCCCTTAAGGGGTAGCCGGCCATAGGCTAATACTGAGCCTATTGGGGGGGGGAGGAACCACCTAAGGGACCCCTTATTCTTAGTATACAGTACGTCCTGCTCCAAATATAATACTTACACTCGGGTTATCCTCCGCCGGATGGCGCTGTACTGCAGAAGCATGCGAAAACAGGCTCCTCCCGGCCCTTCAAATACCCAGGGACCTCCCACGAATCCCCAGATTTCTCTGCAGTGCTGACTGCGAAGACATGAAGTATCACTCTCTCTCAGGTGAGCGGGGCTATCAAGCCTGCGGCCCTGTTGGACTATTCCCACCCGTCCTCCCTGTGATGTGCCTCCCTGCTTGGGCTGCGTCGGTCGGGTGAAGGTAGGCAGCACCTTGTGTGCTTATGGAGCCATGCTCCACCGCAGTCCCCCACCAAAGGGTAGGCGGTTTAGGCTGATGGTGAGCCTCTAGAGGATGCCCCTCCCGCGCTATTAACCCATGCCCCGTGTAGCGGTGGGCCTTATACAAAGGGTCGCCATCTTCCCTTGTTCCCCCCGTAGTCCGGGGGGAAAGAAAGGGGGGGTGTGGGTGTGTGTAGTAAGGTCTGGTGTATGTTTTACACGTTATGGCCTTAGTCTGACCGGACTAGTATCCCAGGGGACAGAACCGCGCAGTTAGTTCCTACTGTGTAACTTCCCTGCTGGATGTGCGGCTCCGGGCGGTGACGTCGCCTCAGACGCTGCGGCATCTTCAGTGGCAGATCATCTCCTTTAGTGTCCCATTCACTCCGCTCCTATTACAGTGTGTATCCACCTCAGGGCTTCGCGCTCTTCGGGGGGGGGGGGACATAGGTTGGCGCGCTCCGCGTCACGGGACGCTTTGGCCCGCCCTTCGAGGTTCGCTTTGGCGCCATTTTGATGCTGGTCGCACGCACGCGTGGTGGCAGTCCTCCTCCTCCCTTGGTCTGTAAGTGCCCTAGCTGGCGATTTTCATGATCCTTCTTACTGCGCATGGTTCTGACTCCCTTTATTCCCATTATGTCTTTCAGACTGGTGAACACCATTGGCTTCTCCCAGCTCGGTGTTAAATTATAGCGGGCCTTGTTAAATTCTCCCACTTCCATAGCGGGTCTTGGGGCATCCAGGGTTACTTAGAGTGTAAATCCCTACCGGCATATTGTGCCTTGATTAATCACCATATGGAGGCATCTCAGAATTATGTGACCGGGGTCCCTACGGGACAAGACCGGCAGTGTATAGCGTGTGGACAAGCATCATGCTGATGCTGGCAGGTCACGGGTCTGCGTACCCTGTGCCGAGCAAGCACTGGCCCTGCAATCAGGTCGGCCAGTGGCTACACCTAGCTTCAATTCACCTATCTCCCCAGGCATAAATCTCTCTCCTGCTGAGTCGCCTACAAGTGGGGAATTGCAGCCTGCCGGCCCTTCCAGGCTGCCTACGGCTGAACAGATTATTGCTAGGTTGTCAGAGCGTATGGAAGCGGCACCTGTCGCCCCATGTTTCTGTATGCTCTATGAGAACTGAGGGGTTTGCTACTCCGTGTGACTATACCCCTTCTGAAGAAGGGGAATTGTTCTCTGACTCCAGCTCTTCTGATGAGATTACGAGGACTCACGATGATTCTGGCCCGGAATACTGGGGCCAGTGTGACACTGATGACCTGTTGCTTAAGGTCTTTAAGGCACTGTCTATTTCTCCCCCCGGTCAGGTCCCCAAGCCTAGAGGGGAGCGTTTCCATACTGCGACTGCACGTTTGGAATTTTAAGAGCAGGCTCATTTCAATGCTCTTGTCCTCAAAGAATGGGAATGCCCCAGTAAACTTCCAGGGGTTCCAGGGGACTGGGATAGGAAATACCCATTTCCCCCTGAGATGGTTAATTGTTGGTCGTCACCCCCCGTGGTGGATGCGCCGATCATAGGGGTCCCTAACCCCCCCTTTATTGCAACCCCTGCATATAGCGCTCTTCGGGATGCTGAGGACCGATGCATTGAGCTGCTGGCCTCCCATGCCTTTTCCTGTGCCGGGACAGCGCTGCGTCCGGCCTGTGCCACAGCCATTACTGCGGTGGCTGCTAGAACCCTCATCAAGAAATTGCTCGATCATCACCCTGAGGATATCCCTTGGGAGGTGTTCAATGCACTCTCCAATTGTGATGTATTTGTGAAGTTTATCCTATTGGCGCTAGAGGACGCGATTAGAATGTGTGCAAGAACTTCCGCCCTTGCGGTGGCTATTCGTCGCCTGCTCTGGCGGCGACAGTGGGGTGCTGATGATGCTACAAAAAAGACTCTTACTGGGCTCCCCTTCAGAGGGCGACGCCTATTTGGAGCCCGTCTAGACCTGTTCGGAAAAAAGGGCAAATCACCCCTTCGCAGACGGCCGTCCCGGCCCCCTCGAGGCAGGAGCACCCCCCTCCCCCCTACCTTAGTGTTAAACAGGAACCAGGGGTGTCTTTCCGGATTTTTGGGGCAGACTCTTTTCCCACAAGCAGCAGGCAACTCTCTGGCCCCTCCAGCGGGGCTAAGCCCAAATCGTCCACCAAACCCCCTCAAGCATGATGGGGCGCCCTCGCCGGCTGGGTGAGGGGATGACTGCAGCACCTTGCTCTTATCAGGAGGCATTTCGCCTCACTCTGGCGGATCAGGAGGTGGTGTCCTCCAGATACAGGATAGAGTTTGCTGCACTGCCTTCCCCAGTTCTTTATCAGACCCCAGGTACTCCTGGTCTCTGCCCCTGTTTGGTTGCTGGCTCAGGCCATGTTAGGCCTGCAAGGTCTGAGGGTCTCTTGCAGATTGCCCGTAATAGGCAGAGGCAAGGGCCGATATACCACCTCCCACAACCCCCCAAAGGATGGGTCAGGTGGCCCATTCTAGATTCACAGCAATTCTCTAATTACAGGCAGTTCCCTGCATGGATACTCTTGAGTTAGGCCATCAGCACCTTGCGCCCAGTGGGCATCTTGCCGCCTGGGGCACTCTTCAATGTTTAGGTTTACATCCCTGCGCCCTCAGATTTCTGAGGCTCTCCAGGTTCGTGTTGGAAGTCCAACACTGTTCATTGTGGCCCTGCTATCTGGCCTCTCTTTAATTCCTAGAGTGTCACTCAGGTGCTGTCGATGGTGATGTCTCTGATGAGACCAGGGGACGTCCGCCCGATGTTTACCCGGACGCCCTTCCTCACTTCCCTGTCTCTGAGTCAGGATAGTTGGATACCTGGGCTGGCGGGCCATTGGGAGTCATTGGGATAGGTGTTCAATCACCTCGAGTCCTCGCTGTTCCCTAAAGTGGTGACTCCATTAATAGGAATGATTCTGGATCAGGTTCAAACCAGATTCTCCCCCTTTCAGCAATTAGGTGGGCATTCTGGTCTCATGGGCCCAGTCCCTCACTACTGTCCCGGTTTCTTAACCAGGCAGGGATGCAACTGCTGGGCCGCGGTTAATTTGCTCGGCAGGAGCCCGAGCAGCTAAGAGGTCCCTTATGCTTAGTTCCCTTGGGCCGTCTGCGACTTCTAGCGGTAAGCATAGGACAGGGATCCAGCACTCCGGGAGCAGGGCCTGTGGGCCTTCCCTCCTGTATGACGTTCTTCTCTTGGAAGTGGATGAACTCGTGGGACCTGTCTGGGGGCAGTTCCCTCTTGCCCTCCTGGAAGCGGCCACCATGGACGCCAACCTTTCAGGTTGAGGGGATGGTTCTTCCAAAAACTCCTGGCAAGTTTGGTGTTGGTGCGGCCTTAGAGGGTCCTATGGAAGTCTAAGCAAAAAGCATTTTCAGTTGGCTCTTCTCGCTTGGCTGTTCCCCCTCCGGAATTGCCAGGCTGGGGGTGCTCGGTCCGTCTGACGACAGACGTTCTACATTGAAGGGGCATGGAGCTGAGGACCTTCCAGGGAGTGTCTATGTTCCCTTCTGGGCGGAGACTATGCTCCCTGCATGTTAGTGATATTAGTTCCGGCGAAGCCCCTCTGTGACAGGATGCGCTAATCCCCGTGTCGTTATGGAGTCCAACCAGTCAGGGACCTGTTGGGTCCCGTCACCTTCACAGGCTTTCGGCCTTGTTTCCCTGTCCCAGGATCCTATGTCAGCGGTCCTGATGCCTTTAGTACCGTCCTGACAGGACGTCGGTCCTGTATGTCCTTCTGCATTCCCTCTTCTAGGCAGGGTTATACGAGGATTACTCTGGTAAGGGGACCAGTGATTCTGGTGGCCCCAGTTGACCTAGTTTAGTGTGGTTGCAGACATGGTGCTGCGGTCAGTAGTCTGCATCTTGCCAGGAGTGCCAGTTGATCACTCAGGGCCCCCCCTTACGTCACTATAATTCATGGTCCCTGGCCTAGTCGTTCAGTCTGCTGAAACATACATCTTGTTGGAGACAAGTTTTAGCTGTCTCTGTGTTGGTGACTATTGGAAGGCTAGGAGTAGGTCTCTTCCTCGTCTTCTTCTATTATGGTTGGGTATGGCGTACCCACATTTATTGGGGCGAGTCTAGTTCTCTTATTGTTGAACGTTCTCGGTTCCCAGGTTCCAGTGTGGCTTTCAGCATGAATTGGAGTTGGTTCCCCAGCTCAGTTCTCTGAGGGGTCAGGCTCTGCCCTGTCCAACTTGCCTTAACAGTCTCTGGCTCTGTCTTACTTGCTTGAGACTTCCTTCAGGGGATGCTCATGTGCGTCCTCCATGTACTCCTATGGTCCCTGTTGGGATTGAAGTTGAATTCATTTCGTCTGCTTGCAGGATTGTCCCTTGGTCCTATTCAGGACGCTGTCTGGATGTCCTTAGCCTCAAGGTTGTCCTTCTGGTGACTGTTGCCTTGGTCAGGCGTGTGTTAGCGGCGGTTTCGGTCTAAATAGCTCTCCTTCCTTGAGATACACCAAGATAAGGTGGAGTTCCTCCTGAAGCCGGATTCTCTACATCTGTAGGTGTCGTATGTTCAATTATCTGAGATATTGTTTTCCACGGCTGTCCCCCCTTTCTTGCAACGTCAAGGAGGTGGTTCTGCATTCCTTATGCAGGGGTTGGCAGATATTTTCTTAGAAGTCACTGTGTCCCTTAGGGGAGCTGAGGTTCCTTGGGGCTTGGGGTCATTACATCCTGAATGTGCCCATTCTCGCCCGCTCTCGGAGTCGGGCGGTTTGGTCCTGGTTGTTACCTTAATGGATGTTATTCCTAGTACCTTATTTTGGCCTTGGCTTCAGCCAAATTCATTGCTAATCAGATTGTCAGGCTATTACTCAGGCCTATTCAGGCAAAGGGGAGAACCTCCCTTGTTGCCTTGATTCCTTATATGCAGGCTTGATGCCTCTTGAACAGACATTGGCAGTCTGTTTCATCCCTTTTGCTAGGTTCTTTTTACAATGTTGTTGTTAGGGCCTCAGCTCATGCTGTCTTGGCCATCTGGTTCTGCAGGTAACAGTGCTTTAACTGTCTGCTGTGGTCGTATTGTTGTTGGGGATCCCACCCTACTTACGGACACTGCTTTTGGATGTCCCGAGTGTAAGTATTATATTTGGAGCAGGACGTACTGTATACTAAGAATAATACAATTCTGTGAAATACTCACCTGTAGAATTGGTATTATTGGTATACAGTACGTCCTGCTCCACCCCACCCTGTTGTTGCTTTTTCTGGATCCCCTGTATGTTGATTGTTATCATGGTTATCTTTACAGGTTGTTCTGGATGGTTTAATTCTCCCGGCTTCTTGTTCACTGCTTGTCAATGCTGGGGATTCGTGGGAGGTCCCTGGGTATTTGAAGGGCTGGGAGGAGCCTGTTTTCGCATGCTTCTGCAGTACAGCGCCATCTGGCGGAGGATAACCCGAGTGTAAGTATTATATTTGGGGAAGGACGTACTGTATACCAATAATACCAATTCTACAGGTGAGTATTTCACAGAATTGTATTTTTTTGCTTATCCCACAAGCTTTATTTTTGCTTCTGTGAGTGTTTTCTGAATTACACTTTTTATACTTTTACCTCCCTCCGATGCCTCATTCTCCTCTCTCCAGCTAACTGGGACCGCCGAGAGGGGGGGCCTGACAGGAAGCTGGAGCACCTGCGGCCGCCGACACTGTCAGGGTGCGGGGACGCGCCGTGTGCCGAGGGGGGGGGGGGCCCGCTGCGGTAGATATCGGCGGGACCTCCGCCATATTCTAAGTGTGCCATACACTCCACTTCGGTCTTCATGACATATGGGTTATCTCCAGTAGAGGGCGAACTTCTGCAGAGATGAATATGCAAAAAAAGAAAGCCCCTCCCGGTCCATATATACCTGGGACCTCCCACCAATTCCCCAGTTCCTTCTCTGCTGGGAAGGCGCCAAGACAGAAGATGAAGACTTCTTCACTTACAGGTATTATCCCTATTACTACCAGGACCCTTCTAAATTGCCCTATATTGAGCCTCCCAGCTTAGGCTGCGGGTCCTGGTGAAGGTAGGAGCACCCTATGGGTGCAGCAGGAGCACTGCTCCACCGTGAGACCTCACTATGGGGTAGGCGGTTATCCAGGTTTCTTGGTGATCCTGGTGTGGGATGCCCCATCCCTTTAGGCTTCTGGCCGGCTTCTGGCAGGATTCCCCCCCTTCCGGGTCCCTTATTCCCCCTGGGGGGGGGGGGGGGTTGCCTGGCCTGGCCGATATTTCGTTTTCCCCAGTTTGTGCCCCTGTGTGCTGAGTGTTTTTTACTGTGTGTGTGTGTGAGTGTCTTACTGCCTTACTGGCATACCAGGGACTAATGGTAGCCTGGGGGAGCTTCTCCCCCTCAGGCTGCGTTCGGGAAGGGGCTCTCGGCGCAGCCGTGGTAGCCCTGCCCCCTTATTTGGCGTGATTGCTGTGCTCGTTTTCTAGGGGTCCGCGTTGCTGCGAGGGGGCGTGGCCTCGGCAAACGCACGTTCTGCGCTGGCCCGCCCTCCCCCCTGCTCTCCCACCTCAGGCACGAGGCTGCGTGGGGGCCATCTTCTTGAGCAGGCCGCATAGAAATCGGTGTGGTAAGGGCTGCGGCTCTTCTTCCAGGTCTGGGCCCGGGAGGTCACAGACAATTGGATCTTGGAAGTGGTCTCCTCCAGGTACAAACTGGAGTTCGAGTTCTGCCTGCTCCCCCAAGATTCTTAAGGTCTCGGGTGCCCTCGGACCCTCAGGCTGCACAGGGGCTCCTGTTAGCAGTAAAAAACCTTCTGGACATGGGGCTTATATGCCCGGTGCCTCTGTCGGAGAGAGGCAGGGGTTTCTACTCCAACCTTTTCACAGTTCCCAAAAAAGGAGGGTTTCGGTGACACCCATTCTAGATCTCAAGGTTCTCAACAGATTTCTCAGAGCCAAAAAGTTCCGCATGGAGACTCTGCGCTCGGCTATCAATTCCCTTCGCCAAGGGAATGACATCCATAGAAATCAAGGATGCGTATCTGCATGTTCCGATTTTTCAGGCACATCAGAGATTCCTCCGATTTGCAGTGGAGGATCAACATTATCAGTTTGTAGCTCTTCCCTTCGGTCTGACCTCGGCACCGAGGGTCTTCATCAAGGTTTTGGCGGGCATAATGGCTCTGCTCAGATCTCAGGGCATTCGCATTGTGCCTTATCTGGACGATCTGTTGATATCAGCTTCTTCCCTCCATCAGGCGGAGCTGGACACCCGCCAGGTGGTGTCGACCCTGGAGAGGTTCGGGTGGGTGATCAACTGCACCAAGTCTTCTCTCTCCCCGTCTCGTGTGATTTCGTTTCTGGGCATGAATCTGGATACCATTCGGGCCAGAGTGTTTCTGCCCCAGACCAAGGTACAGGGGATTCATGGCCTGATCCGCCTTCTTCTGGCCAGTCCTTGTCCCTCTATCCGACAGGGGATGAAACTGGTGGGTTTGATGGTATCCTCCTTCGAGGCAGTGCCGTTTGCACAGTTTCACATGAGATCTCTTCAACTTCATCTATTGACGTATTGGGACAGGTGCCCACAGTCATTGGATCAACCTTTCAGGTGTCTAGTGTGATTTCGTTTCTGGGCATGAATCTGGATACCATTCGGGCCAGAGTGTTTCTGTCCCAGACCAAGGTGCAGGGGATTCAGGGCCTGATCCGCCTTCTTCTGGCCAGTCCTTGTCCCTCTATCCGACAGGGGATGAAACTGGTGGGTTTGATGGCATCCTCCTTCGAGGCGGTGCCGTTTGCACAGTTTCACATGGGATCTCTTCAACTTCATCTATTGACTTATTGGGACAGGTGCCCACAGTCATTGGATCAACCTTTCAGGATGTCTCCCAGGGTTCGGCAGTCCTTTCAGTGGTGGCTGGACTCGAGCAATCTGGTGAAGGGCAGATCCTTTCTGGTCCCTTGTTGGGAGACGGTTACCACGGATGCCAGCCTGTCGGGCTGGGGAGGTTATTGGAAGAGTCATCAGTTCAGCGGGCTGTGGGGTCCCCAGGAGGCTCACACCCCCATCAATGTATTGGAGCTCAGAGCCATTCGACTGGTTCTGGCTCGGCTGACCCCACATTTACGGGGTCTTCCGGTTCAGGTTTGTTCGGACAACCAAACGGCAGTAGCCTACATAAATCACCAAGGAGGGACTCGCAGCAGGAGTGCCCTCAGGGAAGTCTCTCTGATCCTGCACTGGGCGGAGAGCAATGTTCTTTGCCTTTCGGTAATCTACATTCCGGGAGTGGAGAACACGGAGGCGGATTCCCTGAGCAGGGGATCCTCTCGCCACGGAGAGTGGTCTCTCAACCTCGAGGCTTTTCTGGATCTTTGCCGCAAGTGGGGGACTCCGGAGGTGGATCTCTTTGCCTCGAGGCACAATCACAAACTTCCAGCCTTTGTGTCTCTTTCTCAGGATCCTCTGTCTCTGGCAGTGGATGCCTTGTCACTGACTTGGAAGGACCTGGGTTTTCTGTACCTGTTTCCACCTGTCTCCATGCTGGGCAAGGTAGTTCGCAAACTGGTTCTAGAAGGGGGACCAGTGATTCTGGTGACCAAGAAGGGTTTGGTACGCAGACGTCGTAAGGATGGCCGTAGACCAGTACCGGCTTCCCTTGCTGCCGGACCTGCTATCTCAGGGTCATCTACTTTACCCCAATTTACAAACGCTGGCTTTGACGGCTTGGCTGCTGAAACCTTCATCTTGAAAGAGGAAGGTTTGTCTGAGGCTGTTGTTCAGACCCTGATTAGGGCTAGGAAGCGGTCCTCTTCTGGCATTTACTATAGGACTTGGAGATCCTATATTGATTGGTGTGAGGCTAGGGCCTTGCCTTGCAGGGTTTTTTCTATACCCAGGATTTTGGAGTTTCTTCAGCATAATCTGGATCTTGGGTTCCAGCTTAGTACCTTGAAAGGACAGGTTTCTGCTCTTTCGGTTTTCTTCCAAAGGTCTTTTGCTTTACACCCGCTGGTTAAGACCTTTTTCCAAGGGGTGGCGCATGTACGGCCCCCTTGGAAGGCTGTAGTTCCTGTTTGGGATTTGAATTTGGTTCTTTCGGCTCTGCAGGGTCCTCCTTTTGAGCCGCTACAGGATATTGCTCTTTCGGTTCTCACTCAGAAGGTTGCTTTCTTGGTGGCTATTACCTCTGTTCAGCGTGTCTCTGAGTTGGCGGCCCTGTCGATTCAGGCTCCTTACTTTGAGTGACACCAGGATAAGGTGGTTTTTCGTTTTAAGCCGGATTTCCTTCCTAAGGTGGTGTCTGCTTTCCACCTCAATCAGGATATTGTTCTCCCTTCCTTGTGTCCTAAGCCTAACAATGACAAGGAGAGGGTTCTGCACAATTTGGATGTTGTTCGCTGTGTGAAGTACTATTTGGTGACTACTTCCTTCCACAAGACGGATGCCTGTTTCGTGGTGCCCTGTGGGCCCAGGAAAGGTTTGGCGCCCGCCAAGTCTACCATTAGCAAATGGATTCGTCAGGCCATTGTTGGGGCCTATTCTGCTAAGGGGAGGACTCACCCTTTTAGGGTCACTGCGAATTCTACTCGTGCGGTTGGTGCGTCCTGGGCTTTTCAGCACCAGGCTTCTGTTGAACAAGTTTGTAAGGCTGCTACTTGGTCTTCCTTTCATACTTTTTCCAAGTTTTGCAAGGTTGATGTGCGGGCTTCAGCGGATGCTGTTTTTGGCCGCAAGGTTCTGCAAGCTGCAGTGGTTTGAGTTGGTACATTCTTTACTGTTTCTGGTTCCCACCCGTGACGGACACTGCTATTGGATGTCCCAGATGTCATGAAGACCGAAGTGGAGTGTATGGCACACTTAGAATAATACCGTTTTGTGAGTACTCACCTTTAAAATGGGTATTATGAGTGTGCCATACACTCCACTTCGCCCACCCCTTTTTTCAGGTATTCTGGGGCTTTTATATGGTGGTTTTGATTGTTAAGGTTATAATTGGTTCTTCCTGGTCTCTTTACTGCTTTTATACACTGGGGAATTGGTGGGAGGTCCCAGGTATATATGGACCGGGAGGGGCTTTCTTTTTTTGCACATTCATCTCTGCAGAAGTTCGCCCTCTACTGGAGATTACCCAGATGTCATGAAGACCGAAGTGGAGTGTATGGCACACTCATAATACCCATTATAAAGGTGAGTACTCACAAAACGGTATTTTTGGACTCTAGGGAGATGGAGGCGGAGATGCCTTCGTGCCGTTGGGGGGGCGGAGCCGTGCGGTGGCGCTTTTTGGCGTCACCGCGGGTGCGGTCCGCCCCTCAAGGAGAGCTGACAGGCCGTTCCGCGGTCTCCATGCTGTGCAAGAGCGAGCCAGCTGGCTTCTTCTGCTGCTCCCTTGCTGCTGGGACTCCTCCGGGGCTCCGCCGACATCGTGAGTCTCTCTGGCTTTTTCTCTTACTGTATTCTGGCACATGTGCTGTGGGATGCCCCGTTTTGCTTGTGTGTTCATGGGTCCTTGTAGCGGTGGTTGTGGTTCCTCCCGGGCTCGTCCCCCCCACTTCCTCCCTTTCCCCATCCCCTCCCTTATTAGTAAGAGGGATCACTGGAAGAGGGACTATACAGGAGGGGTCAGCGGTTTGGGCCGCTAGTGCTCTGTAACCTGCTGCATGGTCTGCTAATCACCATAATGGAGGTTTCTCAAAATATCCTTCGGGCAGCATACGCTTGAGACCTCCGGGCTCCTCCTACCAATTTGGAACACCTTACCACCAGACAGAATAAATTCTTGACTCCTCCATTCTCCAGTTGTTTTCGTGTTCCTCCCTGAGGTGGGAGCCAGACCACTAGCTCCTGAACCAGGAAGGTTTAGGTAAGTATTTCCGGCACTGTGGGCCTTTGCAGGGGGATCATTTCTCGGTCCTAAAGGCTTGTATTGTTGCCTGGGGCCCGGGATACCCTCGGGATTATTCCAAGTATGTCACACACCCCGCTTCCACTATTCATGACATATGGGTTATGGTCCAGTAGAGGGCGAACTTCTGCAGAGATGAAAGCAAAAAAGAAGCCCCTCCGGGTCCATAAATACCTGGGACCTCCCACACATTCCCTAGTTCCTTCTCTGCAGGACGGCGAGCAAGTCAGAAGATGTATGCTGCTCTTCCTTGCAGGTAACCCGGCCACTTTTTTGCCCTATGTCTGCCCGGACCTTTAGATTGTAAGCCCTATACTAGCCTCCCAGCTTTGGCTGCAGGTCCGGGTGAGGGTAGGAATCACCTTAATAGGTACTTAGGGAGCCATGCTCCCCCATGAGACCCCATACAGGGGGGTAGGCGGTATCCGGGTTGGTGATCCCAGTTTGGGATGCCCTGTCCCCTTTACTTCTCTTACACCTTACGGTGAAGGGTTCTCCCCCTTCCGGGTCCCCTCCACTAACCCTCCGGGGGGGTGACTTAATTCTGCTATTATTTTCACTTGACATGTGTGAGTGTGCATGTATGCTTATATTCTAAGTATGTCACACACCCCGCTTCAAAACATTCATTACATGTGGGTTATACTGACCTGTTGTCAGAGAACCAGGTGTCAGAGAACCCGGACTGTTCCCCCTGTAGTCCAGCAGAGGGCGCCTGTTCGCTTAGGTTGAAAGTCCAGGACTTTTCCTCCTGTGACCAGCAGAGGCCGCCCGTGAGTTCTCTCTCTACCGAGCATGTGCAGGGGCCTATAAAAACAGACAAGGCCTGTGCTGAAGTACCAGTTGGTCTTTTGCTGCATGCTCCTGTGATTCTATCCTGTGTACCGACCCGGCTTGCTTCTGACAACGATCCTGCTTCCTGACGACTTTGGCTTGTTTTATGACTACGATCCTGTTCTTCCTGCCCACGACCTCAGCTTGTTTATCGACTTTGATCCAGATCTGCCAGCCCACGACTTCAGCCTTCCTCACACTCCCAGATCAGCTCTGGTCTGTCTCCTATTCGGAATTCAGCTAAACCCGCTCCTAGGTTGCCTGACCTGGGGCCTTCCTGCAGCCCAGTCTATCCTCACCATCAGAGGCTCTAGTGAACACCAGGTTGGTCCTTAGACTCCAGGCTTCCCGGTCGAGAGTAGAGCAGAGTTCCAGTCTCCGCAATCAGGGTTCACACCCGGTGTTCTGACAGTACCAACTGGTCAATAATGAGCTCTGGCGGAGATCACCCGGCGTTTGACGCTCTAGTTCAGCAGATGACCGCTCTGACACAGGCGGTGGGCAATCTACATGGTGGATTTTTACAGCTGGAGTCCCGCCTGGATACGCTGCAAGCCAGCCTTCCTGCCACTACTAACCCTGTCCCGCCATCAGCTTCTGTCATGCCAGCGGCTGCCGATAATGCCAGCACTACACCCAGTATCTTTGAACCTCGCATACCTTTGCCTGAACGTTTTTCTGGAGATCGCAACCTTTTTCGATCGTTTAAGAATAGTTGCCAGTTGCTGTTCGATCTCCAACCACGGACTTACCCCACGAGGTCATCAGGGTTAAGACTGTTATCTCCTTGCTGCTGGGGAACCCTCAGATTTGGGCTCATCGCTTACTTGAACAATCAGACCCTATCATATCCTCTCTGGAGTCTTTCTTCAATGCCATGGCGACTATGTATGACGACCCTGGGCGTATAGCTTCAGCTGAGGCTGTGCTTCGGACCCTTCTCCAGGGACGCCGTCCTGTTGAGGAGTATGTGGCAGAATTCTGCTGCTGGAGTACTGAGACTCTTTGGAATGACCCTGCTCTCTGTCATCAGTACCGTTTAGGTCTGGCTGATTCTGTTAAAGATGAACTGGCTCGTTCCGATCTGCCTGCATCGCTGGAGGAATTGATCAAACTCTCCATCAAAATTGATAGGAGACTAAGGGAATGTC
This sequence comes from Gastrophryne carolinensis, assembly GCA_027917425.1. Taxonomy (NCBI): domain Eukaryota; kingdom Metazoa; phylum Chordata; class Amphibia; order Anura; family Microhylidae; genus Gastrophryne; species Gastrophryne carolinensis. The sequence goes on along the minus strand of CM051236.1, from coordinate 307,854,025 downwards.
TTGAGAAAAGTAATCCTCAGTCGCTACATTTGGGTCCTCCTCGTGCTGATGCTCCCAGCTTCTGTCCACCCTCCGCTGCTGTTATCAGCGGTTCAGAGCCGATGCAACTCGGAGTTTCTCGCCCTTCACTGACATCTGAGGAACGCCTTCGCAGACGCCAGCACAATCTGTGCCTTTACTGCGGTGAAGCCGGCCCCTTCATTTACAGATGCCCAGTCCGTACTCCGGGTAAGAGATTACCTATTAGACATTATTCGGGCTCCATCCTGCTTTCTGGTGCTAATCATATTTCGGTTTCACTCTGTCTCCAGTTGCCCAGAAGAAAACTTGAGGTGGCAGCCATTATAGACTCTGGAGCCTGCAGCTGCTTCATGGACCTAGAATTTGCCAGGACCCATGACATTCCTTCCAGACAACGTCCTTTTCCACTCTCCATTTCCTTGGCTGATGGTTCCCTGCTCAAGACCGGTCCTATTACTTTACAAACTTTGTCCCTATCAGCATGTATTAACCCTGATCATTTTGAATGGCTAAGTTTTGATCTCATACCATCCCCTGCTTTTCCTGTCATTTTGGGTTTACCGTGGTTATTGGCACATAACCCTTCAATAAATTGGTCCACGGGTACAGTGCTCTTCGAGTCTCCTTATTGTCTTCATGCCTGTTCTTCCAACTCTACTACCAGGCACCAACTAGCTCTGACTGATTCTGCTAAGGAACAGGATCTTCAAAGCTTACCTGAAGCCTATGCAGACTTTAGGGATGTCTTTGACAAAAAGGGAGCTGACACTCTTCCTCCCCATTGGTCTTATGATTGCCCAATTGAACTTTTGCCTGGGGCATCCATCCCTTTTGGCAGGATTTTCCCGCTACCTGATCCGGAGTTATTAACCCTTCATCAGTATCTGGATGAAAATTTGAAGAAGGGTTTTATTCGGTCTTCCACTTCCCCTGCAGGTGCTGGTATTTTCTTTGTAGGCAAGAAAGATGGTTCCTTACGGCCCTGTATTGATTACAGGGAACTGAACAAGGTTACTGTCAGAACACCGGGTGTGAACCCTGATTGCGGAGACTGGATCTCTGCTCTCCTCTCGACCGGGAAGCCTGGAGTCTAAGGACCAACCTGGTATTCACTAGAGCCTCTGATGGTGAGGATAGACTGAGCTGCAGGAAGGCCCCAGGTCAGGCAACCTAGGAGCGGGTTTAGCTGAATTCCGAATAGGAGACAGACCAGAGCTGATCTGGGAGTGTGAGGCAGGCTGAAGTCGTGGGCTGGCAGATCTGGATCAAAGTCGATAAACAAGCTGAGGTTGTGGGCAGGCAGAACAGGATCGTAGTCATAAAACAAGCTGAAGTCGTCAGGAAGCAGGATCGTTGTCAGAAGCAAGCCGGGTCGGTACACAGGATGGAATCACAGAATCACAGGAGCATGCAGCAAAAGACCAACTGGTACTTCAGCACAGGCCTTGGCTTTTTTTATAGGCCCCTGCACATGCTCGGTAGAGAGAGAACTCACGGGCGGCCTCTGCTGGTCACAGGAGGAAAAGTCCTGGACTTTCAACCTAAGCGAACAGGCGCCCTCTGCTGGACTACAGGGGGAACAGTCCGGGTTCTCTGACACCTGGTTCTCTGACACCTATAGATGGCGATCTTGCAGAGATGTAAAGGAAAAAAGAGAGCCCCTCCCGGTCCATAAATACCTGGGACCTCCCACTCATTACCCAGTCTTTCATCTCTGCAGACGGCGAGCAATTTAGAAGATGATGTCTCCTCCTTGCACGGGGATTTCAGGTAGCCGGGATGACCCCCGGACCGTTATTTTTTCTATTTCCGCACGGATCCCTTCTCGATTTACTCTGCCTCCCAGCCTAGGCTGCTGGTCCGGGCGAGGGTAGAATGGCACCCTAGGTGCTTAGGAGCTAATGCTCCACCGTCAGACCCTATGCTAAAGGGTAGGCGGTTAACCGGGTTGGTGACCCCAGTTTTGGGATGCCCTGTCCCTTGGCCTTCCACCCTGGTGGTTTTCTCCCCTCTCCGGATACCTTTCTCCTTAGAGGGGGGGGGGCGACCCGTCTCCTCCTGAGGTGGATGCCCTGGTTTTGGGGCAGGAAGCAACGTTGTTCCTTTCGGGGGGCGGCTTCCTTTACCCCTTCCTTTCGTGGGGCCAGAGCTGGCAGAGGATTGGCTTTCTCCTCATCCAGAGGTGATTCCTGGAACAGGGGCAGGGGACGTGCCCGTCCAGGACACAGTTGGGGCTCTAAGCCCAAAGCCGCTGCCAAGCCAGCTCAGCAATGAGGGGGCGCCCTCACCCTTGTGGGTGGGGGGACGGCTGCGACACCTCTCCCAGGTCTGGGACCAGGAGGTCTCGGACAGATGGATCTGGGAAGTGGTGTCTTCCGGCTACAAGCTGGAGTTCGAGTTCCGGCCCCCTCCCAGATTCTCCAGGTCTCGGGTGCCTTCGGATCCTCTAGCCACGGAGGGCCCCGGGCGGCGGTAAAAAATCTTCTGGATATGGCTGTCATTTGCCCGGTGCCTCCCTCGGACTGGGGCCAGGGCTTTTATTCCAATCTGTTCACGGTGCCCAAGAAGGACGGCTCTGTTCGGCCCATCCTGGATCTGATGATCCGCAACAGGTTCATCCGTCCCCGGAAGTTCTGCATGGAAACGCTGCGTTCAGCCATCTACTCTCTTCGTCAGGGGGACTTCATGACGTCCATAGACATCAAGGATGCTTACCTGCATGTTCCAATCTTTCCGGCGCACCAGAAATTTCTCAGGTTCACAGTGGAAGATCGGCATTTTCAGTTTGTGGCCCTTCCTTTCGGTCTTACCTCGGCTCCAAGAGTTTTCACCAAGGTGCTGGCAGGGGTGATGGCTCTCCTCAGAGCCCAGGGTATCCGCATCGTGCCATATCTGGACGATCTTCTCATTATGGCGTCTTCCTTCAGCCAAGCGGAATTAGACACCAGGACTGTGGTATCCACTCTGGAGAGGTTTGGTTGGGTGATCAACTACCCCAAGTCCTCCCTTTCTCCGTCCAGGGTAGTGTCTTTTCTGGGAATGTCTCTGGATACTTCTCAGGCCAGGGTGTTTCTTACTCAGTCCAAGGTTCTCTTGATTCAGGGATTGGCTCGGCTTCTCCTGTCCATCCCTCGTCCGGCCATCAGGCTGGGGATGAGGCTGGTGGGATTGATGGTGGCTTCCTTCGAGACGGTTCCTTTTGCTCAGTTTCACACAAGGATGCTCCAGCTCCATCTGTTGGCGGCCTGGGACAGGTCTCCACTGTCGTTGGATCAGTCTTTCCTGATGACCCCCCGGGTTCGGCGTTCCCTTCAGTGGTGGCTGGATCCAATCAATCTTTGAGGGGCAGATACTTTCTGACTCCTTGTTGGGAAACGGTCACCACGGGGGGTTTCTGGAAGGATGGTCAGTTTCAGGGTCTCAGGAGGCTCACAAGCCCATCAATGTTCTGTAGCTGAGAGCCATCAGGTTGGTTCTGTTTCACTTGACTCATCAGTTACAGGGCTTGCCGGTTCAGGTTCGGTTGGACAATCGGACGGCGGTCACCTACATCAATCACCAGGGAGGGACTCGCAGCAGGAGTGCCCTCAGGGAAGTGTCTTTGATTCTGGCCTGGGCGGAGAGCCATGTCCCGTGCATTTCGGCAGTTTACATTCCGGGAGTGGAGAACACGGAGGCGGACTCTCTGAGCAGGTTCTCATCTCGCCGGGGGGAATGGTCTCTCAGCCCCAAGGTGTTTCGCTCGATTTGCCTCAGGTGGGGGTCTCCGGAGGTGGACCTCTTTGCTTCTCGGCACAATCACAAGCTTCCGGCATTTGTGTCTCTCTCGCGGGATCCGCTGGATCTGGCAGTTGATGCGATGTCTCTGAACTGGAGGGATCTGGGGTTTCTGTACCTGTTCCCTTCGTTTCTCATGGTGGGCAGAGTGGTGCGCAAGCTGGCCCTAGAGGGCGCGTCAGCAATCCTGGTGGCTCCAAGGTGGCCAAGACAGGTTTGGTTCGCAGACGTGATAAGGTTGGCAGAGGATCAGTTCGCTCTGCCCCTGCTGCCGGATCTGCTCACCCAGGGTCAACTACTTTACCCCAATTTACCAACGCTGGCTTTGACGGCGTGGCTGCTGAAACCTCCATCTTGAAGGAGGAAGGTCTTTTCGATGCTGTGATTCGGACTCTTGTTAGCGCTACTATAGGACTTGGAGGTCTTATATTGATTGGTGTGAGGTCAGGGCCTTGCCTTGTAGGGTGTTTTCTATTCCCAGAATTCTGGAGTTTCTTCAACATGGTCTGGACTCTGAGTTCCAGCTTAGCACTTTGAAGGGGCAGGTTTCTGCCCTGGCGGTTTTCTTTCAAAGGTCTTTTGCTCTTCATCCTTTGGTTAAGACTTTTTTCCAGGGGGTTACGCATGTGTGGCCTCCTAGGAAGCCTTCGCTCCCAGTTAGGGGTTTGAATTTGGTTCTTTCTGCCCTTCAGGGTCCTCCTTTTGAGCCTTTGCATGATATTGCATTGTCTTCGCTTACGCAGAAGGTGGCATTTTTGGTTGCTATCACTTCTGTTCGGCGCGTCTCTGAGTTTGCGGCTTTGTCCATTCAGGCTCCGTACTTTGAGAGGCATCAGGACAAGGTTGTTTTCCGTTTCAAGCCGGATTTCCTTCCTAAGGTGGTTTCTGCCTTTCATCTTAATCAGGACATTGTTCTGCCCTCCTTGTGTCCTAAGCCCAGCAATGACAAGGAGAGGGTCTTGCATTCCTTGGATGTGGTTCGTTGTGTGAAGTACTATTTGGTAGTTACTTCTTCCTTTCGTAAGACGGATGCTTTTTTTGTGGTGCCCTCCGGGCCCAGGAAAGGTTTGGCGCCCGCCAAGTCTTCTATTAGTAAATGGATTCGTCAGGCCGTTGTTGGGGCCTATTCTGCCAAGGGGAAGGTTCCCCCTTTTCGTGTTACTGCTCATTCTACTCGTGCTGTTGGGGCGTCCTGGGCTTTTCAGCACCAGGCCTCTGTTGAGCAAGTTTGTAAGGCTGCTACTTGGTCTTCTGTTCACACTTTTTCCAAATTTTACAAGGTTGATGTGCGGGCCTCAGCGGATGCTGTTTTTGGCCGCAAAGTTCTGCAAGCTGCAGTGGTTTAAGTTGTGTTTTATTGCCTTGTTTGGATCCCCGCCCATTATGGACACTGCTATTGGATGTCCCAGATGTAATGAATGTTTTGAAGCGGGGTGTGTGACATACTTAGAATAATACCATTTTGTGAATACTCACCTGTAAAATGGGTATTATAAGTATGTCACACACCCCGCTTCACCCTGCCCTTTTGTATTCTGGATCCTTTATATGGTGAACTTTTCGTTGTTATGACTTATATTTGGCTCTTCCTGGTCCCTTACCTTACTGCTATCTTTATACTGGGTAATGAGTGGGAGGTCCCAGGTATTTATGGACCTGGAGGGGCTCTCTTTTTTTCCTTTGCATCTCTGCAAGATCGCCATCTACAGGTCAGTATAACCCACATGTAATGAATGTTTTGAAGCGGGGTGTGTGACATACTTATAATACCCATTTTACAGGTGAGTATTCACAAAATGGTATTTTACGTTGCCGATTTGCGCTCTGCGCACAGTCCGGGGAGCTTCTCCCCCTCAGGCTGCGTCTGTGAGGGGGCGGGGCCCGGTGCTCGCGTCGCCGTTCTGTTTTGGCGCCATTGCCGGCCCATCTTCTGGCTGAGAACCGCATTACTGGATCGGAGGGAAGGGGGCGGGGCCAGGCACGGAGCGCGATCCGCGCTGGCCCACCCCTTCTTTTCCCTCCCTCACAGGAGCTGCTTCTCCTCCACTTAAGTGCCAGCCACGTAAAATTCACATGCCTGGCATTTACCCCTGCTAGCGGGCAAAAAAAAATACTCACCTTGCCCCTCGTTGGATCCGGCCGGGTCTCCTCTTTAATTTGGTGCCATCCAATCCCCCGTGGGGGCTCGGATGGCTCCAGGAGAGCCCCCGGAATAGGCTGCCCCCCCCGCTTCGGGAGCAGCAGCTGCTAACTGTAAAAAATAAAAATGACATTCACTTACCTCCGTGTGCGCTGGCTCCCGCTGTCCCTCCTCTTCACCTGGGGGGCCTCTGATCCCCCCCCCAGGACTTACGATCTTCAGGAGAGAGCACGGGAGGCTCTCTCCCCTCTGCTCCTCCGACGGCCCTTTGAGGCCTGCGCCCTGTTCTACAAGCCCCCATAGCTGGCCCGGGTCGGTAATGCTAAGTAGGGGGGACCCTACGTCATTTTTTGGGGGGATTTTTAAGGGTTTTTAACCCCCCCCCCCGGGAGGGGGGGACCCTATGTCAATTTTTTTTTAAATGAACCGCTTATGTCCTGTTACACAGCAGGTATAAAATGCTTCCAGCATTTTGTGGTGTGGTGTGTTTGGGTTTTTTTTTACATTTAAAGTGGACCAACACCCAGGATTTTGACTCTCCTGGGTATTGGTCCTTTCCTCTGTGAAACCCCCCGATCGCCCACAATAACTCATCTCACCCCGATCCAGTGGTGCATGCGCAGCCGCTCGTCCAATCAGCGCGCGCAGAGTGGCTGAGTTATGGACGTCTAAGAGACGTCTAAGCTCAGCCACTCTGAGCGTGCTGGAGACCGCATCCCCCACTTCCCTCATTCATAAATAGCCAGCGCGGGCACGCGCCCTGCTAGAGGGATAGCGGGGATGCGGCCCACGCATGCGCCATAGGACCGGGATTCAGGTAAGTGGGTGTTCCGGGGGGGTTTCACACAGAGGGGCATCCCGATTTTGGATGCCCCGGGGGGAGGGAATAGAGCGGTCTGGGAATCTTATAGATTCCCAGGCCGATCAGCCCTGGGTGTTGGTCCACTTTAACCCATTGTGAACTTGTAAGGAGTCCATGAAACCCCTATACCGGTTCACAAGGCTGGGGGGCTGTCAAGTCACCTGCGGCTAGCGGGTGACTTGCCATTAACCTCGGCCCCCCTATTACCTGCCTCCCCGAAGCCCAGCGGGGGCAGAAGGGCCCGGGCTGATTTAGGCGGTGCGGGCTTGTACTTGGCAGAGCTGGGGGCCACCAAAGCTGGCCCCTGCGCCCTGTTCTACAAGCCCTGCATAGCTGATCCCCGGGCTGGTTATGCTGGGTAGGGGGGACCCCATGTCATTTTTATGGGAATTTTTAAGGGTTTTTAACCCTTAAAATTGAAAAAAAAAAAATGGGGATTACCCCCCCCCCCCCTTGGAAGGGGAACCCCATGCCAATTTTTTTCTTGATTTAACCCTTTATAGTGTGGATTGTAGTTGTATTTTATATTCTAAGTATGTCTCACACCCTGCTTTGGAAGTAATCATTACACTTGGGTTATGTCCAGTAGAGGGCGAACTTCTGCAGAGATGAATAGAGAAAAAGGAGCACCTCCCGGCCCATAAATACCCGGGACCTCCCACACATTCCCCATTAATCATCTCTGCAGACGGCGAGCAAGTCAGAAGATGAAGTCTCCTCCTTGCAGGTAAGCCGGGTTCTCACCCGGCCATTTTTATCCCTATTTCTGCCTGGACCTATTTATGCTTAAGCCCCCTAATGCCTCCCAGCGTTGGCTGTAGGTCCGGGTGACGGTAGGATTCACCTTAACAGGTGTACTGATAGGGGTCACGCTCCTCCCTGAGGCCTCAATACAAGGGGTAGGCGGCTACCAGGTTGGTGACCCTGGTTTGGGATTCCCTGTCCGTTCCTAAGCCCTCACCACGTATCCTACATGTGGCTATCGGCTCCCCCCCCCCCATTACTCCCTGTGCCGGTTAATAGGGTGGGGGGGGTACTTCCATCTTTGTTTTGTCTCCCCTTAGATGGTGTGAGTGGATGTGTCAGTATGATTGAGTGTAACTGCAAGAACTTTCCTTACTGTTTGGTGGGCGCTGGCTACTGCCAGTGCGCCTCAATGTTTTAACTCGGTTTACTTGTAGATTTTATTCATTGGTGGCCAGCACGCTTTCTGGGGCGGCGGCGGGCCGGTGTCATTTATGCCGGCTCCGCAGCCTTCGCTGGGGAGTGCGGTTTGCTGCTCGTTTCAGTCAGGGGGAGGGGGCGGGGGGCCTGGTGCTCCCTGCGCTGGTGACGGCCGGCCCCTCCAGTTGGCGCTTGACCGGCTCCCAGTCCTATTGGCTGGGAGTGCGGCTGTTGGTTCTTTTCCGCGTCGGGAGGGGGCGGGGCCTTACGCGGGCGTGATCCACGTCGGCCCGCCTTCATCCTCCTTCGGTCTGCGGGCGTTACGCCGCCATCTTCCCCATGCCTGCTTCTTTCCGTGAGTGTCCCTCTGGCCATCCTTGATGCCTTAATTATAGGCTTGTATTCTTTACTGTAAGCGGCTGCACGGGCCAGCGGGTAGAGCATATGTTATGCAGCTCTGTTCCCCGGTGGTGCAGGTTTCTTTTCCCACTCCGTTAATATATATATATATATATATATATATATATATATATATATATATAATTTTGTTGCACACGTATGAGGACGCCTTTTTGGCTTCCTGTCATATTTCTATTGGACAGTCATGGATTTAAACTTATGCGTATGGCCATGTATGTGCGCATACAGGGGAATATATATGTCTAATAACTAGAGTATTTATATCTGGGTGTATACAGTTATGTATGTATGTATATCCTTATATTCTGTATACTAGGCTTTTATATATTCCTTACGTGCAGCATGTATGTTTGCTAATGGGGCCCCCACCTTTTGTGCTGGGCAGGTGGGACTGCCGTAAGCTTTTAGGTTCTTCCTCTCCTAGGTCATTTGGGGTTCCCTCCGGTGCTTACAAAAATCCTCCCACTAACGGACTCCAAGGGGCATCCCGGGTAGCTTCATAGCGTAATTCCCATTGGTCATTGCGACTACCTTAAAATCACCATATGAAGGCTTCCAAGGATACAGGGCTCTGGGTCCCTTCGGGGCATCCCCGGCAGTGTGTAATATGTGGGGTATCCCTTGTGGGAGACATTTTGGAGATTGGTGTACCATGCGCACAGCGGGCTATTGAGCGGCAATCTGGGCCCCGTGCGGCCGGGCCGACCCCGCTGGCCTCATCACCTGCACCCCCATGCCTGGTTATGACCCCAAGTGACTTGTCATTAGCGGGGAGTCGCAATCCAATGTTTGCGCCAGGCGGGCCAACATTGAGAAGATGATTACTAGCCTTGCGGCCGGGTAGGCCCCAGCTAAGATTCGGCACTTGGCACCGGCCCCCCTTTTTTTTGTCAGTTTGTCTCCTTGCACCTGGACGGATGCCGGTATGGAGCGCGGGGATACCATGGATACCCCCGGGCTTCTTGCCTGTATTTTGTTGCGCTGGCCACTTACCCTCCACAAGGGGGGAATGTCTTGGGACTGCCATACCCCGTTGGGGTTCCTGAATCTGAAGCACCTTAACAATCTGATCCTGACGGAATGGGTAAAGGCCTAGCCGGTTCCCTGGCATTCCTCAAGGGTGTGATGGGAAGTATCCCTTTCCGGTTGACGTGGTTAAGCCTTGGCCTGCACACTTTGAGGTTGACGCTCCTGTCTTGGGATTGTCCAACACGTCGATTGTGCATTCCCCGGATCCCGCGACCTTGAACGACAGTGGGGTCCGTAGTATCTACCTGAGGGCTTTGCATGCCTTTGCTTGTGTTGGTTCGGCCTTGCGCCCAGTTTGTGCTTCCGTTCTCATGGCCGTGGCTACTAGAGTTTTTATTTAGGGGCCTTTGAATGGTTTCCTATTGATTCCTTACAGTGAGGAATTTACAGGCTTGACTCATTGTGAGATGTTTCTTGCCTTTGGCTTGTCCGCCTTGGATGATATCATCCGTATGTGTAACAGGACCTCGGCATTGCCGGTGGCTATACGTCGATTGGGCTGCTTGCGCTAGTGGGCGGCCTATTTCGCTGTTAAGTAGGCGCTCACAGGGCTTCGCTTCGTGGGTCTGCGCCTGTTTGGTGGCTCGATTAGTCTCTATTGTCTAAGGAGGTAAGTTACCTCTACGCTAGAAGCGGCGCCGGCCCTTTCAGGGTTCAGGCTCATTCAACCCCTCCTTTCGTGACTCTCGGACGAGCAGGGGAACGTATTTCACTGAGTGTTCCTGTTGGCAGTGCAAAATCTTCCGGACACGGAGGTCATATGCCCGGTGCTTTTCTCAGGGAGAGGCCGGGGCTATTATTCCGTCCTCTTCACGGGTCCCAAAAATAGGATGGATCCATCAGAACCATTCTGGATTTGTAGCTTCTCAACAGGTTCATCAGAACCAAGAAGTTCTGCATGGGGACTCTGTGCTCAGTCCTCAATTCCCTTCGTCAGGGGGATTTCGTGACAGCTATAGACATCAAGGATGTTTACCTTCATGTACCAATCTACCCAGCACATCAGGGTAGAGATTTATTAGGTTTGTGGTGAGTGTTCAGCATTTTCAGTGTGTGGCCCTCCCTTTCGGGTAGACTTCGGTACCAAGGGTGTTCACCACGGTGCTGGCGGGCATAATGGCCCTTCTCAGAGCCCTGGGCATTCGCATTGTGCCGTATCTGGATGACCTATTCATTACAGCTTTTTCCCTATGTCGGGCGGAGCTGGACTCCAGGGTGGTGATGACACTGAAAAGGTTCGAATGGGTGATCAACCACCTCAAGTCTTCTCTCTCCCCATCAGGGGAGATCTCATTTCTGGGCATGAGTCTGGATTCCAATCAGGCCAGAGTGTTCCTACCTCACCCAATGGTGCAGAGGTTTCAGGATCTGATACGTATTCTCCTGGCCAATCCTCGCTCCTCTATCCGGCTAGGGATGAAACTGGTAGGATTGATGGTGGCTTCCTTCGAGGCAGTCCCCTTTGCTCAGTTCCACATGTGGTCGCTCCAACCCCGTCTATTGCTGAACTGGGATAGATGTCCCTGGTACTTGGATCAGTCCTTTCTGCTGTCTCCCAGGTTTCGGCGTTTCCTCCAGTGGTGGCTGGAACCAAGCAATTTGATGAGGGGCAGATCCTTTCTGGGCCCTTGTTGGGAGGCGGTTAACACGGATGCCAGCCTGTTGGGCTGGGGAGCTTTCTGGACGGATTTTTGTTTCCAGGGGCTGTGGAGTCCTCTGGAGGCTCGCACCCCCATCAATGTCTTGAAGCTCAGAGCTATTCGGTTGGTTCGGTCATGCTTGATGCATCAATTACAGAGCTTACCGGTTCAGGTTCGGTCAAACAATCGAACTGCGGTCGTTTACATCAATCACCAAGGAGGGACTCGCAGCGGGAGTGCCCTCGGGGAAGTTTCTCTGATTCTTACGAAGAGCAATTTTTCATGCATCTCAGTGGTATTCATTCCAGGAGTGGAAAACATGGAGGCGGACTCCCTGGGCAGGGGATCCTCTCGCCGAGGGGAATGATATCTCTACCACAAGGTATTCCGGTTCCTCTCTTTCTTGTGGGGGACTCCGGAGGTAGATCTCTTTGCCTCACGTCTCAATCACAGGCTCCCAACGCTTGGGTCTCTGTCTCGGGTTCCTCTGGCCCTGGCAGAGGACGCCATGTCTCTTGCCGGGAGGGATCTGGGGTTCCTGTGCCTGTTTCCCCCCTTCTCCATGGTGGGCAAGGTGGTGCACAAGCTGGCTCAAGAGGGTGCACCAGCAATTTTGGTGGCCCCAGGGTGGCCAAGACAGGTTTGGCTTGTACCACAATTTACAAACGCTGGCTTTGACGGCGTGGCTGTTGAAACCTCCTCCACCTTAATAGGAGAAGGTTTGTCTGATGCTGTGATTCAGACACTTGTTAGGGCTGTGGAAGTGATCTTCCTCTATTATCTTCTATAGTAATTGGAGGTACTATATTGATTGGTGTGAGGCTAGGGCCTTGCCTTGTAGGGTGTTTTCGATCCCTAGGATTTTGGACTTTCTTCAACACGGTCTGGGCCTGGGGCTCCAGCTTAGTACCTTGAAAGAGCAGGTCTCTGCCCTGGTGGTCTTCTTCTAAGGTCTTTTGTTCTTCGTCCTCTAGTTAAAGCTTTTTTCCAGGGGGTCACTCCTGTGCGACACCCTCGAAAGCCTTGTGCTTGTTTGGGTTTTGAATTTGGCATTTTCTATGTTTTCACAAAAGTTTGCCTTTTTGGTGGCTATTACCTCTGTTCGATGTGTTTCTGGGTTGGCGGCTCTGTCTATTTAGGCCTCTTACTTGAGAGACTCCAGGACAAGGTGGTCTTCCGCCTTAAGCCGGATTCCCTATCTAAAGTGGTATCTGTTTTTTCCATCTCATTCAGGATGTGGTTCTCTCTTCCTTGTGTCCTAAGTCTAGCAATGACAAGGAGAGGGCCCTGCACTCTTTGGATGATTGTTGTGTGAAGTACTTTTTGGTGGCTACTTCTCTTTTCTGTAGGATGGACGCCTTGTGGGCGGTGCCCTCTGGGCCCAAGAAGGGTTTGGCGCAGTCAAGTCTACCATTAGTAAATGGATATGTCTGGTCATTGTTGGGGCCTATATTGCCAAGGGGATGGTTTCCCCCTTTCAGATTAATTTCTATTCATACTGTTGGGGCTTCCTGGGCTTTTTAGCACCGGGCTTCTGTTGAACAAGTTTGTACGGCTGCTGCTTGGTCTTCTGTTCATGCCTTTTCCAAGTTTTTTAGCGGATGCTATTTTTGGCCGCAAAGTTCTACTAGCGGCAGGGGTTTAATTTGTGCGCTTTTGCCTGTTGGGATCCCCACCCTTTTTGGACACTGCTATTGGATGTCCCAAGTGTAATGATTATTTCCGAAGCAGGGTGTGAGACATACTTAGAATAATACCATTTTGTGATTACTCACCTGTAAAATGGGTATTATAAGTATGTCTCACACCCTGCTTCGCTCCACCCTGACCCTGAGTTGTATCTTGGATCCTCTGTTGGTGCTACTTTTTTCTCATTGATTTATTTGCTCTTCCTGGTCCCCTTACTGCTTTCTTATGCTGGGGAATGTGTGGGAGGTCCCGGGTATTTATGGGTCGGGAGGGGCTCCTTTTTTTCTATTCATCTCTGCAGAAGTTCGCCCTCTACTGGACATAACCCAAGTGTAATGATTATTTCCGAAGCAGGGTGTGAGACATACTTATAATACCCATTTTACAGGTGAGTAATCACAAAATGGTATTTTTTACATGTTATAAAGTGTTCTTTTCAGTTTGGGGGGGGGGGTCTTCTGAACAGTAACAGGGGGCTACCGATACATATGTGGTACCGTTGTAATCGGGAGAAATGGGGCTTTCACATGCAATATGGTTTTCTTTAAAAAAAAAAAGGTTTTATTTGAAATAAAGGAGACAATTTTCTAAAAAAAATATTTTTTTTGTTTTGTTTAATTTACTCAAAAATATTTAAAAAAACAGTAAAGAAATTACAAACAAGACATTTCATGTTAAAGCCTAAACTCTGCCGCAAAAATAAAATATATAATTTTCCTGGAAATACCTGCAAAAATCAGTTAAGCATAGCGCAAAATGGTTAAAAATGACCTGTCAAGAGAGGGTGACAAAATCTCAAGTAGGCTGGCAGTTAAAAGGGTTAAAAGTACCTATGCATGTTAGGTATTGTTCTGCTTGGGAGACCTTGCGCTTTTAGATTTAGCTTGTTTTTTCTTGTTTGCATATTGATATTTTAGGAAAACTCATTTTTTATTCTGCTTTATTATACATTTTTTAAGGGAACCCTGTGCGACCAAAGAATTCTTTGAGGGATTACTTTCAGAAAGATGGACCCACTACAACATGCTGGGTACGCTTAGAAACCTTATCATGTGTACTTTCAAGGAATGTATGGTTTGTGGGGGGTATTCCAAATGTAAAGGGTTGTTTTGGTAGAAAAAGCGCAAGGTGCTCATTTTGTCTGCAGAGCTGAAATTTTCAAGCAAAATTACCATTGTGCACATGCTTTACTTTTTGGTGTTTGGCAACTCTTCTTTTGACAGTAGCTATGCATGTTGGGTATCGCTCGGTTCGGGGGATGTTGCTTTTTCAGATTAACTTGTTTTTTCTTGTTTGCATATAGTTTTTTTTAGGAAAATGTGGCTTGATCCTGCTTTTTTTAATCCTTTTTTAGGGAAGCTCTGTGTAACCAATGAATACATTGAGGGAGAACTTCCAGAAAACTTTGGCAACATCAACAAGCCTGGTACGCATAGAAAGCTTGAAGTGTGTATTTCCAGAGAATATATAGTTAGTGGGGGGTATTTCAAATGTAAAGGGTTGTTTTTATTAAAAAACTGCAAGGTGCACATAGCGCTTAGCATAGCTGTATTTGATCTAAAAATCTCTTAAAGTGCTGTTTCAGTTTGGGGGAGTCTCCTGGGCAGGAAAGAGTGTCTACCAATACATATGTGGTACCGTTGTAACCGGGAGAAATTGGGATTTCACACGCAATAAGATTTTATTGACAAACTTACATTTTTTATTACAAAAAACCCCAAAATATTAAGAATATTTCACCCCAAAATATTAAGAATACACTTGACAAATGACAAACAAGACTCTGCTGAAAAAAAAATATATATATAATTTTCCTGGGAAATCCCTGGAAATCCCTTCAAAAATCACAGTTGAACATGCATAGTGCAAAATAGTGAAAAATGGTCTGGCAACAAAGCGTAACAAAAACTCCAGGTAGGCTGGCAGTTAAAGGGTTAATGCCCCAGTTGCGCTTGGGGCAGCGCTGGCCCCCTCTGCCTTTACATGTTTTTTATTATGCAGTTGTGTCCATGTGCTTAGGACATCTCTTGTGTCTTTCAGGAGGACTCCCTGTGCCAATTGCTTAAAAGGGGGTTCTCCCGGTCCTAGGTCCCTAGCAGAAATTTGGGGCAATTGTAAATCCTCCCACTTGGGACTTAAAGGGTCATCCCTGGTTGCTTACCAGCGTAATTCCCTTGGGTCATTGCGACTACCTTAAAATCACCATATGAAGACTCCACAGGATACCGGGCTCGGGCTCCCTTCGGGACAAAATATGTGTGGGTTGTGGGGTATCCCTTACGGGCTAGAATGTACTTATTTGCATACCATGTGCGCAACAGGCCATAACGCGGCAGTCAGGAACCCAGACCTCTGGGTCAGTGCCGCCCGCCTCACCTACCCCACCCTGCATCATCCATACGCCAAGTGACACTGTCTTTAGTGGGGAGTCGCACTCGGATGTATGTGCCAGGCTGGCCAACCTCGAGAAAATGATTTCTAGCTCAGTGAGCAGAAAGGCATCTGTCACCGGTAGTTTTGATGATTATGACCCCCAGGACTGGGCTGATTATTCCCTGCTTGAGGAGGGGGAATTGTTTGAGGAATCTGAGACTGAGGAATTGCTGTTCTTTGATTCTGATGCCGGGCAGGCGCTGGGGGATGCTGTGGATACCCCCAAGGTCCTGACCCATCTATTAGAGGTTCTGGATATTTCCCCACCAGCGGAGGCCCCTCCGAAGAAGGGGGAATTCTTTGGGTTATCTAAGCCCCGCTTGGAGTTTCCAAATCAGGATCATTTTGACAGCATGATTCTTAGACAATGGGAAAAGCCGAGTCGCCTTCACAGTGTTCCTCAGGGATGGGATAGGAAATATCCCTTTCCGGTGGACGCGGTGAAGCGCTGGTCTTCCCCTCCCGAGGTTGACGCACCCATTTTAGGATTGTCCAACACCTCCGTTGTACATACGCCTGACGCCACTACCCTTAAGGATGGCGAGGACAAGCACATTGATCAGATGGCATGTCATGCCTTTGCCAGTGTGGGTTCTGCCTTGCGACCTGTCTATGCATCGGCACTCGTGGCTGTGGCCACCAGGTCAGAGATCAGGGACATGTTAAATGGGTCCCAGCTCAACCCAGACAGCGTTGAATTCACAACCCTTAAGAGGTGTGAATTGTTCATGAATTTTGTTCTGTCGGCTAAGGATGCCACTATTTCCATGGGTAGTAGAACTTCGGCCCTGTTGGTGGCCATGCGCCAGTGGGCGGCGGACATTGTGGCCAAGAAGTCACTTATAGCTTTGCCCTTTTTGGGAACGCGGCTGTTTGGAGACAGATTGTATTCTGTGGCGAAGGGTGGGAAGCTGCCTCAGCGTAAGAAGCTGCATCGCTCCTTTCGGGGGGCAAGCTCCTTTAATCCTTCCTTTCGCGGTGCCAGAGGGGGCAGAGGTCTTGCCTACTCTGGCTTTAGAGGTGATTCCTGGAACAGAGGTAGAGGACGTGCCCGTACGGCCTCTACCTGGGGTTCCAGGCCCAAGCCCGCTGCCAAGCCAGCTCAACAATGAGGAGGCGCCCTCACCCTTGTGGGTGGGGGGACGGCTGCGGCTCTTCTTCCAGGTCTTGGCCCAGGAGGTCACAGACAAGTGGATATTGGAAATGGTCTCGTCTGGGTACAAACTGGAGTTCGAGTCCCGGCTTCCTCCCAGATTCCTAAGGTCTCGGGTGCCATCGGATCCTCGGGCGGCGCAGGGGCTCCTGTTGGCTGTAAAGAATCTTCTGGACATGGCAGTCATATGCCCGGTGCTCCATAAGACCCATCCTAGATTTGAAGCTTCTCAACAGGTTCATCAGAACCAAGAAGTTCCGCATAGAGACTCAGCCATCGTTCAGCCATCGGTTCCCCTCGTCAGGGGGATTTCATGAAGTCCATAGACATCAAGGATGCTTTCCTTCATGTACCAATTTTCCCAGCGCACCAGAGATTTCTCAGGTTCGTGGTGGGAGATCAGCATTTTCAGTTTGTGGCCCTCCCGTTCGGGTTGACCTTGGCACCGAGGGTGTTTACCAAGGTTCTGGCAGGCATAATGGCCCTGCTCAGAGCCCAGGGCATTCGCATTGTGCCGTATTTGGACGACCTACTTATTACAGCTTCTTCCCTCTGCCAGGCGGAATTGGACACCAGGACGGTGGTGGCGACACTGGAAAGGTTCGGATGGGTGATCAACCACCCCAAGTCCTCTCTCTCCCCATCAAGGGAGATCTCCTTTCTGGGCATGAATCTGGATACCATTCCGGCCAGAGTGTTCCTACCTCAGCCAAAGGTGCAGAGGGTTCAGGATCTGCAGGGTTTACCGGTGCAGGTTTGATCAGACAATCGTACTGCGGTAGCTTACATCAATCACCAAGAAGGGACTCGCAGCAGGAGTGCCCTCAGGGAAGTCTCTCTGATTCTGACATGGGCGGAGAGCAATGTTCCTTGCATCTCGGCAGTATACATTCCGGGAGTGGAGAACACGGAGGCGGACTCCCTGAGCAGGGGATTCTCTTGCCGAGGGGAACTGTCTCTCAACCACAGGGTGTTTCGGGCCCTGTGTCACAAGTGGGGGACTCCGGAGGTGGATCTCTTTGCCTCTCGGGACAATCACAAGCTCCCAACCTTTGTATCTCTGTCTCAGGATCCTCTGGCCCTGGCAGTGGATGCCTTGTCCCTTGCCTGGAGGTATCTGGGGTTTCTGTACCTGTTTCCTCCCTTCTCCATGGTGGGCAAGGTGGTGCGCAAGCTGGCGCTAGAGGGGGCACCAGCAATTCTGGTGGCCCCAAGGTGACCAAGACAGGTTTGGTTCGCAGACGTCGTAAGGTTGGCGGTAGATCAGTACAGGCTGCCCCTGTCTCCAGATCTGATCTCTCAGGGTCAACTACGTTATCCCAATTTACAAATGCTTGCTTTAACGGCGTAGCTGCTGAAACCTTCCTCCTGAGGGAGGAAGGTTTGTCTGAGGCGGTTACTCAAACCTTGATTAGAGCTAGAAAGAGGTCTTCCTCTACCATTTACTATAGGACTTGGCGTTCCTATATTGACTGGTGTGAGGCTAGGGCCTTACCTTGCAGGGTGTTTTCGATTCCTAGGATTTTGGAGTTTCTTCAACACGGTCTGGATCTAGGGTTCCAGCTCAGTACTTTGAAGGGTCAGGTTTCTGCCCTGGCTGTCTTTTTTCAAAGGTCGTTTGCTTTGCATCATCTGGTCAAGACCTTTTTCCAAGGGGTCACTCATGTCCGGCCCCCTAGAAAGCCTTTGGTTCCCGTTTGGGACCTAAATTTGGTTCTTCCGGCCCTCCAGGGGCCTCCCTTTGAACTGATGCAGGATGTGGCTCTTTCTGTGCTCACTCAAAAGGTTGCCTTTTTTGTGGCTATTACCTCTGTTCGGCGTGTCTCTGAGTTGGCGGCTCTGTCTATTCAGGCCCCTTCTTTGAGAGACACCAGGATAAGGTGGTTTTTCGTTTTAAACCAGATTTCCTTCCTAAGATGGTTTCTGCCTTCCATCTCAATCAGGATGTAGTTCTCCCTTCCTTGTGTCCTAGGCCTAGCAATGACAAGGAGAGGGTTTTGCACTCTTTGGATGTGGTTCGTTGTGTGAAGTACTATTTGGTTGCTACTTCTCCTTTTCGTAAGACGGACGCCTTGTTCGTGGTGCCTTCTGGGCCCAGAAAAGGTTAAGCTTTCTAAGCGTACCCAGCTTCTTGTAGTGGGCTCATCTTTCTGGAAGTAATCCCTTAAAGAATTCTTAGGTTACACAGGGTTTCCCTAAAAAATGTATAAAGAAAGCAGAATAAAAAACACGTTTTCCTAAAATATCAATATGCAAACAAGAAAAAACAAGCTAAATCTGAAAGTGCAAGGTCCCCCGAGCAGGACAATACCCAACATGCATA
This sequence comes from Gastrophryne carolinensis, assembly GCA_027917425.1. Taxonomy (NCBI): domain Eukaryota; kingdom Metazoa; phylum Chordata; class Amphibia; order Anura; family Microhylidae; genus Gastrophryne; species Gastrophryne carolinensis. The sequence goes on along the minus strand of CM051236.1, from coordinate 307,835,374 downwards.
GCTACTTTTAACCCTTTTAATTGCCAGCCTACTTGAGATTTTGTTACCCTCTGTTGAGAGGTCATTTTTCACCATTTTGCGCTTTGTTTAACTGTGATTTTTGCATCAGGAATTTCCAGGAAAATTATATATATTTTTTTGCAGCAGAGTTTAGGCTTTAACATGAAATGTCTTGTATGTAATTGTTCTACTGTTTTTTAAGATATTTTAGGTAAAAAAACTAAAAAAATAATAAAAAACAATTATTTTTTAATTATTTTTTTTAATACCTCCCATGCATCCCAGAGTGTCCCACGCTGATCTCTTTGACTTCTGCACTCCTGCTGCTGGCATAAACCTTTTATACCTGCTGGGTGACAGCTAACATAGGGTTAATAAAAAAGAAGTGGGGTCCCCCTTCTATTTTTTTGAAATTTTAAGGGTTTAAAACCCTTGAAAAAAAAAAAAGCCTTGGGATTTTTTCTTTACTCTCCTTTGATCCTCAGCTCATGTGTCCCTCGCCAGTGATTGCCGGCCAGAGGAGAAGGGAGGCAGGGGATCAAAGGATGTCCTGCCCCTGTCCTTCTCTGCCCACCTATCACTGCATCTGACAGCTGAGCCACCGAGAGCTGGGATGACACCTGCATGGTGACGTCATTCGTCCCACCCTTAAAGGTGCAGGGCCCATCGGGAAGGCAGGGGGAAAGAGCCTGTTGGGCTCTCTCCTGAAGACTGAAGAACCAGGGGGGGGCGATCAGAGGCCCCCTGGTGAAGAGGAGATCCGGCGGGGGCGATCAGGCACGGAGGTGAGTAAATGCCATTTTGTAATTTTATTTTTTTTACAGTGGTGGCTGCTGAAGCCGGGGGAGGGGGGGCTATTCCGAGAGAGCTCCATTCCTTCTGGACCTCATTGTTTTTGTGTTTCCTCTCTGGAAACAAGCTGGATTCTACATCCTCATTTTTTGTTTTTTTCCCCAGGGCAGATGGCAGGTCTGGGCTCCCTCCCCTCTCTCTTGCAGGCTCAGGTGGTGTTCTGAGTGACCCACTACTTCTGATATCCGGCTGGTCAGGTGGCAGGAATCGGTGGCAGACCAGGTTCAGGGGGGGTGGCGTGTGCCAGATCCAGAAGGGCAGGCCCTGCCCCCCCCACAGAAAGCAGTTCCCTGTGTTCGGGGCAGCAGCAATGTCTGTTGCAGGGGAGGTGGGAGCCCCAGTTGGAGTCCCGGCGTCACCTGTCTCACGTCTAGGACCAGTCCAGTGGTACCGGTTAGCTTCCCGACGGATCCGAGAATGATTGGGAGGGGTGACAATTCTGTGGAGAGGGTTCTCACCCCTACACCCTCACAGTGACACTTGCCCCGCTCTCTCTCACAGTAGGCTGTTTGGGGATTGGAGGGATTAGTTTCCTTAATGGGCCTTTTTTCACTATATCCAGTCCAGGTCGTCCCAGAAGTGATGACAGTTGGGTAATCCACCGCCAGGTGGCGCTCGACTGCAAGATCAAAAGCTGTCGCTCCTCCCAGCCCCCTATAAAATCAGGTGTCTCTCTATGATTCCCCAGTGTTCATCTTGCAGTCTGCTGCTGAAGTATCTCCTGGATACTGCAGCTGAGCGGGACCTCCTAGCCCGTCAGACGCTGCACCCTTATTCCCACTGTTCCCGTGGACCCAACTCTGCCTCCCAGCCTTGGCTGATCGGGACAGTGAAGGTAGGGTGAACGCCAGGGTCAGACATTGACAGAGCTAGGCTCTGGGCCGCAGACCCTGACTAAAGGGTAGCCGGCCATAGGCTGATGGTGAGCCTATAGGGGGGGAACATGCCCTTCCCTGCCCCACAAGCTTTATTATCTGTGGTGTCTTTTACTGTCTTGTGCACTACTTGTGTCTCTTTGGCATACCTCACTGGTATGGATATGCGCTGGTTTTTGCTTGGACATACTTACCTCCCTTGTTCCCTCGGCTCCTTCTCCTCTCCCCCCTCCATCTTGTGCTGCGCTGGCCCGGTGGGCAGCGCTGCTCGGCAGAGGTGGTTTTGTCTTCTGTGGCTGCGGCCTCTGCTGTGCTGGTGCGCGCTGCTGCCCGGCTACTGTGGGGGCCCCTCCGTGGGCTGCCCTGCGTTCCTGGTCTGGTCTCTCACATTCTGTTGGCTCCATTTTGGGAGGAAGGCGCTCGGTTCGCGGCGTCGGCGGGGGGGGGGGGGTCGCGGGCCGCGATGGCGCTTTTCGCCCCTTGAGGATCGCATGAGCTGCTGCCCTGCGCCATCTTGATCTGCCTGCTGCACGCTGTCTGTCGCCCTCCGCGCTCCACCGCTGGTGGTGTCCCTTTTGTTATCCTGATTATGATCATGTATATTGCGCATGTGTTGTTGGATTCTCATGGCATTTTCTTGCTTGGGCCACCGACCCCCCCCCCCTCTCTCCGCGTCCTCTCTCCTTAAGAGGGATCACAAAAGAGGGACTAAATTGGGGTCTCATTAGGTTTGGGCCGTTAGTGCCTTGTAACCTACTTACCATTCACTCTAATCACCATAATGGAGGCTTCTGGGTATTGTGAGCTAGGGGCCTCTTCTGGGCGGGTGAAGCTCTGCCCCATGTGCGGTGCTAGCCCTATGGGCGGACTCAGCGCTGTTTGCGTTACTTGCGCCAGGAGCGTCATTTTGGAGCATGGGTGGGCGTATCTGCCCCTAGCCATTTATTGCATGCGGCCTCTCCAGAACCCCCGCTGCTGCACTCAGCCCCTAGCGAGGGGGAAGCCAGCAGGGGGTCCCAAGTTGATTTGGCATTCCGGGTGGCCAGCCTTGAGGGACAGATCTCTCGCACGGCTCCTAAGAAGGCCTCGAGTAAGAGGCGGCACCTCGAGACCATTTATTCTGATGATGATGATTTGTTTGGAGGCCCGGGCTCCGTGGAGGAAGGCGAGTTGCATGAGGACTCCATCTCCACTGTGGATTATTCTGCCGGATATGATATGGTTCTTCCTCGGACGAGGATACATGGCTCCCTGATGATACAGAGAAGTTGTTGGCTTCAGTTTTTGAGGCGCTGCACATTGTTCCTCCTAGAGCAGCTAAGAGGAAGCAGGGTGATTTGTTTAGACCTGAAAGACCTGAAAGAGGCGAGCAGGCCCATTTTTCTAATATGATTTTCAAAGAATGGGAAAGGCCTAACAAGTTGCCGTCGGTGCCCAAGGTCCTGGACAGACGGTATCCCTTTCCTGAAGAACTGGTCCGGCTATGGTCCCGTCCTCCCGAGGTGGATGCCCCCGTGTCTGGGTTGTCCAACACTACGGTTATGCCTTCACCCGATACTGCTTCCCTACGTGATCCAGCTGACAAGCGCATGGATCAGCTGGTCTGTCATGCCTTCACCTTTGCCGGTGCTTGGTTCCATCCTGTGTGTGCCGCGGCTATTGTCTCTCTGGCCATCAGAAAGAAGGTGAGACGTCTTTGACATTGCTAAGTCTCGCAAGCAGGCGGAGGAGTATAAGGACCTCAAGACTTGCATGGAGTTTATTGCCTTTGTTGTCTTGGCTATGGATGATGGTGTCCGGCTCGGTGCCAGGGTCTGGGCTCTGCTGGTTGCGCTTCGCCGCTCGCTGTGGTTGCAGCAATGGTCGGCTGATGCCGCGGCCAAAAAGTCGCTCACTAGTATTCCCTCAAATTGTCACTCAGATTCCCTCAGATTGCCACAGATTGTTCGGGGAGCGTCTGGACCTTCTGGTCAAGGACGGAAGACTCCCTCAGCGACGAAAGTCTGCCCTGTCCTTTCGGGGTTCATCTGCCTATCGCTCCTTTCGAGGAGGAAGAGGCTCATTTTCAAGTACTCGCATTGATTCCTGGGGACGAGGTAGGTCCCATGGCCGACTCAATTCCTCCTGGAGATCCAAGTCCAAGCCCCCTGCCAAGACCCCTCAGGCATGAGGAGGTGCCCTCACTCATTCGGGTGGGGGGACGGCTTCTGCTATTTGCTCACGTCTGGAGACAGCATGTCTCGGATCAGTGGATTCAGGAGGTGGTGTCCTCTGGTTACAAAATAGAGCTGGCAGTCTGGCCGCCCTCAAGATTTCTTCAGTCACAGATTTCCCAGAACCCATTGACGGCACAGGGCCTGCAAATGCCCGTCCAACACCTTCTGCTGTCAGGTGTGATTTGTCCCGTGCCTCAGCAGGACCCCAGGAACGGGGTCAAGACTTCTACTCCAATCTGTTCACGGTACCCAAGAAGGACGGAACGCTGAGACCTATCCTGGACCTGAAGGGTCTCAACAGGTTTGTCAGAGTCAGACATTTCCGCATGGAGACCTTGCGGTCCGCAGTGTGGTCGCTTTGGCCCGGCGACTTTCTGACCACGGTGGACATCAAGGATGCTTATCTGCACATCCCAATTTTTCTGGGGGATCAGAAGCTCCTGAAGTTTGTGCTGGAGGATCAGCACTACCAGTTTGTGGCACTGCTGTTCGGGATCTCCTCAGCCCTCCGTGTGTTCACCAAGGTGCTGGTGGGCATCATGGCTATCATGGGGAACCAGGGCATTCACGTGCTTCCTTATCTGGACAATTTGCTGATTGTGGCTCAGTCCCTTCAGCAGGCCAAGAGAGGCACCTGAACGGTGTTATCCACTCGGATTTCGGATGGGTAATCATTTACCCTAAGTCTTCTGTCACTCCCTCAATGGTGAGGTCCTTTCTGGGCATGACGTTGGACACCTCTCAGGTCAAGGTATTCCTGCCCCAGCAGAAGGTGGCGGGCCTCCAGACGCAGGTGCAGGCCTTGCTGTCTTGTCAGCGCCCATCGATCCGTCTGGGGATGAAACTGGTGGGCCTAATGGTGTCATGCTTCGAGGCGGTGCCCTTCGCCCAGTTCTACATGAGACCTCTTCATTTGAATCTGTTGACCGGCTGGGACCGGACAGAGTCCCTGGAACAGGAATTTCTCTCCCCTGGCCAGACAGTCCCTCTTCTGGTGTTTGGACCCCAGAAATCTGTTGGTGGGCAAGTCCTTTCTGACTCCCCGGTGGGAGATTGTTACAATGGACGCCAGTCTGACCGGCTGGGAGGTTTTTGGCAAATGCAGAAGATCCAGGGTCAGTGGGGGCCGCAGGAGGCCCGCTTGCCCATCAATCTCCTGAGCGATACGTTTGGTGCTTCTTCGCTTGACTCCCCACTTACGGGGCTGTGCGATCCAGGTTCGCTCGGACAATCAGACGGCTGTCGCCTACATCAGTCACCAGGGAGGGACTTGGAGCAAGCGAGCTCTCCAGGAGGTGACCCAGATTCTGACTTGGGTGGAGGAGAATTTTCCCTGCATCTCGACGGTATACATTCCCAGAGTAGAAAACCAGGAGGCAGATTCCCTGAGCAGGAGTGCCTCGTCTGGGGGAATGGTCTCTCAGCAACAAAATCTTTCACGGCCTGTGTCTCCGCTGGGGTCATCCGGATGTGGACCTGTTTGCGTCCAGACACAGTCACAAGCTCCCGAGGTTTGTCTCCCTGTCAAGAGAACGCTCTGGCAATTCTTTGGACAGAGTTCAGGCTCCTTTATGCATTCCCTCCATTTCCACTCCTGGGCAAGATAGCCCAGGAGGGGGTACCTACCATCCTGGTGGCTCCTCGCTAGCCGAGACGGAGTTGGTTCGCGGACATAGTTCAGATGTCAGTCGATCGCTACATCATGCCAGACGACCCAGGGCTTCTCACTCAGGGGTCGCTGCGGCACCCCAATTTACAGATGCTGGCTTTGGCGGCCTGGCTATTGAAACCTCAATCCTGACGGAGAAGGGGCTATCAGCCACGGTTGTGCAGACCATGATTCAGGCTCGGAAGAAGTCTTCTTTCATGATATACTACAGAGTTTGGCACGCTTACATTGCTTGGTGTGAGTCCAAGAATCTCCCTTGTCGCACATTCTCTATCTCTAGGATATTGGAGTTTTTACAACATGGCTTAGACTTGGGTCTCCAGCTGAGCACCCTTAAGGGCCAGGTCTCGGCCTTGGCCATCTTTTTTCAAAGATCCTTCGCCAATCATAGATTGATCAAGACTTTTTTCCAAAGAGTTACTCATGTACGTCCACCGCATAAGCCTGTATTACCGGTGTGGGACTTGAATTTGGGGCTTTCTGCTCTCCAGGTTACCCCTTTGAGCCTTTGTGCGATGCTGCATTGTGTATTTTAAACGTGATCTTTTTGGTAGCCATCACCTTGGTGCGTCACGTGTCAGAACTGGCCGCTCTTTGTATGAAGCCTCCTTACTTTGAGCGGCTTCAACCCTTTCGCTGCCAGCCTACCTGCAGCTTTTGTCACCCTCTGTTGCCAGACCATGTTTCACTATTTTGCGCTACACATGTTCAACTGTGATTTTTGAAAGGATTTCCAGGCGTTTCACAGGAAAATTATATATTGTTAGTCTGGGCTTCAACATGAAATGTCTTGTTTGGCCTTTTTTAGTGTATTCTCAATACTTTTTTGTAATAAAAAATGTAAGTTTGTCAATAAAATTGTATTGCGTGCGAAACCTCAATTTCTCGCGGTCACAGCAGTACCACATATGTATTGATAGACGCCCTTTCCTGCCCAGGAGACTCCCCCAAACTGAAACAGAGCTTTAGGAAATTTTCAGATAATATACAACTGCGCTATGTGCACCTTGCAGTTTTTCCAGAAAAACAACCCTTTAAATTTGAAATACCCCCCCACAAACTGTATATTCTCTGGAAGTACACGCCACAAGCCTTCTAGGCGCACCAAGCTTGTTTATGTGGGCTTAGTTTTCTGGAAGTAATCCCTCAATGTATTCTTTGGTTGCACAAAGTTTCCCTAAAAAAGAATAAAACGGAAGAATCAAGCCACATTTTCCTAAAAAAAAACTATATGCAAACAAGAAATAACAAGTAAAATCTCAAAAAGCAACATGCCCCGAACAGAACGATACCCAACATGCATAGGTACTGTCAAGGGAAGAGTTGGCAAACACCACAAAGTAAAGCGTGCGCGTAACAGTAATTTTACTTGAAAATTTCAGCTCTGCAGACAAAGTGCGCACCTTGCAATTTTTCAACCAAAACAACCCATTACATTTGGAATATCCCTGGTAAATCATATATTCCCTGAAAGTGCACATGTTAACCTTTCTAAGAGTACCCAGCTTGTTGTAGTAGGCTCACCTTTATGGAAGTAATCCCTCGAAGAATTCTTAGGTTGCACAGGGTTTCCCTAAAAAAATGAATAAAAAAACTGAATAAATAACATGTTTTCCTAAAATATTAATATGCAAACAAGAAAAACAAGCTAAATCTGAAAGAGCAAGGTCCTCCGAGCAGAACAATACCCAACATGCATAGGTACTATTAACTCTTTTAATTGCCAGCCTACTTGAAGTTTTGTCACCCTCTGTTGACAAGTCATTTTTCCCCATTCTGCGCCATGTTTAACCGTGATTTTTGCCGGAATTTCCAGGAAAGTTATAGATATATATTTTGAAGCAAAGTTTAGGCTTTAACATGAAATGTCTTGGTTGTAATTTTTCTACTGTTTTTGTTTTATATTTTTGTGTAAAAAACAAAAAAATAAATAAATATTTTTTAGACAATTGTCTTCTTTATTTTAAATAAAACATTTACTTTATTAGAGAAAACCATATTGCATGTGAAAGCCCAATTTCTCCCGATTACAACGGTACCACATATGTATTGGTAGCCCCCCATTCTTGCCCAGGAGACCCCCTTAAATTAAAAATAGCACTTTATAACATTTACAAATAAAATACTACTACTATCCACACTATAAACATAAGGGGTTAATTTAAAAAAAAAATGACATAGGGCCCCCCCTCCTGGGGGGGGGACCCATTTTTTGGGGAATTTTAAGGGTTAAAAACCCTTAAAACTCCCCCCAAAAATGATATGGGGTCCCCCTTACCCATCATAACCAGCCCTGAACCAGCTATGGGGGCTTGTAGAACAGGGTGCAAGGGGGCCAGCTTTGGTGCCCCCCCCACCCTGCAGGCTACAAGCCCACATAGCCATGGCCCGGGCTCTTCTGCCCCCCCCCCCGGGCTTTGGGGAGGCAGGTAATTGGGGTGCCGGGGGTTAACGGCAAGTCACCCGCTAGCCGCAGGTGACTTGCCAGCCCCCCAGCCTTGTGAACTGGCATACGGGTCTCATGGACCCCTTACCAGTTCACAAGGGGTTAAATGTAAAAAAAAAACACAGAAACAAGCAGAAAAATGTGTATTTATTTATTTTTTTAATACTTACCTCCCATCCTTCCCTGTGTCCCACGCTGATCAATCTGGCTTCTGCTCTCCTGCTGCAGCTGGAAGCCTTTTTTAGCTGCTGGGCGACAGAACATAAGGGCTTAATTAAAAAAAAAATGACATAGGGTCCCCATTTTTTTGGGGGGGGGGGCATTTTTTGGGGGGAATTTTAAGGGTTAAAACCCTTTAAAATCCCCCCCCCCCTTACCCAGCATTACCAGCCCGGGACCAGCTATGGGGGTTTGTAGGAACAGAATGGGGGGGCCAGCTTTTGTGGCCCCCCCACCCTGCAGCCTGCAAGCCCACATAGCCTATGTGGGCCCGGGCTCTTCTGCCCCCCCCCCCCTGGGCTTTGGGGAGGCAGGTAATAGGGGTGCCGGGGGTTAATGGCAAGTCACCTGCGGCTATGGACCCCTTACCAGTTCACAAGGGGTTAAATGTAAAAATAAACACTGACACATAAGAAAAAAAATGTAACTTATTTATTTATTTTTAACTTTACTCACCTCCGATCCTGTGTCCCCCGGCGATCTCCGATGACAGCTGACAGTCTGCTTGGGTGTTTGGAGGAGAGAGCCTGGGGAGGCGGGGCCATCACAGCCCTCTCCCCCTCCCCACCTCTTTCCTCCAACCACCAGAGCAGACTGATTCTTAGTCTTGGGTGCTGGACTTAAAAAGCCGGATGCTGGTGACATCACAGTGATGTCACCCTTCCCCAGGGGGTGGGGATAGCAGTCGCGATCCAGGAAGTGGGGGGAGAGGGCGATTTCTGCCCTCTCCTCGCCACAGAAGAGGCTGGGGGGGGGGCGATCGGAGGCCCCCCCAGTGGAGAGGAGACCTGTCGGGAGACAGCGCGGCCTCAGGTTTATTTTTTTTCTTTACAGTTAGCAGCTGCTGCTGCCGAAGCGGGGGGGGGGGGCCTATTCCGGGGGCTCTCCTGGAGCTTCCGATCCCCCAAATTAAAGAGGAGACCCAGCCGGATCCAACGAGGGGTCAGGTGAGTTTTTTTATTTTGTAACTAGCAGGGGGGCTTGGCACTTAAGGCACAGACATGCGAGCACGTAGGTGTTACGTGCTTGGCACTGAAAGGGTTAAACCTGATTTTTTGCCTAAGGTCGTTTCTCCCTTTCACCTTAATGAGGAAGTTGTCTTGCCTTCCTTGTGTCCAGCACCGACTAATTCTAAGGAACGGACCCTCCATGCCTTGGATGTAGTCAGAGCCATTAAGTACTACCTGGTTGCGACTGAATCCTTCAGGAAATCGGATTTACTCTTCGTCCTCACAGAGGGTTCTAAGAAGGGCTTGCCTCCAGCCAAGTCCACTCTCAGTAAGGGGATCAGACATGTGGTGGTGCAAGCATATTCTGCCAAGGGGAAGGAACCTCCCTTTCGTGTTACAGCTCATTTTACTAGAGCTATTGGTGCCTCCTGGGCTTTTCAGCGCCAGGCATCTGTTGAACAAGTTTGTAAGGCTGCCACTTGGTCTTCAGTTCATACTTTTACAAAGTTTTACAAGGTTGATGTTAGGGCCTCAGCTGATGCTGCTTTTGGCCAAAAGGTGCTTCAGGCGGTAGTGAAATGAACTACATGCTTTTCCGCACTGGGGATCCCGCACTAATGGACACTGCTTTTGGATGTCCCAACTGTCATCACTTCACGGACGACCTGGACTAGATATAGTGAAAAATACAAGTCTGTGAAACTCACCTGTAGAATTGTTTTTGAATATATCCAGTCCAGGTCATCCCTCCCCGCCCTTGGTTCATTATCTCTTGTTAGTCTGTTATGGTGATTTGCATTCTTATATTGGACCTTTGTCCTTTTTTGTGGAGAGAGTACATGCTGACGCTATGTGTCTGTACATGGTTTTTCGGCCTCCCGGCCTGTCTCCTTTATTACTGCTGTTTAACCACTGGGGAATCATAGAGAAACACTTGATTTTATAGGGGGCCGGGAGGAGTGACAGCTTTTGATCTTGCAGTCGAGCGCCACCTGGCGGTGGGTTATCCAACTGTCATCACTTCTGGGACGACCTGGACTGGATATATTCAAAAACAATTCTACAGGTGAGTTTCACAGAATTGTATTTTTCCTCTCTTCGCATATAGGCTAAGGAATCCAAGCCCAGAGATTCTAAGCTCCAGAAGGGATCTCACAGAGGCTAAATGAGCCCAGGGGGCAGAAAGAGCCCAAGGAAACTAAAATGGCCCAATCTAGGTTATGTGTTAACTGTCAGGCCACTTTGCCAAACTTTCCAAGCTCTTGTGTAATCGTTTGGAAGAGGTAGCTGGGGGCAATTTTCAGTGTATGATTAAGAGTTTCTTTGAATCCTTTGACTTTAGAAAGGCCAGTTCTTTTGAATTTTATAAAAACTGTATGGTCTAGGCAACAATTATAGGGTCAGAAACTGGGCCATCTGCCCAGCTGAGACCTCAGTCTCTTCTCATCCCAGACCCGAGGAGGGGTAGCCAGGGTAAGGCAGTTTCCTCAGATGAAGAGGAGGAGGTTTGTTTCCCTTTTCGGATGAATCAGTCCATTAATCGAGCACAGGGAAGGGACCAGAGGTAACGACCCTGAGTGCTTCTCCCCACCCGGATAGATTTAATTTTCCCTCAAGGATACACCAGATCAAATTAGGGGCATTCTACCTTCCCTTAAGTTGAAAGATAAGACCCTCTCTATTCTGGATTCCCTTTAACAGGGCTTATTGTAAAGAAGAGATCGCTGTTCCAAAGTGAATTCTCCTTTGGCTCAGGTTTTTCGAAAGTCAGATCTCTACTGAAGACATGGGTTCCCTCAGAGATCCTTTAGACAAAAGGTCAGATATTCTGTTTACCCTTCTTGTGCCAACTACTTGAGGCTCAAGTAGCTGCCTCTCCTACTCTTAAGTTCCAGCTATGCGAGACTCATGTAGCTGACTTTAAACCCCTACAGGAAAAAATATAAACGTCACCTGACCCCTCTTTTGATCCAGCTGGGTCTTCTCTTCTCCCCCCATCTGGCCCGGAATAGCCACCCCCAGTGCTTCGGCCGCTGCTAACTGTAAAAAAAAAGACATTTACTCACCTGTGGCTGCAATCCCTCCCGCCAGGTCTCCTCTTCGTCTGGGGCCTCCAATCGCCCCCTCAGGCTCTTCCATGGTGAGGAGAGGGAAAAATAGGCCCTCCCCAACACTTCCGCGGTTGCCCAGCCACTAGCCCCACCTTTTGTGGGCGGAGCCCATGGCGCTTAGTAGCATCGGGTGATCGGAGGGGAGAGGGTTGGAGGGGTGAGGGACTCTTGCCCCCCCTCCACCGATCACCGGGCAGCTGTCATCGGAGCGCAGTGGGACAGGATCGCCAGGGGGACAGCAGAGGATAGGATAAAATAAAAGTAATTTTTACTCTGTGTGGAGTCTTTTTTTTACACTGAGACCCCTATACCAGCTCACAAGACTTAGGGGTCTGGCAAGTCACCTGTGGCTAGCGGATGACTTGCCATTAACCCCCAGACCAGGGCAGAAGAGCCCGGGGCCATTTAGGCTTTGCAGGTTTGTAGCCTGCGGAGCAAGGGAGGAAACCAAGGATGGCCCTTGCACCCTGTTCTACAAACCCTGCATAGCTGGTCCCCAGGCTTGTTATGTTTGACAGGGGGGATCCCCTGTCATTATTTTGGGGATTTTTAAGGGTTTTCAACCCCTAAAATTCCAAAAAAAGGAGGGAGGACCCTATGTAATTTTTTTCTTAATTAACCCCTTATGTTCTGTCACCCCGCAGGTATAATGTCGAGCTCATATGCGTGGACTTCTCATCCGCCTTCAATACTATAGATCCCCAAATTCTGAATAGGAAAATGCTCTCACTGGGCATCTCACCTAAAATTCCAAAAAAAGGAGGGAGGACCCTATGTAATTTTTTTCTTAATTAACCCCTTATGTTCTGTCACCCCGCAGGTATAATGTCGAGCTCAAATTCGTGGACTTCTCATCCGCCTTCAATACTATAGATCCCCAAATTCTGAATAGGAAAATGCTCTCACTGGGCATCTCACCGGATCTCTCTGGCTGGATCACCAACTTCCTCACAAACAGGACCCAGAGAGTCAAACTGGGCCCCTTTATCTCTTCACCCAGAACCACCAATATAGGCGCACCACAAGGCTGCGTTCTGTCCCCCCTCCTCTTCTCCATATACACAAATGACTTCAAGTCCACAGACCCATCAATCAAAATCATCAAGTTTGCAGATGATACAACTCTGGTAGGCCTCATCAACAACACAGACGAGTCTCCATACCGAACACAAATAAAAAATCTGGTAACCTGGAGCGAAGAGAATAACCTCATCCTTAACACCCAGAAAATGGTTGAGCTGATTGTCGACTTCAGGCGGTCCCACCCAGCGCACCGTCCCATCTCCATGGGTAAGGATGAGGTCAAAATCGCTACCAGCGCAAAATTTCTTGGCACGGTGATAACGGACGACTTGAAGTGGAGTAGACAAGCCACCGTTGTCCTAAAGAAGGCTCAACAGAGACTTTATTTCCTAAGACAACTTGCGAAATACGGAATGTCTAAAAGGATCCTGAAGACCTTCTACATTGGTGCAGTAGGCTCACTTCTGACCTCCTCCTTCACTGCCTGGTATTGTGGGACCACTGCCAAGGACAAGATCAGGCTGAAGAGGATCACCAGGACTGCTGAGCGGATCACAGGATGTCCCCTACCTGACCTAGATGAACAGTTCAAGGAAAGGATCCGCTCAAGGTCAAAAAGAATAGTTGGAGACCCCACACACCCAGGTCACCCCTTCTTCAATCTCCTACCCTCTGGACGGAGGTACCAGGCTATCTCGTCCAGGACCACCCGGTACAAAAACTGTTTCTACCCACTAGCTGTTAAAGCACTAAATAACCAACTTTAAGAATCCTGCAAGAACTTTCGTCCCCAGCGCATCACCAGTTAGCAAACGAATTGTCGTATGTAACTAAAGCCCCTTGTATAATATGTATATCTAGTTGTATAATATGTGTTGTATAGTATGTATATCTAGCAAATGTTTGAACCCCTTGATGTATATAGTATGTGTGTCCAGCAAATGTTCAACCTCTATGGAGAACCCTCCTTCCAGAAAATATTCCTTGTATGTATTCTGTACCTACTTGGCGACCAATAAAGTATTCGTATAAAAGGATTCCAGCAGTAGCAGGAGAGCAGAAACCAGAGTGATTGATGAGGGACACAGTGGGAGATGGATAGGAGGTATTAAAAAAAACAAAATATTTTGTGTGTGTTTTTTTTTTTACATTTAACCCTTTGTGAACTGGTAAGGGGTCCATGAGACCCCTATACTAGTTCACAAGGCTTAGGGACTGGCAAGTCACCTGCGGCTAACGGGTGATTTTCCATTGACCCCCGGCCCCCAATACCTGCCTCCCCAAAGCCCTGTTCCCCAAGCCTTGCATAGCTGGTCCCAAAGCTGATGCCCCCCCCCTCCCCCGCAAAAAATATATATAATTTTCCTAGAAATTCCTGCAAAAAAAGTTAAACATAGCTCAAAATGGTGAAAAATGACTCGTCAACAGAGGGTGACAAAATTTCAAGTAGGCTGGCAATTAAAAGGGTTAAAAGTAGTTATGTATGTTGGGTTCTGCGCTTTTAGATTTAGCTTGTTCTTTCTTGTTTGCATATTGATATTTTAGGAAAATGTGTTTTTTATTCTGCTTTTTTTTAAATATTTTTTAGAGAAACCCTTTGCAACCTAAGAATTACCTCCAGAAAGATGAGCTCACTACCACAAGCTGGGTACACTTAGAAAGCTTAACGTGTGTGTAATTTCAGGGAGTAGGAGATCTTCCTTTATTTTTTTGCACATATTTCATCCAAAGATATTGAGAATACACTTCAACACAACCAAGACATTTCATGTTAAAGCCCAGTCTCTGCTGAAAAAAAACAATATATAATTTTCCTGGGAAATCCCTTCATAGTTGAATATGCGTAGTGCAAAATAGTGAAAATGGTCTGACAACAAAGGGTGGCAAAAACTCTAGGTAGGCTGGCACTTAAAGGGTTAAAGAGCATGGGATATGGATTCCTTTCAGTTCCGACCCCTGCTGGCTACAGATTGTGTTAGCAGAGTATTAGAGCTCTGGATTGACAAGGTCAGAAGAGGGATATCTTATGATGCTCCAAAAGAGGTTTTGGACACCCTGCTCTTTGTTTTTAAAGCAGTGAATTTTATTTCTGATGCTGGGCAGTGAGACCAGTGTGGTATACCATTTGAGGGTAAGCTTTTGTTCGGGTCAGAACTAGAGAAAGTGCTAACCTGTTTGGCTGAGGTGGGAGGGAATTTTCCAGCTAAGAGGAAAAATCTTCACCTGCCTAGTTCAGAAGCCAAGAAGCCTAAAATTTCCCAGTGGGATTTCCAAGGCTCGGATTCCCGAAAGGGCAAAGGAGGTTTATTGTTTAAACCTCCTCAGCAGCCTAAACAGCAGTACTGATGCATGTCCAGTGGGGGCGAGACTTCTGCTTTTTCTTCCAGCCTGGCAGAAGATCTATCAGAACCCTTTCATTCTCCAGATGATTCAGGGCTGACTCCGTCTCGAATTTGTCTCAAGGCCACAGGAGCGTTATTCCAAGTATACAGCACGTCCTGTTCCAGAAGATTCCTTACACATGGGTTATACATCCACAAGATGGCGCTATACTGCAGAAAACAGCTTGTGGCTCCTCCCGGCCCTATATAAGTCAGGGACCTCCCACAAATTCCCCAGTTCATTTCTGAAGTCTGCGCTGAGAAGATAGCTCTCTTGTGGCGCAGGTGAGCGGGGCTTATGGCCTGCGGCCCTGCAGGACTGTTCCTACCCGTTCCGTAATATATACTGCCTCCCAGCCTCGGCTGACAAGATTCGGGTGAAGGTAGGTTAGCAAGCACCAGTATAAAAGGTGCTGAGGAGCTATGCGTCTACCGCAGTGCCTGCTCCAACAGGGTAGGTGGTTTAGGCTGATGGTGAGCCTTTTGGGATGCCCCCACTACTTCTGGGGTTGGCCAGACTCCACCTGTGCCTAATCCTTCCCATAGGTTCTCCTACTCCCTCTTCTCCCATTGTCCCCTGGGCGCCTGGCTCCCCGGGAATCCTCTCGTTCTCCCTCTGGGTGATCTCGGGAGGGGGGGTTCCGCAGAAAATGCCTATGTTTTTTACTCATTATTATGTGTATGTTTCATTGTAAAATGCCGCCACCGCGCACTTGTACTGCGCTCCGCAGACGGCGTCGTCATTCTCCTCAGAGCTCCCGGGCCGTGATTGGCCGGCAAGATCACTTGGGCGCGTTCGCACTCTTCGGTGGGGGACGGGCTCTGGGAATGATGTTTTTTACATAATATCTCATCAGAGGCCCGCCCCTCGAGGTCTGCGGCCGCCATTTTGATTCTCTTGCTGTGTGTATGCTGCTGCTCCCACGGTCCGTGAGTAACCCCGGTGGGGTGATATTCCATATTCTTCATGCGGTTTCTCATGGGAATGTTTATTATGTCTTTCAGGCGGGTTACAACTCAGACACTGTGGTTTCTCCCGGCCATCTCCCCTTATTACCTCCCACTTCCCTAGCGGGACATTGGGGCATCCCGGGTAGCTTTTTACTTTCAATATTTTTTTATTTTTATTTTATATGACCAGGAAAAGAACAATACAGGCACATCGATCGGCAGGCCAAATATAATGCAAAAGCCATCCCGCGCAGGGGAGGCAAATATAACAGAGCATACGAAGTTACAGCATTCTATCGAATAGGAGAAATTCAACTCAAATAGACTATCCAATACTATACAGCAATACAACCGCGATGGTACTATAGCGTCAATAAACTAACAATAAAACAACATCTGTCTGCATTGAGTCTTTATCCTCACTGCCTCCAGTGTCGGGGAATTAATTCCAGCATACACTCCTGCCCTCTCGCCGCAACCCGCCCCCCGCCGCCCCCCCGGCCCCCCGGAGCCAGGCCGCCCAGCAGCCGCGGGGCGCAACCGCCCCGGGGCCCGAGACAGCGGCGCGGGGCAAGCCACCGCGCACGCAGCGAAGGAGTCATGAAACAAAACAGAAAAGGAAATAACAAGTTGAAGAAAAAAAAGGGGGGGGGGAAGAACACAGTGGTATGAATGGGTAGGTCAGGTTGGGGAGAAGAACAAAAAAGGGAGAGGGGGGAGGGGGGGGAGGAAACCTCGCAAAGCAGCTCGCATTAGTCAACTAGTTTAACATATCCGCTGGCGCGTCAGGCCAGGCCTAATGTATCCAAGGTTCCCAAATGGAGAGGAACTTGTCCTGAGTATCGGCTAGGATACTTGAAAGTCTCTCGTTCACTAGAAATCCATTCATCCTAGCCGACACCTCTGTCACCGGTGTAATCTGTTTTTTCCACCCTCTAGCAATAGTTTGCTTGGCAGCCAGCAGCAGGTATACAAATAGCTTATGCTGCTTGTGGGTGAGGGGTTTGCAGTGGAGGAGGGCCACCCAGGGATCTCTTTTAATAGTCGTCCGGAATACCTTGCTGGCTATCTTATATACTTGAGCCCAAAAACGGGTCAGCATAGGGCATGTCCACCAAATATGGAGGAAGGAGCCCTCCGTACTACAGCCTCTAAAGCAAGTATTGGCTTGTCCCGGGAACATTCTACCAAGGCGGCTTGGTACCAGGTACCATCGGTATAGAACTTTGTAGGCTGTTTCGGTCGTCAAGACGTTTATAGAGCATGAAGAAGCGGCTTTCCATATATCTGTCCATCCCCCCCCCAGGTTGCATGGGCCAAAATCGCGCTCCCATCTATCGACGTGTACATGTGTGCCTGCCCCCACGGTATTTAACGTAGAATATAGCAAAGATATTGTCCCCCTACAGAATGGCTCCTCTCCGCAGACTCTCTCGAAGGGGGTACATCTCCGGAAGGGCAGCCCCAGTCTAATTAAGGGGGACAACCAGTGTTTTAGCTGTAAGTACTGGAACATGACCCCCTGGGGAGCACCGTACTTATCCCTCAGGGTACTGAAGGACATAAGACCGTCTTCCGAGAGGAGGTCCCGCACCCTAAGCAAACCGTGATCCGTCCACCACTTAAAGGATGATCTATTATCTAAGCCCGGGGGAAATGCCGGGTTGCCCCAAAGGTGTGCCATGGGAGCGTGAGGGGACATCAGGGAAGCAGAGTATTTCACTGAGTCCCACACCAAGAGGAATGTCTCATCAAGGGGCTAAGTGTCTTGGGTCTAGATGCCGGGTCCATCCAGAGAAGGCCATCTATAGGGGTCGAGGAGGAGTTCGGGAGTTCCAGGAAGGTCCAAAGGGGGGGCTTTGAAAGGGAGTGCATGGGGATCAGTTGGGATATCTGGGCGGCCTTATAATACATGCTAATATTAGGGACCCCAAGCCCTCCCGAAGACCTATGGCTGAGCATTGTACGCCTAGGTACTCGAGGACGCCTGCCAGCCCAAATGAAGGCTAAGATTTTTTTCTGCATTGCTCGCAGTCTAAAGGATGGGATCGAGACCGGCAGAGCTCTAAAAAAGTACAGGAGCTTAGGTAAAATGGACATCTTAACTGCATTGATATGGCCCAGCCAGGAAAGTGAATACGGCATCCAGGTTTCGAGCAGCCGTGTCAGGGATTTAAGTAAGGGTGGATAATTGGCCCCGTAGAGATCTTCGTATCTCCCCGGGATCCATACCCCCAGATATGGGAGGGGTTCCGTTGACCATTTAAAGGGGAAGTTCAATTTAATTTGAGCCACCAGCTCGGGTGCCAGGGACACATTTAGCGCCCGAGATTTGTCGCTATTTATAGTCAAACCAGAGATGCGGCAAAGTGGTCTAGCATCTGATATAGATTTGGAAGGGACGTAATTGGCTGCGTGACCACCATCATAGCATCGTCCGCGAAAAAGAGAGCCTTGTGTTGAACACCTGCGACCTCCAGTCCCTTGAGGTTTTGGTTCTGCCTAATTGCTAGACCCAGGGGCTCTAAAGCCATTATAAAAAGGATCGGGGAGAGGGGGCACCCCTGCCTAGTGCCTCTGAAAATGCGAAAGGACTCTGAATTAAAACCCATGTATCGTACTCGCGCCGACGGAGCGCTATAGAGGGCCCCAATCCAATCCAGAAATCGCTGCCCGAAACCCCACCTCTGTAAGACCCAAAGCAGGTAATCCCAGGAGATGGTATCAAAGGCCTTCTGGATATCTAGGGACAACAGAAAAGCCAGGATATTCCATATCCGGGCATGGTGGACCAGGTGAGCCACCCTCCTAATATTGTCTCCAGCTTGCCGGGTCGGTACAAAGCCCACCTGATCTCTGTGTATGATACCCTCCAGAAATGTGTTCAGCCTACCCGCCAACACCTTGGCCAACAACTTCACGTCAGTGTTGATTAAGGATATCGGCCTGTAGTTTGAAACTAGCAGACCATCCCTATCAGGTTTGGGTAACATGCAGATGTCTGCCAGCAAAGCGCTCGGACCCATGGATGACTCCGCACACATAGCGTTGAAGAGATTGGCCAAGTCAGGCGCCAGGAGGGGTGCAAATTTCTTATAATAGAGGCCACCAAACCCGTCCGGCCCTGGGGTCTTGGAAGCCTTGGTAGCCTTAATGGCCAATAGAACCTCCTGGGGGGTTATGGGAGATTCCATCAGGTCCAAATGGTCCTGTGCAATGGGCGGTAACTCAACGTGCTCAAAGAATTTCTCCAGGTCGGCATTGCCGGCTGCCGGGGAGGCCGAGTACAGATTCGAGAGAAAATCACGGAAGGCTCCAACAATCTTGTCCGGGTTAGCCGTGACTGAGCCCTGCGCGAGTTTAAGCTTTATCGGCAGTCGGCGCTCCAGGTCGGCCGCTCGTAGCTTTCGGGCCATCATAGTGTTGGGCTTATTGCCCCTAGCATAAAATTTTTGCCTGGCCCAGCGAAGCCTTTTCTCAACCTGATCATCCAGGAGCACGTTGAGTTCCGTTCTAAGACTATCTACAACTTTCTTGTTCCTAGAAGTTGGGGTTTTCTTCCAGGGCAACTCGGCTTGTTCATAACGCGATGTCAACTCCTTCAGCCGTTGCTGCTGCTCTTGTTTCCTATGGGAAGCTATACCTATAATGTTGCCACGCATAACCACTTTTTGAGCCTCCCAAAGTGTGATCGGGGAATGAACTGATCCCGTATTCAGATCAAAATAATCCTTAAGGGCTCCATGGATCCTTGAGCAGGTATCTTGAGAACAAAGGAGGGAATCGTTGAGCCTCCAATTGAAGGATCGTTTGACTGGAACCAGCAGATCTGTTACCGCCATTACCGGACTATGGTCTGACCAGGTCGAACTATAGATTCTGGAGTTGACCATGGCCGGGAGGATAGACTGGGGGATGAAAATGTGGTTGATCCTGCAAAAGGAGCCATGGGGGTTAGAGTAGAATGTGAAATCCCTAGTGGTGGGGTTCCTCTCCCTCCAAACATCACACAGGCCGGCCGCATCTAGGAGGTCCCTAAAAGCAACAGAATGGGGGTCTAGCTCCTCCATCGCGCTCACCTTTTGGCCCGTCCGGTGTCTATCCGCCGTAGGGTCCAGTACCATGTTCGAGTCTCCACCCATTAGCAGAACACCTTTAGTGTTATTTCTGATGACCGTCAATAGGTGCTTAAAGAAGCATGTTTGAAAGGAATTGGGAGCATAGTACGTCACCAGGGTGAGATCAACATCGTAAAGAGACCCCTGTAGCAAGACATACCTACCAGTCGGGTCAATGATTTCCTTGGAGCAGATAAAGGGAAAATTTTTCCTAAGGGCTATCAGAACTCCCCTTTTCTTTTCCCCGGCGCAGGCCATATGGGATACGGGATAGTGGTGGCTTAGGTACTTTGGTTTAGAGTGGGTCGAAAACCTGGTTTCTTGGAGGAACAATATATCTGCCTTACATGATTTGTAGTAGTGAAAGGCTTTACTCCTCTTAGCGGGGCTGTTGAAACCCTGGACATTGTGGGAGATTAATTTAACCGTCAGTCCCACCATTGGGCAGAGCTTTCACATGAGTAGACAAAGGAAGCAGGCTGGATGCGAGGGGGGTAAGGGAGGAGAGGGATGGTAAGCGGGGGGGAGGGAAGAGGGGAGACAATTACACTATACAAAAGGAAACTTAACATTCTAAACCTTATACACTTATCATAAAACAACAAGGACCGAAGTCCAACAAAACCCTCTGGGTCAAGAACGACCCAAAGGATTCCTGCCAAGGCAGAAAGTTGTCCAGGTACTGGGGACAAAGGCATCCCAGTCCGGAAAAACTCGTACAATGTGGGGGGTTGATACTCGGAGTCACAGGCCTCCACCCCGATACAGAAATCGGCAGCCAGGTACGGGACAGCGAGCGCCAACACCCCGACTCCACAAATGGGAGGGAGGAGATCTGCCCTCTGTGTCCGCCTATCCGACCCTAGCGGGGTCACCTCACATCGCCGCAGGCCGTCTTGGGCACAGGGCCCTAGAGCCACCGTACCCCGAGGGCCTGAAGGCAGAAACCCGTCTACCATCAGGCGGGCGGGGGAATCCCCCATTTACGCCGCCCAAAAGAGCAATTCAAGAAAAGATTACAGCATAAAACCCGTCATTATTGACCTGTAACCTGCAAAGTTAACTAAATAACGCATATAACCAGCAGTAACTCAGGAGGGGGGGGAGAAGGCGTGACCCGGGGAAACCGGAACAGGAGACCATGTATGGCCAACAGGGCCCCCCCAAAATCAGGAACAAGGACTTAATTTACTAACTCCAACCTGCTCCGACGCCAGGGGGCCTCAACCCGGATCCGAGTCGGAGCACGGCTGGCGACCAATCCCCCGGTCACGCCTCCTCCGCGGGCGAACCTTCTCCCATATGGGCTGCAAAGACTGGCGCTTAGGCCCCCGCTGGGCTGCCCTATCAGGCGCAGCCACAAGCGGATCGGTTAAGGGTATCCCAAGCTCCCGGATGAGGTTCTGGAGCTCGCCGGGGGAGCCAGCCACACATTGCCGACCCGCATGAGAGAACATTAGCTTAAAAGGGAACCCCCAGCGATACCTGATACCATGTGACTTCAAAACGTCCAGCCCCGGCTTCATCTCCCGCCGCCGCTGGAGCGTCTGGGGGGCGACATCTGGGAATATCTGGTAGGCGTGATTCTGAAAAGAAAGGTTAGCTTTCGCCCGCGATGCCTCCAGGATGGCCTCCTTTGTACGATAGAACGTAGGTCTAATGACGATGTCCCTGGGGCGACCGTCCAATCTTTTGGGGCCCAATGCCCTATGAGCTCTGTCCAATTCCAGGCGATCAACTGGCATAGAAGGGAGCAGTTCCTGAAGTAACGCTGTGACCGTAGCAGAGACATCCTCCACAGACTCCGGCAAACCTCGGATCCGGACGTTTTCTCTCCTAGATCTATTTTCAAGGTCTTCCAGCTTTTGTTGAAGTAGGGTCACCTCTTCTCGCACAGCCGCGGCGGCAGACTCACCGGAATCCAGGGCCGTCACTATTTCATCCACTCTCTCCTCCAACGTGTTGGTCCGATCTCCCAGATCTCTGATGTCGCTGGCGAAACTGGCGGAGAGTTGAGACACTGCTGCGGCCAGTTCTTGTTGCAATAACAGCTTAAATTTGGCCAGCAACTGCTCATCGCGGACAATAGGGTCAGCTGGGCAGGGGGTCCCAAGGGCACTCCGCAGGTCTCCCTCCTGGGCATCGTCGACCAGAGGCTGGGAAAGGTCACCGCTGTCCGGCCTGGGGGTCTCTTCAAAGATCAAAGGAAAGTCTCTGCTACCAGTAAGGGACAGGGGTGAGCCGCCGATCACACTGCTGGCGGGGCCGGACGGGCTCAGATGTGGGGGCCCAACACCCCCAGGGCTCCCCTTCAACTGGGGGCCGTGATGTGGGGACTGAGGGTTTTTTGCGCCTGTTTGGTGCTGTGGGCCATACTGTGGCCATGGTGGAAGGGGGGGGGGGCTGCAGCGAGGTGTTCAGGGACGCAGCCTGAGGGTGTGGGGATGTCTGTAGGGGTGAGAGCTCCGTTCCCGTGCCCCCCCTCCAACTCCCTCCGGGCCCCAGGTCCCGAGGGTGTCCCGATGGGTCTGGTGACAGGGCCACTCCAGCGGCCTCCCCGGGCTGCAGATGCGAACGTTGCGGCGGCGGGGACAGCCGCCTCCCGCTCACGTGGTCGGGGCTACCCTCCACTCCTACCTCCTCCTCCGGCTCCCGGTGTGCGCTCTGCAATGCAGGTGAGTTCAGACCCGATGTGCCTGGCTGACATCCGCGCTGCGGCTCCCGTCCAGTGCTAGGGTGGTGGGCTGCCTGCGTCTGGCGCCTGAGCTCCGCCATTATGTCCGGCTGGCGGGAGCATGCGGCGATCTTCCTCTCCCCACCCGTCCTCCGCTCCTTTGCTTTAACCCCGCTTTTGCCCATCTGCGGGTCCGGGCGGGTAGCAGGGGGTGTCCGCTACTGATCTGGCGGCTGCCAACGTTAAACGAAGCTTCTGTGGGGCAGGATCTGTGCTCCAAGGCGCCGAGCACTAGGAAGAAGCGTCCATCTTCTTCGGTACCTGGCCATGCCCCCCCCGGGTAGCTTTTAATTGCGTTAACCCTTTCTGGCCGTTTGTGCCATTCAAATCACCATATGGAGGCTTCTGGGGATGATGGGCCTGGGGTTCCTTTGGGACAAGCCCGGCTATGTGTTGCGTGTGGGGTATCCCCAATCGGTGATGATGTCAGGGTATGTGTATCCTGCGCCCAGCATGTACTTGCGCTGCAGTCTGGGTTACCTGTTGCTGGGCCTGCGCCTCTGGCTTCGCCTACCCCCCACACTTGCATCTGACCCCCAGTGAGGTGCATACCAGTGGGAAGTCTCAACCTGATTTCGCTGCACGGGTGGCCAGCATTGAAAAACATATTGCTGGGTCTGCTCCGCGTAAGGCTTCTGCTAAGAAGTAGCATTTATCACCCGCTGTTTCTCTCTTACCTAGAGAGGCTGAGAAATTTTTTGATATTACCGGCTGAGGAACGGCCTATGGGTTATGGTGGTACCGGGTCCCCTCTTGGGGCAGACCCATGGTCCTCAGATGATACTGACAGAATTTTGGCTCATATTTTTGAAGTGCTCTGTATCTCCCCTCCTGCTGTGGCTCCGCAGCAGCAGGGTGAGCTTTTTCATACGGTTAAACCACGCTTGGAGTTTCCTGAGCAGTCTCACTTTAATTATCTGGTGCTCAAGGAATGGGAACGGCCTAGCAAGCTCCCTGGGGTGCCAAAGAGTTGGGACAAGAGGTATCCCTTTCCTGCTGATGTGATTAAGCGTTGGTCATGTCCTCCCGAAGTGGACGCGCCGGTTTTGGGGCTGTCCAATATATCCGTCTTGCATTCCCCTGACACTACTACCCTGAGGGATGGTGAGGACCGGCGCATGGACCAGCTGGCCTGCCATGCTTTTGCCTGTGTGGGGACCGTGCTGCGCCCGGTTTGTGCCTCTGCCATTACAGCTATTGCTATTAAAGGTTTGCTTAAGAGTCTCATAGATGGGGCCTCTGATGATGCCGGAGTAGAAGAGTATAGATCTCTCCTGCTTTGGTATGAATTTGTTGCTTATGTTCTGTCTGGTATGGATGATGCCATTAGAATGTGTGGGAGGACTTCTGCCCATTTGGTGGCTATACGCCGCTCTGTTTGGCTGCGTCAGTGAGTAGCTGATAATGCTGCTATGAAGGCTCTCACTGGCTTTCCCTTTAAGGGGATGTACCTCTTTGGTGAACGCTTGGACTTGTTTGCCAGGGGTGGCAGACTACCTCAACGTAGGAGGCCGTCACGGTCCTTTCGGGGGACAGGTGCCTTTTTCTCTTCCTTCCGTGGTTCCAGAATTGGTCGAGGAGTCTCCTTTGCTGGGGCTCGCGGAGACTATTGGGGCAGGGGATGTGGCTGCCCCGGCCCCTCCTGGGGTCCCAAGCCAAAGTCCTCCCCAAGGCCCCCTCAGGCATGAAGGGGCGCCCTCACCCGTCCGGGTGGGGGGATGGCTTCGGCTCTATGCTCACGTCTGGAGGCTTCATGTCTCAGACCGGTGGATTCAGGAGGTAGTATCCTCCAGTTACAAGATAGAGTTTACAGCCTCAGATTTGTCAAATCCCGGATGGCTCAAAACCCCTCGTCAGCACAGGGTCTGTGCATTGCTGTCCAAAACCTTCTGGAGTTGGGAGTCATCTGCCGGGTGCCTTTAAAGTGAACCAACACCCAGGGGGGATCAGTGAAACCCCCCAGGAAACCCAGAAACCTTACCTTAACCACGTTCCAACGGCGCATGCGCGGGCCGAGGCCGCGTCTCGCGCTTCCCTCTAGCATGGCGTGCACCTGCGCCGACCGCTTGTGAATGGCCGGCGCGGGCGCGCTCCCTGTTAGAGGGACGCGCGAGGCGCGGCCTCCAGCTCTCAGAGCCGCTGTGGTTGGACGCCGCTTGTACGTGCATACCACAGCGGCTCTGAGCGCTCTGATTGGACGAGCGCCCGCGTAGGAGCATGGTGAGGTGAGTGTTTCCGGGCGTTCTGGGGGGTTTCACACAGCGGATCGGGGTGCCCCACCGAAGTGGACCAAAACCCAGGATAGTCAAAATCCTGGGTGTTGGTCCACTTTAAGGGAAAGGGGCAGAGGCTTCTATTCCAATTTTTTCACTGTCCCCAAAAAGGACGGGTCCCTCAGGCCCATCCTGGATTTAAAGCGTCTCAACAAGTTTGTCAGATTCAAGCATTTTCGCATGGAAACCCTGCGCTCTGCGGTCAATTCTCTGCGTCCGGGCGACTTCATGACCTCTGTAGACATCAAGGATGCTTACCTTCATGTACCAATCTTTCCAGGTCATCAGGGATTCCTCAGGTTCGCTCTGGAAGATCAGCACCACCAGTTTGTGGCCTTGCCCTTCGGTATCACCTCGGCTCCCAGGGTATTCACCAAGGTGCTGGCGGGAGTAATGGCTCTGCTGAGATCTCGGGGCATTCGCATCCTTCCTTACTTGGACGACATTCTCATCACGTCTCAGTCCTTCGGCTGGGTGATCAACCACCCCAAGTCTGCCCTGTCCCCGTCTTTGGTGAGGTCCTTCCTGGGCATGACTCTGGATACATCTCAGGTCAAGATTCTTCTCCCTCAGCAGAAGGTGGAGAGTCTTCAAGCTCAAGCAAGATTTCTTCTGTCTTGCCCCCATCCGGCAGGGGATGCAGCTGGTGGGTCTGATGGTGTCTTGCTTCGAGGTGGTCCCATATGCTCAGTTTCACATGAGACCTCTTCAACTTCACCTCTTGTCAGTATGGGATCGGGATCCTGTGTCCCTGGATCAGGTGTTTGTTCTGTCCCCTCTGGCCAGGCGGTCTCTTTCGTGGTGGCTGGACTCAAAGAACCTGTTAATGGGCAGATGCTTTCTGGCCCCTTGCTGGGAGGCAGTCACCACGGATGCCAGTCTGACAGGTTGGGGGGCTTCTGGAAATCCCTGAAGTTCCAGAGTCAGTGGGGCCCTCAGGAGGCCCATACTCCTAGCAACATTCTGGAACTGAAGGCAATAAGACCTTGCCCTCGTCCAGTCCTCGCCCAGTTGACTCCACACCTTCGGGATCGGCGGTTCAGATCCGCTCGGACAACCAGACGGCGGTTGCCTACATCAATCATCAGGGAGGGACCCAGAGCAAGAGGGCCCTCAAGGAGGTGTCCCTGATACTGTCCTGGGCGGAGAAGAATGTCCCCTGCATATCGGCAGTTTACATCCCAGGAGTGGAAAACCTGGAGGCAGACTTCTTGAGCAGGGGGATGTCTCGGCTGGGGGAGTGGTCCCTCAGCAACAGGGTGTTTCGCTCCCTGTGCCATCACTGGGGGCAGCCGGATGCGTCCCGTCACAATCACAAGCTTCCAGTCTTGGTGGAAAAGGGGCTACCTGCCTCTGTTGTTAATACTATGATTCAGGCTAGGAAGAAGTCCTTGTCATCCATCTACTATAGGGTATGGCATGCTTACATTGCCTGGTGTAAGTCTAGGTCGCTCCCTGTCGGGTATTTTCTATCCCCAAGATTCTGGAATTCCTGCAACATGGTTTGGATCTGGGTCTTCAACTTAGTACCCTCAAAGGTCATGTTTCAGCCTTGGCTAATTTCTTCCAAAGATCCTTTGCCAACCATTGTCTGGTTAAGACCTTTTTTCAGGGGGTTACTCACGTGCGCCCTCTACGTAAGCCTATGTTACCAGTCTGGGACTTGAACTTGGTCTTATCTGCCCTGCAGGGGTCTCCCTTTGAGCCCTTGCGTGCGGCCCCTTGTGTTCATTTTGATGCTTAAGGTAGCCTTTTTGGTGGCTATTTCTTCTGTTAGGCGTGTTTCTGAGTTGGCGGCGCTTTCCATCAAACCTACTTACTTTGAGAGACACCAGGACAAGGTGGTGTTTCGTTTTAAGCCAGATTTTCTGCCTAAGGTTGTGTCTGCCTTTCATCTCAATCAGGACATTGTCTCTGTGCCCTAATCCTAGTAACCCTAAGGAGAGTATCATACATTCTCTGGATGTGGTCAGAAACTTGAAGTTCTATTTGGTGGCTACTGAATCCTTCAGGAAGACTGATGCTCTTTTTGTTCTCCTTTCTGGGCCTAAGAAGGGTTTAGCTCCAGCTAAGTCCACTATCAGCAAGTGGATCTGTCAGGCTGTGGTTCAAGCCTATTCTGCTAAGGGGAAGGAGCCTCCCTTCCGTCTTACTGCTCATTCTACTCGTGCTATTGGTGCCTCTTGGGCTTTTCAGCACCAAGCTTCTGTTGAACAAGTTTGCAAGGCCGCTACTTGGTCTTCTCTTCATACTTTTTCTAAGTTTTATAAGGTTGATGTTAGGGCCTCAGCTGATGCTGCTTTTTGCCGCAAAGTTCTGCAGGCGGCAGTGGTCTAATCTGCCCGCTGTTGCTTTTGGGGATCCCACCCTACCTTACGGACACTGCTATTGGATGTCCCATGTGTAAGGAATCTTCTGGAACAGGACGTGCTGTATACTTGGAATAATACAATTCTGTGATTACTCACCTGTAGAATTGGTATTATAAGTATACAGCACGTCCTGTTCCATTCCACCCTTGTTATCATTATTCTTAGTTACCTCTGTATGGTAATTGTTCATTGTTCATTGGGATTTTTTGTTATTATCATTTTCCCGGCATCTTGTGTAACTGCTTGTCAATACTGGGGAATTTGTGGGAGGTCCCTGACTTATACAGGGCCGGAAGGAGCCACAAGCTGTTTTCTGCAGTCCAGCGCCATCTTGTGGATGTATAACCCATGTGTAAGGAATCTTCTGGAACTGGACGTGCTGTATACTTATAATACCAATTCTACAGGTGAGTAATCACAGAATTGTATTTTTTAGTCAATCACAGCTCCAGAGATCCGGTAAAAGCTCAGGCCATGCCTTTAGTGATTACACAACTAAAGAAAATGGTTGTCATAGAGGAGGCTCCATGGCACCAGAAAGGAACAGGTTTTTACTCCCACTTGTTTTTGGTCCAGAAGCCATCAGGAAAATTTCGAATGATACTGAACCTAAAGCAAAATTTGAGAATCAAATACAAAAGGTTCTGTATGGAGTCAATATTCACCATCAAGATACCTGGTCCATGGTGTCTGGATGGCCTCTATAAATCTCAAGGGTGCATATCTACATGTTCCTATTTTTCTGGCACACAGAAGATTTCTGAGATTTGCAGTAATGATAGGTGGAATAACCTATCATTGGTAATTCAGAGCGTTTTGTTTGCCCTTTGGTCTTTTGTCCGTGCCTTCGATTTTTGCCAAGATATTGCTATGGCGTTTCTGAGATTAAATCAGATAGGCATTGTGGCATACCTGGACGATCTTCTCTTTGCTCCATCCAGGGAGATTTTGGAGAACAATGTGAAGCTAGCATTGTTTCTCTTTTCAGATCTGGGGTGGATCATAAACAAAGAGAAGATAAGTCTCTCCCCTCAAAGTTCCTGAATTGTCCTGTGGTATCAGATCAACAGTTTTTTCCACTTACCAAGATCAAGAAGGTGATCTCCCTATCCTCTTAAGTTCAGCAACATCCCAGAATCTCCCTAAGACAGATTCTGGTGCTGCTGGGACTTATGTCCTCCCAGTGGTCATATGGACCCAGCTACACTCAATAGCCCTCCAGACCTTTTGGCACTCCTGGAAAAGAGACCTTGAATTCTCTGGTTACTCTTCCAGATCAGGTTTGTCAGTCCCTTCGGTGGTGGTCGGATCAAAGGGGAGACCTTGGCATCATGTGCACCCAATCCGTATCACCACGGACACAAATGCGCAGGGCCGGGGGGCCCATACTCTTCATTGCCAGTAAACCTGGCCTGGCAACATGACCCAAAGATCGTCAGACTTTCGAGAGTTAGAAGCTGTTCAATTGGCCCTAAAGCACATTATATGGAATCGAGAAGTGCTTATTGTCTCAGACAAGGCCACAGTTGTGACTTATACCATCAGGGGGAAACAAAGTCAGTCGAATTAATGTCTTTCTCTGAGACAATATGTTTCAGGATGGAAAGTATGGTGGTCTCCTTAAGAGCAGTCTACATCAAAGGAGAACTAAACATTCTGGCGGACCTACTCAGTTGACTTCAGCTCAGGCAGACAGAGTGGGAGTTAAACCAGAATGTCTTCAGGCAACTAGTAGACCCCTTGGGCTCCCCCAAGGTAAATCTCTTGGTCACAAGAGAAAATTCCAAATGCCAACTCTTTTTCTCTCTGCAACAGTCAGGGAGCTCTGGGGGCGCCCTGGGTCAGAATTGGGGGATGTTCAATCTATGTTACACCTTTCCCCCATTTCTTATTCTCTCTCATAAGGGAGATAAAATTGGACCAGGTAAGGGTGATCCTGATTGCTCCCTGGTGGCCCAGAAGGCTGTAGTTCTCCCCGCTAAAACAAATGTGTATAGGTCCTCCAGTAACTCTCCCTCTGATAGCAGACCTGCTACATCAGGGACCAATGTTCCATCCTCAGGTTCAGAGCCTCCGCTTGACGGCATGGATTCTGAATGGAGCCTGCTAAGGATTAAGGAGCTTTCTAGTTGAGTCATTAAGACCCTTCTCCATAGCAGAAAAATGGTTACCCATCAGATCTATGGGAAAGTATGGAAGAGGTTTTCTTCATTTTGTGCAGTCCATAACATGAATCGTTCAGGTCAGACTGCAGTTTTTGAATTTTTACAGGAAGAGGCAGAAATGGGAATAGCATCAGTACCTTAAAGGTCTATTCTTGGACCGTGGGCTTAGACAGGAGGATCTAGTTGAGAGGTTCTTTGTCTCTCTGTCTAGAGGAGGACCAGAGAATTCCAAGGCCTTCCCTTTCTGGGACCTTTCCATTGTCCGAATGGTCTCACACAGTCACCCTTTGAGCCCATTGAGAAAACAGTGGTTACATTTTTTAGTATAATCAAGTTTTATTGGTTTTAAAATATAAGGGGTACAGAAAACAAGAGGGGGTGGGGTAGGGGGGATGGTAGCAGGGGTACAGCATATACAGTTACATATTTGAATACACTGACCAAGTCGCCAGCCCGTCTTCATCTACAGCCCACAGTCAAGACAATTTATGATAATTGTCTATTTGGATGACAAAATCAGACCGTACATCAACAGATTATGGAGCTTGTACTCTAGTATAGTCTGTGTCAGGGTGCAAACTAAGATTGAGTATGCTATTTCTTGCTTAGAGAATTGGGAAGCAGCTGGGTGTGGGGAAGGGGTTTAATAGGGTTGGAAGAGGGGGTTGAGTGGAACGTAGCAACTGCTGAGGGAGCCATTGGCAGAGTGGAAGATTTTAGAGGGTGGGGCGGTATGCGTCCCACAATCGCTTTCTGACTCTAAAGTCTGGCAAAGGTACCTTTAAATTGGAGGTCTTGACCACTGATGTTCTGGGGGTAACCCCGGACAATGGGGAGATATCCCCTATAAGAATCCTGGGTCTATCCCAGAGATTGTAACAGGGAAGGGAGATGTGAGACCCAAAAGTCCAGACATCCCGACCCATACCTATCTGTGGTTCCTTTATCGCTAGAGATTAGGTCTTCCATATAACAGTTTGACTTTAATTCCTGTATCTATTCTATGAGCTTGGGGGGAGTCCTGTGTCTTCCAATGCCTTGGAATAATCGCCCTCATAGATGCCACACAGTGCCTTAAGATGCTTTGACAAGCTTTGACAAAGAGATAGGAGTGCATATTGACAATTTTATTCCCGGAAATCCGCTCATAGATGGAAAACATTTGGTCCCAAAGGGCTTTTACGATTGAGCAGCTCCACCAAATATGGGTCATGTTGCATACCTCCCTCTGGCACCTCCAACACTTGTCTGTGTATGACCCAGCAAATGGTAGATGTGCCCTGGGCACCTATACCATCAATCTAGAATCTTATAGTTCCGTTCTTGAGTGGTGCTCGCTAATGATGCACCATGGGTAGTAGCATACTAGCTAAGTTGGCCTGAAAATTCGAGTCCCAGTTCCTTCTCCCATCTACTTATAAATTTAGGGGGCACCAAGTGCTTCACTCTGTTGAAGAGTGCATAGAGGGAGGATATCACATGGGTGGGAGGGGCGCTTTGGGTAATCAAGTATTCAAGCTCTGTCGGAGGACACTGCATTGCCCCTGCTATGTTATTGGTGGCAAATGCATGGAGCTGTCTGTGTAATAGCCAAGAAATGTGTTTGCCTCCCACCCTCCCCCTCAGGTCCTCCAGTGTGGAAGCTTTCCCTTTCTTTAACCCTTTAAGTGCCAGCCTACCCGGAGATTTTGTCACCCTTTGTTGCCAGACCATTTTTTACAATTTTACTCTCCACATGTTCAACTGTGATTTTTGAAGGGATTTCCCAGAAAAATAATATTTTGTTTTTTTTTTTGGTTTTTTTTTTAGCAGAGTCTGAGCTTTAACATGAAATGTCATGTTTGTCATTTTTAAGTGTATTCTCGATTTTGGGGTGAAATTTGTTAAAAAAAATTAAAAAACATTTTACAATTTGTAGTGTTTTTTTTTTATTAAAAAAGTAAGTTTGTCAATAAAATATTATTGCGTGTGAAATCCCAATTTCTCACGGTTACAGCAGTACCACATATGTATTGGTAGATACCCTTTCCTGCCCAGGAGAAACTGGTTTAAGAGATTTTCAGATAAAATACAATTATGCTAGGCACTATGCGCACCTTGCGGTTTTTCAAGAAAAATAACTCTTTACGCTTGAAATACCCCCACAAACTATATATACACACTTCAAGCTTTCTAGTTCGATCTGAAAAAGCAAGGTGCCCCGAACATAACAATACCGAACATGCATAGCTAATTTCAAGAGCTGTCAAACACCCCAAAGTAAAACATGCACGAAAAGGTAATTTTACTTGAAAATTTCAGCTCTGCAGACAAACTGCACACCTAGCGCTTTTTCTACCAAAACAATCCTTTACATTTGGAATACCCCCCACAAACCATATATTCCCTGAAAGAACACGTTAAGCTTTCTAAGCATACCCAGTTTGTTGTAGTGGGCTCATAGTTTTAGTAATCCCTCAAAGAATTCTTAGGTTGCACAGGGTTTCCTTAACAAAATTATAAAAAAGCAGACTAAAAAACACATTTTCTTAAAAAAATCTATATGCAAACAAGAAGAAACAAGCTAAATCTGAAAGCGCAAGGTCCCCCGAGCAGAACAATACCCGACATGCAGAGGTACTATTAACCCTTTTAACTACCATCCTACTTGAAATTTTACTCCAAATATATATAGCACAAAGTCTGTATATAGGCTCAGCGAGTTATTTCACTAAATGCACAATAACATTTCACCAAGTGCTTCTTTGTTATTCTCTTTCAAATCCAGTGCAATATTCCCATCACCTATAGATAAAATAATGTACCAACTTTCCTTTAAGGAGATAGCTTCAGATTAGTTCTCAATTTTGCTCCGCTTTAGTAACTTCAAACGCTACAGATAGCATATAATTGTGGCTACCCAATGCTCTATTTCATTCCTCTTAGAATGGGCCTTTCCAATTTATCCAAATAAAAGCACTTTCAAATCATGGTTAATTAAAAACCGCTCAAGGTTTATTTAGGCAAGACGACATGAAAGGAAAAGAGAAACGCACCAATAGCGTGATACCGTTTCACATTACTCATAAAACACTATGAGGCCGATTCATTAACAGCGGCAGGTAGCGACAGTTGAGCGACTGTAGCGGCATTTTCAGAGCGCCCGCTAGTAGTCGCTGTGCTTGGCCGTTGTTCGGTAGTTGATAGCGACTCAGTCGGTTTGCCGTAATGTTTTATATTGGGTGAGGAGTTGCTATTTGACAGGTTCCGTGCTGTATGGGAGCGCATGATAGCGACTGGCCATAGCGACCGGCTCCCACCATATTCATTAACAAATCACACTCAAAAAATTCTTGCGCTGTAAAATGCATGTTTAAACCCCAGAGCGCTGGCGGCGATGGGTTAAAAGTAGTTGTTTAACCCCGAAACAACCATATTTTTGGAAACCAAAAAAAAAAAAAGTTTTTAAAATAATTTTGTAATATGAATACATTAATATCAGACCTGTAATATCAATTCTATACATTTTTTTTTTACCTTAAAAAAATTATTTAAAATGGCAGAAGTGGTCACAGAATTTTTCACATTTAAAAAAATAAATAAATAACAATTAATTATGAATATTTAAAGATTGTTCCATTGAAATGCATTGGAGAGCGCCAGGTAGCGAGAGGTCATACCTGTCGCTGTTCAAGGTCGGACGCTGGCGCTGTGGGCTGAGGCTGGAATAATGATGAATGAGTGGCTATCTGGCGCTATCTCAGTCGCTAAGCAGGATTGGCTTGATAAATGTGTGATTGTGGTGGGGAGCCGGCGTTCTCGTGGTGGGGCCCATCATTACCGGCCACTCACCAGTCGCTACCTGTTGCTATCCCTTGTTAAATAAGGGCATATATATATATATATATATATATATATATATATATATATATGTCGTACAGGGCGACCTTTCAAGGTCCGTTTGAGGGAGCATATATACAATATGAGAAGAGGGTACGACCTTCATAGTGTTCCCCTGCACTTTAAGACTATGCATAATAGCGATCCCATTGGTCTGAAGTTTTGGGCCTTTGACCAAGTAAAAGGTCTCAAAGAAGGGAATATTATAAGGGAATGGTCCCATGTGAAATCTAAATGGATATATTCCAAGTATGCATCACACCCTGCTTCGGAATGATTAATCACTTTTGGGTTATAGTCCACTAGACGGCGCTTTTCTGCAGAGATGGCAAAAAAAGAAGCCCCTCCCGGTCCATAAATACCTGGGACCTCCCACACATTCCCCAGTATAGTCTCTGCAGAAGGCGACGACAGTCAAGATGATGGCTATCTCTCCTTTTCAGGTAAGCCGGGTAACACCCGGCCCCTCTCTTTCCTATTTCCACCCGGACCTCTTTTTATAATGTCTTTAAGCCTCCCAGCTATGGCTGCAGGGTCTGGGTGAGGGTAGGTGACACCTTTAGAGGTGTTAGACTAGGAGCCATGCTCCACCGCAAATCCCCCATTAAAGGGTAGGTGGTCGTCAGGTTCTGGTGATCCTGACTTGGGATGCCCTGTCCGTTCTCAAGCCCTCACTACATCTTGAAAATGTAGCTATTGGCTTCCCCCCCCTTTACTCCCTGTTCCCGGTTAGTTGGGGGGGGGGGGTAGCTGCCCCTCCATTTTATTTTTCCCTCTTCTATAGTGGCTCATCTGGAAGTATTCCCTCGATGATTTGGATGCACTGTCTGTTTATGTTGGTGTGTATGTGCGGGTGCTTGTGTGTTTTTACACCTTACGTGCTGGCTCCTGCCAGTGCGTTCCTTGAATTACTGCTGGCTGGTTGATATTCTAATGGCGGCCCGCACGAGCGTTCTGGGCGGCTGCGGGCCGGTGACTGAACGGCGGGCTGGGGAGCGCGGCTCGCTGATTGGTTATCAGCGCATGGGGGGCTTGGCCTGGCGATCTGCGCGCCATCAGCGGCCTGCCCCTCCTTCTGTTCTCGGCTGGCATGCAGCCTCAATGGGGGCAGAGCGGCCTGTACAATTCCCGCGACTCTAGGGGGCGGGGCCAAGCGCCTGGCGTGCTCCTCGCTGGCCCGCCTCCCTTCTCCTTTACCTTCTGTCGGCTTGAGACGCCGCCATTTTCCTGGTTTGAGTGAATGCCCCATGCGGGCTTAATATGTATATATATTATATTGATATAATTGTATTTAATTGTGGTACATACGTTCCTTGGAGGAATATGGCTGCGGGGCGTTAATAGTGCCCTTGTACAGCGTGATTGATTGATTATATAATTTTCTTTTATATATATATATATATATATATATATATATATATATATATATATGAAAAAGGTACAAACACTGCGATTGCAATAGAAGTACAAACACCGCGCTTTAAATTAGTGAACAAATAAAGATACAAATTAATATACAAAATGAGAGTCCAAAATCCAAGTGCTCAACGTGTGATAGTCCTCAATCCCAAAGGACCAAACGTATAAACCATAAATGTCAAAAACACAGAGCAGTCTTTAGAATGAATAAATATAAGGAGATAATTTCTATCCCACAACGCATGCTCCTCCACACCGTGAAAAGATCCAAAACCACCACCGATTGTGCAGATCCTTACCGACTAGGGAAGATAAAATAAGCCTTCATAATCTGTCCGTAGGTAGGCAGCAAACAAATCCTGTCGTCAGATGTTGCTCACAGGCATTCAAGGATAAATCAGACCAGCCAACAGCATTCACAGGCAGACCGGACCAACCGATTACCGAAAAATAGTAACAATAAAGAGGATCTCGTGTAACTCCGTTTAGACCCAAGACAATTTAATAAGTATTTAAAAGGTGCACTCACAAACAAATGAATAAAATCAGCATCAAGTATAAAACAGGCGACGTTCGTCTCACCGACTCCTGAAGTGAAGCAGCTTATGCCAACAGGAGGGCATAACGCGTTTCGTTGCCAGGGGCAACTTTAACTAGGCCTAGTTAAAGCCTAGTTAAAGTTGCCCCTGGCAACGAAACGCGTCGGCGGTGGCGGAATATTACTGAGGTACCTACATCTCCTTTTTCCATTTCGGCTGATACAGCCCTCCTGTTGGCATAAGCTGCTTCACTTCAGGAGTTGGTGAGACGAACGTCGCCTGTTTTATACTTGATGCTGATTTTATTCATTTGTTTGTGAGTGCACCTTTTAAATACTTATTAAATTGTCTTGGGTCTAAATGGAGTTACACGAGATCCTCTTTATTGTTACTATTTTTCGGTAATCGGTTGGTCCGGTCTGCCTGTGAATGCTGTCGGCTGGTCTGATTTATCCTTGAATGCCTGTGAGCAACATCTGACGACAGGATTTGTTTGCTGCCTACCTACGGACAGATTATGAAGGCTTATTTTATCTTCCCTAGTCGGTAAGGATCTGCACAATCGGTGGTGGTTTTGGATCTTTTCACGGTGTGGAGGAGCACGCGTTGTGGGATAGAAATTATCTCCTTATATTTATTCATTCTAAAGACTGCTCTGTGTTTTTGACATTTATGATATATATATATATATATGTAACTTAATTTTGCCATTTGTATGCATGTTTGTATGCAAAAAGGGGTCCCCTATTGTGTCTTTCAGGTGGTACGACCAAACATTAGGGGTTTCTCCCGGTCCTGTGGCCCTTGATCAAATTTAGGGGTTCCATTAGTTCTTTATTAAAATCCTCCCACTAACGGACGTTAAAGTGGACCAACACCCACCGCTGATCGGCCCGGGAATCTTATAGATTCCCGGGCTGATCAGCTCCCTCCCCGCGGGGCATCCGAAATCGAGATGCCCCGCTGTGTAAAACCCCCCCGGACGCCCACAAACCTTACCTTCTCCCGTTCAAACGGCGCATGTGCGGGCCGCCGCATCTTGCGTGTCCCTCTAGCAGTTCGCGCACCCGCGCCGGTTGTTTGTGAATGGCCGGCGCGGGTGCGCTCCCTGTAAGAGGGACGCGCGAGAGGCGGCAGCCTCAGCTTGTCCATCGGCGGTGAGGTACGTTTTTTGGGGCTTTCTGGGGGGTTTCACACAGCGGGGCACCCCTGATCAGGGTGCCCCGCAGAAGTGGATCAACACCCAGGATAGTGAAAATCCTGGGTGTTGGTCCACTTTAAGGGGCATCCTGGGTAGCTTTATAGCGTAATTCCCATTGGTCATTGCGACTACCCGAAAATCACCATATGGAGGCTTCCCAGGATACCGGGCTCGGGGTCCCTTCGGGGCAATCCTGGCTGTGTGTGATATGTGGGGCATCCCTTGTGGGCGACAATGCGCAGATTTGTGTACCATGTGCACAGCAGGCGATTGCGCTGCAGTCTGGGCCCCGTGCGACCGGGTCAGCCCCGCTGGCCTCATATCCCACACCCCCACGCCTGGTTATGACCCCAAGTGATGTCATCACTAGCGGGGAGTCGCAATCTGATGTTTGCGCTAGACTGGCCAACATTGAGAAAATGATTGCTAGCTCTGCGGCCAGGAAGGTCCCAGCTAAGAGACGGCACGTGGCGTCTGCGTCGCCGGCCCTTGATTATGATGATGATCCTTTTGAATGGTCTGATTATTCCCCGCTTGAGGAAGGGGAATTGTTTTCAGACTCTGAATTATCCGATGATCAGCAGTACCTTGGCGCTGATGCCGGTACAGAGCGTGGGGACTCTGTTGATATCCATAGACTCCTTACTCAAATGTTTGAGGTGCTTGCCATTTCCCCTCCTGCGGAGGCCCCCCTGCAACGGGGGGCTGCGCCTGTTCGGTGATCGCCTAGACTCTGTTGCAAAGGGGGGTAAGTTACCTCACCGCAAAAAGCAGCATCGGCATTTCGGGGTTCAGGCTCCTTCAACCCCTCCTTTCGTGGCCCCCGGACGGGCAGGGGGGTATCCTTCGCTACACTCAGAGGAGATTCCTGGGGTAGGGGCAGAGGTCGTGCTCGATCCGGGTCCTCCTGGGGTGCCAAACCCAAATCTACTGCCAAGCCCGCTCAGCAATGAGGGGGCGCCCTCACCCTTGCGGGTGGGGGGGCAGCTGCGGCTCTTCACTCAGGTCTGGGCTCAACTAGTTTCAGACAAATGGATCCTGGAGGTGGTCTCCTCCGGGTACAAGCTGGAGTTCGCGGACTGGTCTCCTCCCAGTTTTCTTAGGTCACGGGTTCCTATGGAACCGCGGGCAGCACAGGGCCTGTTGTTGGCGGTGAAAAGCCTCCGGGATATGGGGGGCGTTTGTCCGGTTTCCCCCAGAGAGAGAGGTCAGGGTTACTATTCCAACCTCTTTACAGTGCCCAAGAAGGATGGCTCCATAAGACCCATTTTGGACTTGATAGTTCTCAACCGGTTCATCAGAACCAGAAAGTTTCGCATGGAGACTCTGCGCTCCGCTGTCAACTCCCTACATCCGGGGGACTTTATGACTTTGATAGACATCAAAGATGCTTACCTCCATGTGCCGGTCCTCCCGGAACACCAGCGGTTCCTCAGGTTTGTGGTAGGCGAACGGCACTACCAGTTTGTGGCTCTTCCCTTCGGGCTGACATCGGCGCCCAGGGTGTTCACCAAGGTGCTGGCGGGCGTGATGGCCCTTCTCAGAGCCCAGGGCATTCACATTTTGCCTTATCTGGACGACCTTCTCATTACGTCTTCCTCACTCCACCAGGCGGAGTTGGACACCCGGACGGTGGTGGCGACGCTGGAGAAGTTTGGGTGGGTAATCAATTACCCCAAGTCCTCACTCTCTCTGTCACGGGTGGCTTCCTTCCTGGGCATGACGTTGGATCAGACTTGTGTTCTCTCCCCTCTGGTCCGGTGGTCCTTTTGGTGGTGGCTGGACCCGAAGAATCTTCTGGGGGGCAGATCCTTTCTGGCGCCCCGCTGGGAGACGGTCACCACGAATGCCAGTCTGTTGGGCTGGGGGGCTACTGGAGAGACCATCAGTTCCAGGGGCTGTGGGGCCCTCAGGAGGCTCACGCCCCCATCAATGTTCTGGAACTGAGGGTGGTTCGGTTGGTGCTGGCGCACCTGACTCATCACCTCCAGGGCCTACCGGTTCAGGTTCGCCCCGACAACCGGACTGCGGTAGCATACATCAATCACCAGGAAGGGACTTGCAGCAAGAGTGCCCTGCGAGAGGTGTCTCTGATTCTTTCATGGGCCGAGAGCAATGTTCCGTGCATCTCGGCGGTTTACATCCCGGGTGTGGAGAATCAGGAAGCTGATTCCCTGAGCAGGGGGGTCTCTCGCCGGGAGGAATGGTCCCTCAGCAACGCGGCCTTTCTATCCCTCTGTCGCAGGTGGGGGATGCCGGAGGTGGATCTGTTCGCCTCTCGTCACAATCACAAGCTCCCAGCATTTGTGCCTCTGTCCCAGGATCCTCTAGCTCTGGCAGTGGATGCCGTGTCTCTGTCCTGGCAGGGGCTCAGTCGCCTGTATCTGTTTCCTCCTTTTCCCATGTTGGGCAAGGTAGTACGCAAGCTGGTTCACGAGGGTGTGCCAGCAATTCTGGCGGCCCCAAAGTGGCCAAGACAGGTGTGGTTCGCAGACGTCGAGCAGCTGGCGGTAGATCAGTTCCCGCTGCCTCTGGTTCCGGACCTGCTCACCCATGGACAGTTCTGTTACCCTCATTTACCACAGCCCCCTGCCTCTTTTTCTGACAGTCTGGAGCCTGGAGCGGGATGACGTCATGTGAACGCCAGAGGGGACATGTTTTGAGCCCCCTCCTCACCATGGAAGAGACCAAGGGGGGCGATCGGAGGCCACCCCCCCCCCCCCCCCCCAGTTAAGAGGAGACCCTGCCCGAGGGATCAGGCACGGAGGTGAGTAAATATCATTTTTTTTTTCTACACTTAGCAGCAGTGGCTGCCAAAACAAGGGGGTAGCTATTTTTCCCCCTCCTGAAGCCAGAACATCCCCGGGGGGTAATCAGATACCCCCATGGTGAAGAGAAGAACATTTGTTCTGAAGGGGGTCCCGAGTCTCTAGAAAGTGCTGCATAAGATAAGGTGTGGATTCCCTTTACAATCTAGACAAAGGGGCTGCCCATGCAATAGTGGTGGGATTGAATGGGGAGAGCGACTTTTCTAGATGTAACCATAATTTATCCTCACTCCTGCATGTCCAGTCACCACCCTCTGTAGGATTGCAGCTGTATGGTAAGCCTTCAGGTTGGGGAGGCCAGCGCCCCCCTTCCCCTTTACCCCTAGTGAGGGTTGAGAGTTGGATTCTTGGCCTGGCGAAAACAAATTTGGAGAATGCCGATCTCAGTTTGCAAAAGAAACTCCCGGGCAGCCTCATGGGAGCTGTTTGGAAAACATATAGGAGCTTTGGAAGTAAATCTATTTTCAAGTGGTTGATCCTCCCAAACCACGAGACAGGCTTCCTAGCATATGATTTTAAGTCCTAGTGCATATTTTGGTGTGGATGGGGGAGTAAGTAAGTTTGTAGATTTTGGAGTGATTAGCAGGAATCTGGATGCTCAGGTACGTGATGACATGTGATTTCCATCTGAAGGGGTAATTATCTTCTAGTCAGCGCGCCTCCTGACTCGAGAGCGAGAGGTTGAGTGCCTCAGATTTTGAATACCGTATTTTTCGTCCTATAAGACGCACCTGCCCATAAGACGCACCCAGGATTTGAAGGAGAAAAATAAGAAAAAAAATATTCTAAGCTAAATGTTGTGCTAAAACACCCCATTACAGGCAGTGTGGCGTTCCCCCATCCCATTCCCCATGGGCAGTGTGGCATCCCCCATCCCATTCCAAATGGGCAGTGTGGCATTCTCCCCTCCCATAGGCAGTGTGGGATGCCCCTATCCCATTCCCATAGACAGTGTGGCATGCCCCTATCCCATTCCCATAGACAGTGTGGGATGCCTTCATCCCATTCCCATAGGCAGCGTGGTATTCCCCCCTTCCTATTCTCCATATAGGCAGTGTGGCACCCCCCTCCAATTCCCCATATAGGTAGTGTGGCATTTCCATCCCCCCCATCCCATATAGGCAGTGTGGCATTCATCCCCCCCTCCCCATCCCATATAGGTAATGTGGCATTTCCATCCCCCCTCCCCATCCCATATAGGTAATGTGGCATTCATCCCCCCCTCCCCATCCCATATAGGTAGTGTGGCATTCACCCCCCCCTCCCCATCTCATATAGGTAATGTGGCATTTCCATCCCCCCTCCCCATCCCATATAGGTAATGTGACATTCATCCCCCCCTCCCCATATAGGTAGTGTGGCATTCATCCCCCCCTCCCCATCCCATATAGGTAATGTGGCATTTCCATCCCCCCTCCCCATCCCATATAGGTAATGTGGCATTTCCACCCCCCCTCCCCATCCCATATAGGTAATGTGGCATTTCCACCCCCTCCCCATCCCATATAGGCAATGTGGCATTTCTATCCCCCCCCCATCCCATATAGGTAATGTGGCATTCATCCCCCCCTCCCCATCCCATATAGGTAGTGTGGCATTTCCATCCCCCCTCCCATTCCCCATAGGCAAAAGTAAAAAGTGAGAAAAAAAAAAGTAAACTCACCTTTCAATCCTCCCCGCTGTCTTCACACAGACACACTGGCTTGGAAAAGCGCTGTTTAAGTCCGGGTGTCTCTGTCTGCTGGCACCATGGAGAGGTGGCAGGGACAGTACGAGTGTCAGGGAGCAGCTGCCCCGCCGCTTGCACTGTCCCTGCCACCTCTCCACGGTGCCAGCAGACAGAGACACCCGGACTTAAACAGCGATGGGCGTGGCCGACGCTATACCAAGCTGAGTGTTCACTCTATGCTGGCGCTGCAGAGAGGAGGCAATGGGGCAGCTGTATCTGCCGCCTCCTTCGCAGCGCGAGAAGGCAGCAGATAAAGCTGCCCCCATCGCCTCCTCACTGCGGCGCCAGCATAGAGTGAACACTCGGCTTGGTATAGCGGTGGGCATGGCCGACGCTCGAGCGTCGACCACGCCCACCGCTGTAACAGGCTGGGTGTCTGGCTCTGCAGAGAAGGCTGCCTCCGCAGCTTCCGGGACAGCGCGAGCGATGGAAAGGTGAGTTAACATTCTGCTTTTTATTTATTTTTTTCCCCACCTTCGCCCGATAAGACGCATGGATATTCTCCCACAACTTTTTGGGAAAAATAAGTGCGTCTTATAGGGCGAAAAATACGGTAATTGGTTTTTTATTTCTTTTATTCAATTCAATGCCCGGGCTATTCCGGATAGCCATGACCAGGTGCCCCATAGTGAGGACATACAGGAGGAGGAACAGGGGGCATCCCTGGTGCATACCGGGAAGGAAGCAGAAATTAGTCCATTGACCCTAACCCTAGCTGTGGAGGTAGTGTACAAGGCAAGGATCTTGGAGAGGAGGCGAG
Organism: Gastrophryne carolinensis; assembly: GCA_027917425.1. NCBI lineage: Eukaryota > Metazoa > Chordata > Amphibia > Anura > Microhylidae > Gastrophryne > Gastrophryne carolinensis. The sequence goes on along the minus strand of CM051236.1, from coordinate 307,793,664 downwards.
GGCCAACACCAATCTGTCTGAGGGAAGCCGCCATGAAAGTCCAATTCACTTTGTCAAATGCCTTCTCTGCGTCGCACAAGAGGCGGCAGACTGGCATCTTAGTCGTAGAGACATATGATATTAGATCGAATAGCTTGTTGGTGTTGTCCCTGGCCTTCCTCCCCGTGACAAACCCCACTTGGTCCAAATGGATCAGGCCTGGAATAAGAGGCTGGAATCTCAAAGCGATATTCTTAGCAAAGAGCTTTAAATCGTTAATAATGAGTGATATTGGCCACACACAGTGGTGTCTGTGCCAGGTTTGGGAATGACCGAGATAGTTGCTTTCAAGGACTGCTTGGGGAAGGGGCAGCATTCACTTACAGCATTGAAAGTCTCTACCCTTGTGTCTATGGTTAAGGTAGGATTGATTATATAGCTATTCTAAGTATACAGCATGTCCTGCTCCATCTATAATACTTACACATGGGTAATCCTCCGCCTGAGGGCGCTGTTCACTGCAGACATGCAAAAACAGGCTCCTCCCAGCCCCACATACACCGAAGGACCTCCCACAAATCCCCAGATTTCTCTGCAGTGCTCACTGCGAAGACATGAAGTATCACGCTCTCGCAGGCGAGCGGGGCTTTACAGCCCGAGGCCCTGCGGGACTATTTCCATCCGTCCTCCTTGTGAAGAATATGCCTCCCAGCCTGGGCTGCGTTGGTCGGGTGAAGGTAGGCAGCACCGTGTGTGCTTACGGAGCTAAGCTCCACCGCAATCCCCCACCATAGGGTAGGTGGTCAAGGCCAATGGTGAGCCTTCAGAGGATGCCCCTCCCGCATCAGTGCCCCTCGCCCCGTATAGCGGTGAACCCCATGTACCGGGTCACCTTCCTCCCTAGTTCCCCCCTTTATTGGGGGGAAAAAGAGGGGGGGTGTGTGTACGATGGCCTAACCTTGCCCTATTACACTATTGTGCTTATAGCCCTTAACAGTTTGTCGGGTGTCAGAGCTGCACTTTACTTTGGTTGTATTGATAGCTGCAACGCCTTTACTGTATTTCACTCGGCGTGTATAGCGGCTCTGTTCGCGGGCGCTACGGTCGTTTATTTTTCAATTTCATCCTGTCATATTGTTCTGAGGTAATTTACTCAGTCTGTTTCAGACGTTGCTTACTACTTTCTGATTGGCTATTCACTTCGAGCTTCGCGCTCTCCGGGGGGGGCGTGGTCTGGCTTGGCGCGTTCCGCGTCGCCTTCAGCTCTGGCCCGCCCTTCGAGGTTTGCTTGGCGCCATTTCCTTCTCACACGCGCGTGGTGAAGACTGTCCTCCCCTCGCTGTTCTGTAAGTGCCCTCATGGGCGACCTTTCTTTAGCTTTTGCTTCTCGCTTGGCTCTGACATCCTTGTTCCCCTTGTGTCTTTCAGACCGTGTACTTGTACGGTGGCTTCTCCCGGCCCGGTGTAGCGCCCGGTTCTGTCTTTCAAATATTACTCCCACTTCCCCGCAGGTCATTGGGGCATCCAGGGTTGCTTTCTAGCGTCAATCCCTACTGGCTTATTGTACATAATAATCACCAGGCATCTCAGGATATTGTGAACGGGGTTCCTTCGGGACAAGCCCATCTGTGTGTAGCTTGTGGGGTCTTACCTAGCAGCGGTGACAATGCACGGGTCTGCGTTCCTTGTGCACAGCAGGCGCTTGCCGGTCTCCCCGCCTCTTCTGAGGCTGGACCTGCTCCTTGCATCACTTCACCTACTCCCCCAAGTCTGAGCCTAACTCCCAATACCAGTGGGGATTCTCATACTGATTTGGCCACTAGACTGGCTAGTGTTGAAAACTTGATAGCTGGCTCCTTAGCGCGTAAGGCCACTGCCAAGAGGCGGCATTTGAATCCTGAATCGACTATTTTTCCTATAGAGTCTGATGATTTACTGCTTTCTTATGCACATCCCCCCTCAAACGAAGGGGAGCTGTTTTCTGACTCAGGGTCATACGACGACGAGTCCAGGGGGCAGGAGGAGTCTGGTTCTGAACATTGGTGCTCGGATGACATTGATAGACTGTTGGCCCAGATCTTTGATGTATTGTCCCTCTCTCCCCCTGCCGCGGCTCCCCAGCAAAGGGGTGATCTGTTTCACACCGCTAGGGAGCGGTTGGAATTTCCTGAACAAACCCATTTTAATAGCCTTGTGCTGAAAGAATGGGAACACCCCAGCAAACTTCATGGGGTTCCTAAAAGTGTGGATAAGAAATATCCATTCCTTGCTGACCTGGTCAAGTGCTGGACATCGCCGCCCGAGGTCGATGCCCCAATTTTAAGTCTGTCCAACACCTCTATTATGCACTCCCCCGACACTACTACGCTGCGGGATTCTGAGGACCGGCGTGTTGACCAACTGGCATGTCATGCCTTTGCATTTGGGGGAGCGTCGCACCGCCCGGTTTGCGCCTTAGCCATTACGGCGGTGGCGCTCAGGACTGTGGTTAGGAATGCTCTAGAAGGTGCTGATGAGTTGCCCTCTGATGCTGCCAATGCTCTGGCCACCTGTGAAACTTTTGTTAACTTTATCCTATCGGCATCGGACGATGCTATTAAGCTGAGCGCTAGATCTTCTGCTCTGGTGGTAGCCATACGCAGAGCGGTCTGGTTGCGCCAGTGGGCCGCTGATAATGCCGCCAAGAAGGCCCTTACGGGGCTTCCATTTAAGGGACTGCACCTGTTTGGAGAAAGGTTAGACATCTTCGCCAAGGGTGGCAAGTTGCCCCAGCGCAAGCGTCAAACTCGGCCCTTTCGTGGCCCAAGCTCCCAATCGACCCCCTACCGTGGGGCTAAGCAAGGCAGAGGAGTGTCCTTCGCTGGGTCTCGAGCAGATTCCTGGAACAAGAACAGAAGACGCCGTCCTGGTTCTTCCTGGAGGCCCAAGCCCAAAGCCCCTTCGAGCAGGTTTGGAGACGCCTAGTCTCAGACCGGTGGATTCAGGAGGTAGTGTCCTCCGGTTACAAGATAGACTTTGCTGTACGGCCCCCTACCCGGTTCGTTGGGTCCCGGATCCCACAGGACCCTGCCTCAGCTCAGGTCTTGTTGCTGGCCGTGCAGGACCTTCTGGATCTAGGGGTCATTTGCAAGGTCCCCTTAGGAGACAGGGGCATGGGGTTCTATTCCAACCTTTTCACAGTGCCCCAAAAGGACGGGTCAGTCAGGCCCATTCTGGATTTAAAAATCCTCAACAAATTTGTCAGAAACAAACATTTTCGTATGGAAACCTTGCGCTCGGCCATCGCCTCGCTGCGCCCAGGGGACTTTATGACGTCCGTGGACATCAAGGATGCTTACCTTCACGTTCCGGTGTTTCCAGGACACCAAAGGTTTCTCAGATTCGCGCTGCTGGATCAGCATTACCAATTCGTGGCCTTGCCATTCGGCCTCACGTCGGATCCCAGGGTTTTCACCAAGGTGCTGGCAGGGGTGATGTCCCTATTAAGGCTCAGGGGCATACGTGTGTTGCCCTACCTGGACAATATACTCATCACCTCTCGGTCTCTGTGGCAGGCAGAGCTGGACACTCGATTGGTAGTGTCCACCCTGGAGTACTTCGGCTGGGTGATCAGTTATCCCAAGTCCTCTCTGTCCCCCTCCTCGGTGCCCCGTTCCTGGGGATGATTCTGGATACAGTTCAGTCAAGGATTTCTTCCTCCACAGAAGGTGGAAGCTCTGACTACGCAGGTGAGGTCCCTGCTTTCGAGCCCTCATCCCTCCATCCGGCAGGGAATGCAGTTGGTGGGCTTGATGGTGGCAAGCTTCGAGGCGGTGCCCTTTGCCCAGTTCCATCTGAGAACTCTGCAGCTTCACCTTCTGTCAGTTTGGAACAAGAACCCAGCGTCCTTGGACGAGATCTGGGTGCTCCCCCCCTCGGTCAGACAATCCCTTGCGTATTGGCTGGACCACAGGAATTTGACAAGGAGCAGATCCTTCCTGGCCCTCTCCTGGGAGACGGTCACAACGGATGCCAGTCTGTCGGGTTGGGGGGATTCTGGAAGTCCCTGCGCTTCCAGGGGAGGTGGGGTCCTCAGGAGGCCCATCTACCCATCAATGTCTTGGAACTCAGGGCGGTCAGATTGGTGCTGGAACAATTGACCCATCACCTGAGGGGTCTGGCGGTTCAGGTACGCTCAGACAACAAAACGGCGGTTGCCTACATCAACCATCAGGGGGGATCCGGAGCAAGGGGGCTCTCCAGGAAGTATCTCTGATTCTAACATGGGCGGAGGCCAATGTCCAATGCATCTCGGCTGTCTACATTCCGGGGGCGGAGAACCTGCTGGCAGATGCTCTGAGCAGGGGGTCATCCCATCAGGGGGAGTGGTCCCTCTGCAACAGGGTATTCCAGTCCCTGTGTCACCGTTGGGGTGTGCCAGATGTGGATCTGTTTGCGTCCTGTCACAATCACAAGCTCCCGAGCTTTGTATCCCTGTCTCGGGATCCTCTGGCTCTGGCCACGGATGCCCTGTCCATGTCTTGGAGGGAGTTCCGGCTCCTGTATGTGTTTCCACCAATTCCCCTTCTGGGCAGAGTTCTGCGCAAGATTGCTCTAGAAGAGGTACCCGCGATTCTGGTGGCCCCAAAGTGGCCAAGAAGAGTGTGGTTTGCGGACGTGGTTCAAATGGCAGTAGATCAGTACGATCTGCCAAGGTTGCCAGATCTTCTAACTCAGGGGTCTCTACGCCATCCCAATTTACTTTGACGGCTTGGCTATTGAAACCACCATCTCGATAGAGAAGGGTTTGTCTGCGTCTGTAGTGGCTACTATGGTGCAAATTCTCTACTTATAGGTTTTTTGTGCGACCCTTAAAAACATGTAATTGTTTTGTCCAGCGGGTACAAGGTCAAGCCTATATATATTCTTGCTGGTTCCGGGGTTTAGGCCTCCCCCAGTATGATTCTGAACAGCCTGTGACCAAGACCTCACTATTTAAAGTTCATATACATTTTATTGTTATATACTTATTCACGGATAAAACGCCGCTCACATTAAAAACACGTCATAATTGCTAACATACATGTACAGTCATATTTGAATTCATTAAATTCTTCAAAGTGTATGCATTCCGCATGTTATGTCAATTGTTTTACAGTCCCATGTGTTCACTATCTTCCATCTGATGGTCAGATTTCCCTCCCTGGGCAAACATGTTTCGCCTTTGGCGTTTGGCTTCCTCAGTGCCCCTAATTTAGTGGAAGATATATTAGGACTATGTTAGCAATAGGTATCCGATATAACATAAACATTTTTTGTCGTTTTTCAAAACCTTATTATGTGTACCTTCAAAGGGAATCTCATCAAATCACATTCAATCATAACATTTGTTTAGAGTTGTAGCAGGTTCCCCTAGAGATCCAGTCCGAGGTCACCCTGGAAATAGATAGGGTCCTTCAGTGATTCGGTACTTTAAAGAGAATGTTTTGCAGACTTACAGATAATTTACTGATATTATAGCCCGGCAGGCTTTTCTTACTTTATGCCCCAGGTTGTGTCTCCATTATGTCGCCCGGATTTACTCAGGCTTATGGTGTCCCCTTGCCCGTCACTGGCCACTTTCTAGGAGTAAATAAAAGCTCCATATTATTCCCACATCTCAATGCCTTGGTTATCTTAGAGCTTCAATTATTATGCAATTTATATGGCGCTGTACCTTTAAATTCCCGGAGTTGTGCTGCGCTGGTGTGGTGGCTGCCCGCCCTGTATCGTCCTCGCCAAGTGTAGGCTGCTCGTTCGTCTAGGGGTGTAAGGCGGCGCCACCCGGGCGGCCTCTTTTATGCGCTTCAGGGCCGGGAGCGCGCCCCCCGCCCGCGTCCGCCGACGGCGTCGGTATGCGCTCCAAGCTCTGGAGCGCAGGCAGCGTCCATCCGGAAACTGTGCCGGATGTGACGTCACCGGCCGCCCTCTATTGCGCTCGGGGACTCCATTTTGTTGGAGCCTTTCCGAGCGCTCTGTGAGGTGTCACTATTGCGGTCCGGGGTCCATTTTATCGGAGCCCGGATCCCTGCATTTACTTTTCCATTACTTATTATATGATTGTGATTCAATGTCACACAGATTCCTCACATTATGGCTATACTCTTGCCACTCATTTCATCTGAAACAATTCGTGACTTCACAGCTTATATTTAGTGTTTATTGGTCGGTACTTTATATTCCATTTTATATGATCTATTTACTTAAAGGGATATCTCCTACATTTTGACACCTTCACTAGCGCTTAGATTGCACAAACACACGGGACTAACACTGCTCCTGGATCTCCTTCCCATATTCCAGGGTTCCTGGTCCTGAATCTCTAGGGTTTACACTTGTCATTATGTTCAAGAAATTCATAGTCTATGTTTCACAATTAATAGTGCAATTCGCACTTTCTCAAGTACAGCACCCCCCCACCACCAAAACCCCCCCCAACCCTTTTCTCCTTATTTACAATTATATACATTTTTTACATTTTCTCGGTCACCCATTCACGGCTCTTTGTATTATAAAAATGATTTAAAGCTAAACATGTCATTTAGGCCTGGAGGCCGGGATGCCCCCAGTCTATAGATCCATCGCGTCTCAAGTTGTAATGTCAATCTCTCTATGTTTCCCCCTCTTTGGGGGTCATGTATCCTATCTATGCCTTGAAATTTTAATGTGTTGGGGTTTTGATTATGATACTTCATAAAGTGACGGCCAACCGGTGTTTTTTGGTTACCTACTTTTATGCTATATACGTGTTCGTATATGCGGCGTCTAAATTGACGGTTCGTTTTACCAATGTAAAAGGATCCGCAGCCACATGTTAGCATATATATAATATTAGTTGATGAGCAATTAATAAAATGCTTTATTTTATAGCTATCTTTTTCTGGAATCTCAAAGCGATATTCTTAGCAAAGAGCTTTAAATCGTTAATAATGAGTGATATTGGCCACACACAGTGGTGTCTGTGCCAGGTTTGGGAATGACCGAGATAGTTGCTTTCAAGGACTGCTTGGGGAAGGGGCAGCATTCACTTACAGCATTGAAAGTCTCTACCCTTGTGTCTATGGTTAAGGTAGGATTGATTATATAGCTATTCTAAGTATACAGCATGTCCTGCTCCATCTATAATACTTACACATGGGTAATCCTCCGCCTGAGGGCGCTGTTCACTGCAGACATGCAAAAACAGGCTCCTCCCGGCCCCACATACACCGAAGGACCTCCCACAAATCCCCAGATTTCTCTGCAGTGCTCACTGCGAAGACATGAAGTATCACGCTCTCGCAGGCGAGCGGGGCTTTACAGCCCGAGGCCCTGCGGGACTATTTCCATCCGTCCTCCTTGTGAAGAATATGCCTCCCAGCCTGGGCTGCGTTGGTCGGGTGAAGGTAGGCAGCACCGTGTGTGCTTACGGAGCTAAGCTCCACCGCAATCCCCCACCATAGGGTAGGTGGTCAAGGCCAATGGTGAGCCTTCAGAGGATGCCCCTCCCGCATCAGTGCCCCTCGCCCCGTATAGCGGTGAACCCCATGTACCGGGTCACCTTCCTCCCTAGTTCCCCCCTTTATTGGGGGGAAAAAGAGGGGGGGTGTGTGTACGATGGCCTAACCTTGCCCTATTACACTATTGTGCTTATAGCCCTTAACAGTTTGTCGGGTGTCAGAGCTGCACTTTACTTTGGTTGTATTGATAGCTGCAACGCCTTTACTGTATTTCACTCGTCGTGTATAGCGGCTCTGTTCGCGGGCGCTACGGTCGTTTATTTTTCAATTTCATCCTGTCATATTGTTCTGAGGTAATTTACTCAGTCTGTTTCAGACGTTGCTTACTACTTTCTGATTGGCTATTCACTTCGAGCTTCGCGCTCTCCGGGGGGGGCGTGGTCTGGCTTGGCGCGTTCCGCGTCGCCTTCAGCTCTGGCCCGCCCTTCGAGGTTTGCTTGGCGCCATTTCCTTCTCACACGCGCGTGGTGAAGACTGTCCTCCCCTCGCTGTTCTGTAAGTGCCCTCATGGGCGACCTTTCTTTAGCTTTTGCTTCTCGCTTGGCTCTGACATCCTTGTTCCCCTTGTGTCTTTCAGACCGTGTACTTGTACGGTGGCTTCTCCCGGCCCGGTGTAGCGCCCGGTCCTGTCTTTCAAATATTACTCCCACTTCCCCGCAGGTCATTGGGGCATCCAGGGTTGCTTTCTAGCGTCAATCCCTACTGGCTTATTGTACATAATAATCACCAGGCATCTCAGGATATTGTGAACGGGGTTCCTTCGGGACAAGCCCATCTGTGTGTAGCTTGTGGGGTCTTACCTAGCAGCGGTGACAATGCACGGGTCTGCGTTCCTTGTGCACAGCAGGCGCTTGCCGGTCTCCCCACCTCTTCTGAGGCTGGACCTGCTCCTTGCATCACTTCACCTACTCCCCCAAGTCTGAGCCTAACTCCCAATACCAGTGGGGATTCTCATACTGATTTGGCCACTAGACTGGCTAGTGTTGAAAACTTGATAGCTGGCTCCTTAGCGCGTAAGGCCACTGCCAAGAGGCGGCATTTGAATCCTGAATCGACTATTTTTCCTATAGAGTCTGATGATTTACTGCTTTCTTATGCACATCCCCCCTCAAACGAAGGGGAGCTGTTTTCTGACTCAGGGTCATACGACGACGAGTCCAGGGGACAGGAGGAGTCTGGTTCTGAACATTGGTGCTCGGATGACATTGATAGACTGTTGGCCCAGATCTTTGATGTATTGTCCCTCTCTCCCCCTGCCGCGGCTCCCCAGCAAAGGGGTGATCTGTTTCACACCGCTAGGGAGCGGTTGGAATTTCCTGAACAAACCCATTTTAATAGCCTTGTGCTGAAAGAATGGGAACACCCCAGCAAACTTCATGGGGTTCCTAAAAGTGTGGATAAGAAATATCCATTCCTTGCTGACCTGGTCAAGTGCTGGACATCGCCGCCCGAGGTCGATGCCCCAATTTTAAGTCTGTCCAACACCTCTATTATGCACTCCCCCGACACTACTACGCTGCGGGATTCTGAGGACCGGCGTGTTGACCAACTGGCATGTCATGCCTTTGCATTTGGGGGAGCGTCGCACCGCCCGGTTTGCGCCTTAGCCATTACGGCGGTGGCGCTCAGGACTGTGGTTAGGAATGCTCTAGAAGGTGCTGATGAGTTGCCCTCTGATGCTGCCAATGCTCTGGCCACCTGTGAAACTTTTGTTAACTTTATCCTATCGGCATCGGACGATGCTATTAAGCTGAGCGCTAGATCTTCTGCTCTGGTGGTAGCCATACGCAGAGCGGTCTGGTTGCGCCAGTGGGCCGCTGATAATGCCGCCAAGAAGGCCCTTACGGGGCTTCCATTTAAGGGACTGCACCTGTTTGGAGAAAGGTTAGACATCTTCGCCAAGGGTGGCAAGTTGCCCCAGCGCAAGCGTCAAACTCGGCCCTTTCGTGGCCCAAGCTCCCAATCGACCCCCTACCGTGGGGCTAAGCAAGGCAGAGGAGTGTCCTTCGCTGGGTCTCGAGCAGATTCCTGGAACAAGAACAGAAGACGCCGTCCTGGTTCTTCCTGGAGGCCCAAGCCCAAAGCCCCTCCCAACACCCCCCAGGCATGAAGGGGCGCCCTCGCCCGTCAGGGTGGGGGGGACGTCTACAGCACTTCGAGCAGGTTTGGAGACGCCTAGTCTCAGACCGGTGGATTCAGGAGGTAGTGTCCTCCGGTTACAAGATAGACTTTGCTGTACGGCCCCCTACCCGGTTCGTTGGGTCCCGGATCCCACAGGACCCTGCCTCAGCTCAGGTCTTGTTGCTGGCCGTGCAGGACCTTCTGGATCTAGGGGTCATTTGCAAGGTCCCCTTAGGAGACAGGGGCATGGGGTTCTATTCCAACCTTTTCACAGTGCCCCAAAAGGACGGGTCAGTCAGGCCCATTCTGGATTTAAAAATCCTCAACAAATTTGTCAGAAACAAACATTTTCGTATGGAAACCTTGCGCTCGGCCATCGCCTCGCTGCGCCCAGGGGACTTTATGACGTCCGTGGACATCAAGGATGCTTACCTTCACGTTCCGGTGTTTCCAGGACACCAAAGGTTTCTCAGATTCGCGCTGCTGGATCAGCATTACCAATTCGTGGCCTTGCCATTCGGCCTCACGTCGGATCCCAGGGTTTTCACCAAGGTGCTGGCAGGGGTGATGTCCCTGTTAAGGCTCAGGGGCATACGTGTGTTGCCCTACCTGGACAATATACTCATCACCTCTCGGTCTCTGTGGCAGGCAGAGCTGGACACTCGATTGGTAGTGTCCACCCTGGAGTACTTCGGCTGGGTGATCAGTTATCCCAAGTCCTCTCTGTCCCCCTCCTCGGTGCCCCGTTCCTGGGGATGATTCTGGATACAGTTCAGTCAAGGATTTCTTCCTCCACAGAAGGTGGAAGCTCTGACTACGCAGGTGAGGTCCCTGCTTTCGAGCCCTCATCCCTCCATCCGGCAGGGAATGCAGTTGGTGGGCTTGATGGTGGCAAGCTTCGAGGCGGTGCCCTTTGCCCAGTTCCATCTGAGAACTCTGCAGCTTCACCTTCTGTCAGTTTGGAACAAGAACCCAGCGTCCTTGGACGAGATCTGGGTGCTCCCCCCCTCGGTCAGACAATCCCTTGCGTATTGGCTGGACCACAGGAATTTGACAAGGAGCAGATCCTTCCTGGCCCTCTCCTGGGAGACGGTCACAACGGATGCCAGTCTGTCGGGTTGGGGGGATTCTGGAAGTCCCTGCGCTTCCAGGGGAGGTGGGGTCCTCAGGAGGCCCATCTACCCATCAATGTCTTGGAACTCAGGGCGGTCAGATTGGTGCTGGAACAATTGACCCATCACCTGAGGGGTCTGGCGGTTCAGGTACGCTCAGACAACAAAACGGCGGTTGCCTACATCAACCATCAGGGGGGATCCGGAGCAAGGGGGCTCTCCAGGAAGTATCTCTGATTCTAACATGGGCGGAGGCCAATGTCCAATGCATCTCGGCTGTCTACATTCCGGGGGCGGAGAACCTGCTGGCAGATGCTCTGAGCAGGGGGTCATCCCATCAGGGGGAGTGGTCCCTCTGCAACAGGGTATTCCAGTCCCTGTGTCACCGTTGGGGTGTGCCAGATGTGGATCTGTTTGCGTCCTGTCACAATCACAAGCTCCCGAGCTTTGTATCCCTGTCTCGGGATCCTCTGGCTCTGGCCACGGATGCCCTGTCCATGTCTTGGAGGGAGTTCCGGCTCCTGTATGTGTTTCCACCAATTCCCCTTCTGGGCAGAGTTCTGCGCAAGATTGCTCTAGAAGAGGTACCCGCGATTCTGGTGGCCCCAAAGTGGCCAAGAAGAGTGCGGTTTGCGGACGTGGTTCAAATGGCAGTAGATCAGTACGATCTGCCAAGGTTGCCAGATCTTCTAACTCAGGGGTCTCTACGCCATCCCAATTTACTTTGACGGCTTGGCTATTGAAACCACCATCTCGATAGAGAAGGGTTTGTCTGCGTCTGTAGTGGCTACTATGGTGCAAATTCTCTACTTATAGGTTTTTTGTGCGACCCTTAAAAACATGTAATTGTTTTGTCCAGCGGGTACAAGGTCAAGCCTATATATATTCTTGCTGGTTCCGGGGTTTAGGCCTCCCCCAGTATGATTCTGAACAGCCTGTGACCAAGACCTCACTATTTAAAGTTCATATACATTTTATTGTTATATACTTATTCACGGATAAAACGCCGCTCACATTAAAAACACGTCATAATTGCTAACATACATGTACAGTCATATTTGAATTCATTAAATTCTTCAAAGTGTATGCATTCCGCATGTTATGTCAATTGTTTTACAGTCCCATGTGTTCACTATCTTCCATCTGATGGTCAGATTTCCCTCCCTGGGCAAACATGTTTCGCCTTTGGCGTTTGGCTTCCTCAGTGCCCCTAATTTAGTGGAAGATATATTAGGACTATGTTAGCAATAGGTATCCGATATAACATAAACATTTTTTGTCGTTTTTCAAAACCTTATTATGTGTACCTTCAAAGGGAATCTCATCAAATCACATTCAATCATAACATTTGTTTAGAGTTGTAGCAGGTTCCCCTAGAGATCCAGTCCGAGGTCACCCTGGAAATAGATAGGGTCCTTCAGTGATTCGGTACTTTAAAGAGAATGTTTTGCAGACTTACAGATAATTTACTGATATTATAGCCCGGCAGGCTTTTCTTACTTTATGCCCCAGGTTGTGTCTCCATTATGTCGCCCGGATTTACTCAGGCTTATGGTGTCCCCTTGCCCGTCACTGGCCACTTTCTAGGAGTAAATAAAAGCTCCATATTATTCCCACATCTCAATGCCTTGGTTATCTTAGAGCTTCAATTATTATGCAATTTATATGGCGCTGTACCTTTAAATTCCCGGAGTTGTGCTGCGCTGGTGTGGTGGCTGCCCGCCCTGTATCGTCCTCGCCGAGTGTAGGCTGCTCGTTCGTCTAGGGGTGTAAGGCGGCGCCACCCGGGCGGCCTCTTTTATGCGCTTCAGGGCCGGGAGCGCGCCCCCCGCCCGCGTCCGCCGACGGCGTCGGTATGCGCTCCAAGCTCTGGAGCGCAGGCAGCGTCCATCCGGAAACTGTGCCGGATGTGACGTCACCGGCCGCCCTCTATTGCGCTCGGGGACTCCATTTTGTTGGAGCCTTTCCGAGCGCTCTGTGAGGTGTCACTATTGCGGTCCGGGGTCCATTTTATCGGAGCCCGGATCCCTGCATTTACTTTTCCATTACTTATTATATGATTGTGATTCAATGTCACACAGATTCCTCACATTATGGCTATACTCTTGCCACTCATTTCATCTGAAACAATTCGTGACTTCACAGCTTATATTTAGTGTTTATTGGTCGGTACTTTATATTCCATTTTATATGATCTATTTACTTAAAGGGATATCTCCTACATTTTGACACCTTCACTAGCGCTTAGATTGCACAAACACACGGGACTAACACTGCTCCTGGATCTCCTTCCCATATTCCAGGGTTCCTGGTCCTGAATCTCTAGGGTTTACACTTGTCATTATGTTCAAGAAATTCATAGTCTATGTTTCACAATTAATAGTGCAATTCGCACTTTCTCAAGTACAGCACCCCCCCACCACCAAACCCCCCCCCAACCCTTTTCTCCTTATTTACAATTATATACATTTTTTACATTTTCTCGGTCACCCATTCACGGCTCTTTGTATTATAAAAATGATTTAAAGCTAAACATGTCATTTAGGCCTGGAGGCCGGGATGCCCCCAGTCTATAGATCCATCGCGTCTCAAGTTGTAATGTCAATCTCTCTATGTTTCCCCCTCTTTGGGGGTCATGTATCCTATCTATGCCTTGAAATTTTAATGTGTTGGGGTTTTGATTATGATACTTCATAAAGTGACGGCCAACCGGTGTTTTTTGGTTACCTACTTTTATGCTATATACGTGTTCGTATATGCGGCGTCTAAATTGACGGTTCGTTTTACCAATGTAAAAGGATCCGCAGCCACATGTTAGCATATATATAATATTAGTTGATGAGCAATTAATAAAATGCTTTATTTTATAGCTATCTTTTTCATTTGTTGTGAATGTATCTCCAGGTTGTACATAACGGCACATATTACACCCGCCACAGCGGTATGTGCCTTGTTGTTTGCAGCATTTTTCCCTTCTATTAATGTTGTGGTGACTATGTACAAGTTTGTCCCGTATATTTGGGGACCGCCTGAAGATTAATTGTGGTTCCTTGGGAAGGAAGCTTTTCAAGTTGTCGTCGTTTAAGAGGATAGGCCAATATTTTTTAACTATTTGGCGTATGTTTTTGTGGGACTCACTATATGTTAATATTAATGCTGGGCCTTGTTGAGTATTTTCTTTTCTCGGTTTGTATAACAAGGTTTGTCTATCATATTTCTTTGCTTTGTGATAGGCCTGTTTCAACACTGATTGTTTATAGCCCCGTTGCAATAGCCTTTGTCTAATTAATTTTGCCTCTTCTTGGTACGCTTCCAACGTACTACAATTCCTCCGCGCTCTAATATACTCCCCATATGGGATACTTTTCAGCAAATGCTTGGGATGGGAGCTGGTAGCTCTCAACATTGTGTTGGCCGCTGTATCTTTGCGGTATAATGTTGTTGTAATGTGGCCTTGGTCATCTTTTATTATGGAAATATCGAGAAATGTTACTTGACTCAGGCTATACACCCATGTTAACTTGAGATTCAGGTCGTTTTGATTGAGGAGGATAATGAATTCCTCCAGCTCCTGCTTCGGCCCCTCCCAGATGACCAAGATGTCATCAATGTACCTGTGCCACGCCGAAACGTGACACAGGTACTTGGCCATCTGGTCCTCAGCCCACAACCCCCTCTCCCACCATCCCAGATACAAGTTGGCGAACGATGGGGCACAAGTCGTCCCCATCGCCGTTCCCTGTATCTGGTGGTAGAGAATGTTTTTGAAGAGAAAGAGGTTGTGGGTGAGGATAAAGTTGAGGAGCCGAAGCAGGAACATGTTGTGATCGTGTTCTTCTATGTCCAATTCACTAAGGAAGGCCTTAACTGCCTTGAGTCCCTCCTTGTGTGGGATACTAGAGTACAGGGCCTCCACGTCCAGAGTCACAAGGAATGCACCTGGACTCACCCACAGGTCATCAAGGACACGGACTATGTGGCCCTTATCCTTGACGAAAGATGGTAGGCCCGCCACCAGGGGCTGCAGATGCTGATCCACGTAGCGGCTGGCATTTTCAGTCAGAGCCCCCATGCCCGACACTATAGGTCGTCCGGGAGGTGACGACCTAGACTTATGCACTTTTGGGAGTGCATAGAAGGTTGGAATTTTCGGGCATGGGGACTCCAGAAAGCCAGCTGTGGAGGCATCTATCACCCCCCGGTCGCGGGCCTCGTGGATGATGTCATGATATTCCTGTGCATCCCTGGCGAGTCTGGACATGGAGGCCCTTTCGTACCAATCTTTGTTGTTGAGAATGCGGTGGCACATTTCCTCATATTGTTCTACCGACATTATGACAATGTTCCCTCCCTTGTCCGCTGGCTTCACTATAATCTGTGTATTTGTTTTTAGGCTGCGGAGCGCCTCCTGCAGTTTGATATCCAGATTAGATTGATGTTTTAATTTTTTGGGTAATTGCTCTACTTCTGTCGTTACTAGGTCTAGGAAGGTCGCCACGTTATGATTGACTCCCATTGGTGGGTAATAGGTAGAAGATTTTTTACGTTTTTTTCTATTTTTCTATGTGCCGTTATGTACAACCTGGAGATACATTCACAACAAATGAAAAAGATAGCTATAAAATAAAGCATTTTATTAATTGCTCATCAACTAATATTATATATATGCTAACATGTGGCTGCGGATCCTTTTACATTGGTAAAACGAACCGTCAATTTAGACGCCGCATATACGAACACGTATATAGCATAAAAGTAGGTAACCAAAAAACACTGGTTGGCCGTCACTTTATGAAGTATCATAATCAAAACCCCAACACATTAAAATTTCAAGGCATAGATAGGATACATGACCCCCAAAGAGGGGGAAACATAGAGAGATTGACATTACAACTTGAGACGCGATGGATCTATAGACTGGGGGCATCCCGGCCTCCAGGCCTAAATGACATGTTTAGCTTTAAATCATTTTTATAATACAAAGAGCCGTGAATGGGTGACCGAGAAAATGTAAAAAATGTATATAATTGTAAATAAGGAGAAAAGGGTTGGGGGGGGGGTTTGGTGGTGGGGGGGTGCTGTACTTGAGAAAGTGCGAATTGCACTATTAATTGTGAAACATAGACTATGAATTTCTTGAACATAATGACAAGTGTAAACCCTAGAGATTCAGGACCAGGAACCCTGGAATATGGGAAGGAGATCCAGGAGCAGTGTTAGTCCCGTGTGTTTGTGCAATCTAAGCGCTAGTGAAGGTGTCAAAATGTAGGAGATATCCCTTTAAGTAAATAGATCATATAAAATGGAATATAAAGTACCGACCAATAAACACTAAATATAAGCTGTGAAGTCACGAATTGTTTCAGATGAAATGAGTGGCAAGAGTATAGCCATAATGTGAGGAATCTGTGTGACATTGAATCACAATCATATAATAAGTAATGGAAAAGTAAATGCAGGGATCCGGGCTCCGATAAAATGGGCCCCAGACCGCAATAGTGACACCTCACAGAGCGCTCGGAAAGGCTCCAACAAAATGGAGTCCCCGAGCGCAATAGAGGGCGGCCGGTGACGTCACATCCGGCACAGTTTCCGGATGGACGCTGCCTGCGCTCCAGAGCTTGGAGCGCATACCGACGCCGTCAGCGGACGCGGGCGGGGGGCGCGCTCCCGGCCCTGAAGCGCATAAAAGAGGCCGCCCGGGTGGCGCCGCCTTACACCCCTAGACGAACGAGCAGCCTACACTCGGCGAGGACGATACAGGGCGGGCAGCCACCACACCAGCGCAGCACAACTCCGGGAATTTAAAGGTACAGCGCCATATAAATTGCATAATAATTGAAGCTCTAAGATAACCAAGGCATTGAGATGTGGGAATAATATGGAGCTTTTATTTACTCCTAGAAAGTGGCCAGTGACGGGCAAGGGGACACCATAAGCCTGAGTAAATCCGGGCGACATAATGGAGACACAACCTGGGGCATAAAGTAAGAAAAGCCTGCCGGGCTATAATATCAGTAAATTATCTGTAAGTCTGCAAAACATTCTCTTTAAAGTACCGAATCACTGAAGGACCCTATCTATTTCCAGGGTGACCTCGGACTGGATCTCTAGGGGAACCTGCTACAACTCTAAACAAATGTTATGATTGAATGTGATTTGATGAGATTCCCTTTGAAGGTACACATAATAAGGTTTTGAAAAACGACAAAAAATGTTTATGTTATATCGGATACCTATTGCTAACATAGTCCTAATATATCTTCCACTAAATTAGGGGCACTGAGGAAGCCAAACGCCAAAGGCGAAACATGTTTGCCCAGGGAGGGAAATCTGACCATCAGATGGAAGATAGTGAACACATGGGACTGTAAAACAATTGACATAACATGCGGAATGCATACACTTTGAAGAATTTAATGAATTCAAATATGACTGTACATGTATGTTAACAATTATGACGTGTTTTTAATGTGAGCGGCGTTTTATCCGTGAATAAGTATATAACAATAAAATGTATATGAACTTTAAATAGTGAGGTCTTGGTCACAGGCTGTTCAGAATCATACTGGGGGAGGCCTAAACCCGGGAACCAGCAAGAATACTATGGTGCAAGCCAGGAAGAAGACTTCTTCTGCTATCTATTATAGAGTATGGCGTTCCTACATTGACTGGTGGGAGCCCAGGTCTCTTCCCTGCCAGGAATTCTTAGGCTCTAGGGTGCTGGAGTTTTTACAACATGGTCTAGACTTAGATCTCAAGCTTAGTACTCTGAAGGGTCAGGTTTCGGCCCTGTCTATCTTCTTTCAGAAGACCTTTGCCCAGCATCCCCTGATCAAGACCTTCTTTCGGGGGGTCACTCATGTGCGTCCCCCTCGAAAACCTATGGTACCCGTTTGGGATTTAAACTTGGTTTTATCGGCTCTGCAGGGTGCTCCCTTTGAGCCTATTCAGGAGGCTGCTCTCGCTGTTCTCACGCTCAAGGTCGTTTTTCTGGTAGCTATCACTTCTGTTAGGCATTTGTCTGAGTTGACTGCCTTATCTATTCAGCCTCCCTACTATGAGAGACACCAGGATAAGGTGGTGTTCCGCTTCAAGCCAGACTTTCTGCCTAAAGTGGTGTCTACGTTTCATTTGAATCAAGATATTGTACTTCCTTCTTTGTGCGCTAACCCTAGTAACCCCAAGGAGAGGGTTCTGCATTCTTTGGATGTGGTTAGGTGCGTCAAGTATTACCTAGTTATCACTAAGGCTTTCAGGAAGACTGATGCTCTCTTCGTTGTGCCTCACGGGCCTAGGAAGGGTTTGGCTCCCACCAAGTCTACTATCAGTACCGTATATACTCGAGTATAGGTCGACCCGAATATAAGCCGAGGCACCTAATTTTACCACAAAAAACTGGAAAAGTTATTGACTCGAGTATAAGCCTAGGGTGGGTTCTGGGGGGTTGAGAGTGTATAAGAGGTCACATACTGTATAGGCCATACGATGTGATCTAAGTGGCTCCTGCTGCATTCCTGGTAACTGGGATTAAATTCCTCCTTAAATAAATTCCTCCTTTCTTGCTTTCTCCCTGGTGTCCTGTCTCTCCCCCCACCTCGCCCCCAGTGTCACTGCTAACAACAATGTGGAGGGGGCCCATTACACTTCCTCCGGCAGCACTGCGCTCTGAGCAAATATGAGATGCCGGTTTGACCGGCTTAGTGCTTTTTCCCTGCTGAGTGGCACTCAGTGTACAATTTAACAACTAATAAAATGCTAACGCCAATGCGGGGCTGATGCACACCTATTGGCTGCCTATTGGCACTGGGTGGGACCCAGAAGGCAGAGACGCAGCTCCTGGCAGGGGAACGGGCAGCTCTAGCTAATGTAAACTTCATATTATTTTTTAATGTTTTCATACAGGCATACTAAATAACACTAAATACACTTTGTTTTGCAGTCTTCCCTCATTTGTTCTCCAGACATAACATATGTCACACAACATCCTAGAGAACAAATGAGGGAAGACTGCGTCATTCAGCAAATGAAGCAGCCTAATCATGTCATGATATGGATCCTCAAAGTGTCCTTGAGACAGACAGCCTTTACATTGTTTAAGGTAATATGAAGTGGAAGCAGCAATACACCATGCACCATACTAAAGCAAGAACGGATGCATTAGCTGTGTGACTGGGCACAGGATTTGGGATTTATAGGGACAGGCCACTTTATCTTCATGTACAAAAGTACTCCATGCATGTCACAAAGGGTTGTGAAGTGACACATTTTCTTGAGGGTCATGGAATTGAAGCATTACTATTGCCAGACAGCATTGCCGATATGAATAGAGAACTTAACAGATCTAAAGTACCGGTAAGCACTTCATAAATAGGAACAAGAACAAGATTAAAGATCTTATCCCAGCGTTGGCACAAATTGACTGTATGGATAAACACTGAAAGCAACTTGTTCACTCTATACCAGCACAAGCTGCCGCCATCTTTCTACACCCACCTTCACCTGGGTGTAGGCTGCTCCCTGCGGGGCTCTGCGGTCTCCGTTGCGGCTCCTCCGCCGGGCTGCTCTGCGAGTCGCCGCCGCCTCTCCGCTTGACCTCAGACCCCTCACCCGCCGAACCGGTGAGTGGTTGTTCCTCCACCGTGCTCTCTTCCTCGCTCTCTGATGCGGGCGCCATCTCCATCCGCCCCTACGTTAATCCGGCCCTGCCCAGCACAAGCTGCCGCCATCTTTGTACACCCACCTTCACCTGGGTGTAGGCTGCTCCCTGCGGGGCTCTGCTGTCTCCGTTGCGGCTCTTCCGTCGACTCCTCCGCCGGGCTGCTCTGCGAGTCGCCGCCGCCTCTCCGCTTGACCTCAGACCCCCTCACCCGCCGAACCGGTGAGTGGTTGTTCCTCCGCCGTGCTCTCTTCTTCGCTCTCTGGTGCGGGCGCCATCTCCATCAGCCCCTACGTTAATCCGGCCCTGCCCAGCGGTATGGCCTGCCCCTTTTTCTCCTCCATTCTCCTCCAAAAATTTCACTAACTCGAGTATAAGCCGAGGCGGCTTTTTTCAGCCCAAAAAGTGGGCTGAAAAACTCGGCTTATACTCGAGTATATACGGTAAATGGATTTGTCAGGCTGTGGTTCTGGCCTATTCTACTAAGGGGAAGACTCCCCCTTTCCGTCTTACTGCCCATTCTACTCGGGCTGTTGGGGCTTCTTGGGCTTTCCAGCACCAGGCCTCTGTTGAACAAGTTTGCAAGGCCGCTACTTGGTCTTCTGTTCATACCTTTACAAAGTTTTATAAGGTTGATGTTAGGGCCTCAGCTGATGCTGTGTTTGGCCGCGAGGTTTTGCAGGCTGCAGTGGTTTAAACTGCTCGCTGTTGCCTTTTCTGTTGGGGATCCCACCCTACCTTACGGACATTGCTATTGGATGTCCCATGTGTAAGTATTATAGATGGAGCAGGACGTGCTGTATGCTTAGAATAATACAATTCTGTGAAATACTCACCTATAGAATTGGTATTATATGCATACAGCACGTCCTGCTCCAACCCACCCTGGTTTTCACTTTGTTCTGGATCCCCTGTATAATGATTGTTATCATTGTTATTATTGCCAGTTCCTGGGTGGTTGGTTGCTCCCGGCTTCTCCTCCTCACTGCTTTTCAATGCTGGGGATTTGTGGGAGGTCCTTCGGTGTATGTGGGGCCAAGAGGAGCCTGTTTTTGCATGTCTGCAGTGAACAGCGCCCTCAGGTGGAGGATTACCCATGTGTAAGTATTATAGATGGAGCAGGACGTGCTGTATGCATATAATACCAATTCTACAGGTGAGTATTTCACAGAATTGTATTTTTGAAGCTTTTCCCTAGCCTTCTGGAGCTCCAGTAGTTTTATATTAGTAGACAAACTGAAATGAAAATCGGGGCATGGTCGGACCACACTATAGGCCCTATTCTCGCTTTGGGTTTCCAATTGAGGGTGTGGTGGCTAAGCAGTAGGTAGTCAATCCTACTGTAGGAATTAGCCGCATAGGAGAAGAATGAGTAGTCTTTCTTGGAACCATTAAGTACCCTCCACGCATCCACCAATTGACGGTTTACCAAAGATTTTTTTAACTTAATCTTGCTCAGCGATACAGTCGCCCTCCCGGAATGGTAGGGTTGAGGGGCGTCAAAGTCTCCTCTGGTGATAATCACTCTCTCCACAAATTCCTCCAGTAGCATGAGCACCCTGACACAAAAGCCAACCCGATCAGTGTTGGGGGCATAAATGTTAGCTATGGTATATTCCCCTCGATTCAAAGAGCAAAAGTTAATTGATTTCGGATCGAGAATCGTAAGTTTGGGTGGGTGTTTGTCATTTTTTCTTGTTTTTTTGCCCATTTCGTATTCGCACGATCGTTCGCGCATAGACGTATATGAACATACGCATTTCGTACGGGAATCGTATATTTTGCGTTAGTTCGTGTGTTTTTGCCGTCCAAATCGTATTATTTGCGTCAGATCCTATTTTTTACGTCCTTCACATGGGCTTGCGACCAATTCAGAGAGGTGATTGCTAATTGTTTTGAAGCCCATTAAAGAGCTGCTTTACGAAATGTTTGCCGGCAGCTATTTGGCCTCGGGAGTAGGATGGAGAGGAGCGAGTTTGTGGCACATCAAGGGCTTATGCTTTTTGGCATTGAGTTGATCCAGATGTCTGAGAGCAGATTGCCCCTGCGTCGTCGCATGAACATCGATAGCATGAATGATGTTGAGCTGTTCGAGCTGACCAGGCTTAATCGCGCTTCCCTCCATAAATTATATAGTGAGCTGCGGCCATGGTTAGCCCGCACCAAAAGGAAGGGGCATGCAATTTCAGGTATGACCAAGATGCTTGGCTGCCTGCAATTTTTGGCGAACGGCTCGTTCCAGAGGCTGGGTGCCCTCTCCGTGGGGATGTCACAGCCTACGCTGAGCCGCGCACTATCTAAATTTTTGGAAGGCATGGCTGCCATAACTCCAAAATCTATTTATTTTCCGGATGATATGGCAGCCAGAAACGCCATTAAGCTTGGTTTTTATAATGTGGCCGACATGCCCAACGTTATTGGTGCTATTGACTGCACACATGTGGCACTCGTACCTAGGGCTGCCGACGAGTATATATATAGGTATTGAGATTGGTTATTATGTTGGCCAACGTGTAATGTAACCTGTTTTCCTTTGCGGCAGCATATTTTTTTATCCCTCATTTGTGTAGCTGCTTTATCTAGGCTTTTCATTAGTATTTCCCAATAGAGTGCAGACATGTTTTTTTTTTTTTTTTTCATTTTTACAAATATCAATTACCCTTTTTGTATGTTTTTGCCTTAAGGAATCGAAAAATGGGACACTCCCTTAATGTCCAGGCCGTGGTTGGTCCGGACATGCGTTTTATGAGTGTCCTTGCCGGCTACCCAGGATCGTCCCACGACTCCTATATACTCAGGCGATCTGGGTTGTTTAGGAGATTTGAGGCAGGTGAATTTTCGGGTGCATGGCTGCTTGGTAAGTGTGTCCTATTTGTGTGCTATTAAATGTGGGATTAATCTTGTATTTGTTGATATTTTTGTATTTGAATTCTTTACATAAGCCAGAAACTGCCTTTTTGTTGGGTCATATATTATGAACTCCAAACCAAAATGCTTGCCTCGCTTTGTCCTTCAGAATGTTTTCCCTTTAGTTAGGATGTCTGTAAGTTCCATGTCCCTAAATATATTGGTTGGGAGTTTATACCCAAGTATCTGTGAGCTTTTGCTCCTTTTGTAGTATTGGTCTTTAAATGGCAAAGTGGACTTAAACTGCATACATTGTAGTTTTCATATAAATGTTGATAGCCCCTCAGCAGCATCCTAATTGTAACATGTCAGAAAAATAAAAATATATTTAAATTCCAACTACCCTTGGCCGTGCAGATGTTTGTTAATTAATTGGTATATTGAAGTGCCATTTTTAATTATGTACTACATTAGTGGCAATAGTTATTTTGCTAATGTGCCCTGGGTGTTTTTGTTTGCCCTTTACCTTACATCATTATGATATATGTAAAATTCTTTGTGTTTGTTGTGTTGCCTTTTTAATTTTTATTACATTTAATTGTCTGTTTAAGGTGATTCCGGGTACCCACTTCTACCCTGGCTCATGACGCCTGTGCTGCGGCCCCAGGATGCCTCTCAGGAAGCGTACAACCGTGCGCACCGCAAGACCAGGGCTGTTGTGGAGAGGGCCTTTGGGCTGTTGAAGACCCGTTTTCGTTGCTTGGACCATACTGGGGGCGCCCTGCAATATGATCCCAAAAAAGTGATCGACATAATCATGGCATGTGCTGTTTTGCACAATTTTGCTATACTCGAACGTGTCCCACGTTATGTGGATAGCCTGCCCTCTACAGCCCTAGAGGATGATGGAGAGAATTTTGTTGGGCCACCCAGTGAGTCTGCCCAATCAGTTAGAGCAAACTTGATATTGCAGCATTTTAGTTAATTTTATTTCGTGTATCAACATTCTGTGTGTCTGTGTTAGCCTTTTTGTTAAATATGTTGTTTTGCCGTAATGTGGCATTACCTCAAATTAAAACATTTTTCCCTTAATTGTTGCCTAATGTATTTCATGTAGTTTCCTTAGCTTGATATTTGCATTGTTACACCTCTTAAAACAAAAATTATCTGGTTTAGCCCAAGCTGTTTAAAATGTGTTCCCACTAAAAACGCCACAAGTATTGTAAGTGAGAATATTTTTTTACTTAGGAAAGTTAAAATGATTGTGCTTAACAGAAAACATTCCACATACATCTGTGGTTACAAATGGATGAGATAACAAAAAAAACATCGAGCACATCTACACCTGGAAGTGAGTGGCACAACCAAACAAGGACACCCAGTCCAAAGGCCAGCCTAGTCCAGTCATTAATATTGCCTGTTGCCAGGGATATTTGGGAATGGCCATAATGTCACACAAACATGTACAAATACATATTTAAAGCCATAAGTGGCCAGATCCACTCCACATAGACCTATGGCATTGGCTAGTGGCCTTAATCATTACTCTAAGGAGCTATATGGGAGCAAATACAAAACACAACCTGCATGAGCAACACAAAATGGATTGTTTGAAACCTCAAAGGACAAGTAAATACAGTGGGGGTTAAGAGAAAAGATGTCCCACACAACCATGGCTTAATAGGGTGGCTGCCCATAATACCCAGGTGGAGGTCCAGGTGGAGGTCCATGTGAATGGGACCTAGCCTGGGCCATGGCAGCATTGTGAATTTGAAACTGCTCCACAATGTTTCTCTGCATGTTGGTCATCTCAGCCATGGCTGACTGGATGCCATTACTTGCAGTTACCATGTTGCTGTTGAGGGTACGCAACTCCGCGAGGATGCCCTGTAAGCTGGTATTGATGGTGACCATGTCGGCATGCCTTTCCTCACGCTCTGTAACGAGCTGTGCCTCATAAGAGTCCCTTTCTTGGGTCCATAATTGAAGCAGGGCACTCTGCCTCCCCTGGGAAATTGTGGGGCGGCGTAATGGAGTCCGCCGCACAATTACCCTGGCTCTTGGGCGTGCCCTGCCGCGTGGTGTCGTCCCCTCAACAGCAACAGGCATGCTTTGCAAATCCTCAGCAGCAGAGTGAACACTGGGGACTGTTGTGTCAGTCTCCCCATGTGCATGCACAATGGATGGAGATTCACTCTGCTGCTGAGGATTGGCCAGAGAAACATTATGGAGCAGTTCCAAATTGGGACCCAGGGGGAGGTCATGGGACGTGCCCTGCATGGAGACATCAGCTTCCTCCATTTCCTGGATCTCTTCCATGAGTGTGCGGGTCTGTAGGGACATATAAAAAAAAAAGTGTAAGTTGGCGTCCAAATTTGGGATTCCCACAGTTTAACACATGCTTAAGCACTTGGTTGTATTTATGGTACTAAATTAACTTACCGGAAATCTCGGATCTGGGCTCCTATGCTGTACGGACCTGGTAGGCATAAGCAAACTGGGGGGTGAGTTTACCCTTGCTGAGGGATCATGCTGGGCTGAAGAAGAGAAAAACAAACAAGGTAAACACACACATAACCATTTTTTTTTTAGGTAATCAAATAAACCACTATTTTGGCCCTGGATGGGGTTCGGGCCCTGGATGTTCTTCTGGGCCTGGATGGGGTTCGGGCCCTGGATGTTCTTCTGGGCCTGGATGGGGTTCGGGCCCTGGATGGTCTTCGGGCCCTGTATGGGCTTCTGGCCCTGGATGGGGTTCGGGCCCTGGATGGGCTTCTGGCCCTGGATGGGGTTCGGGCCCTGGCTGGGCTTCTGGCCCTGGATGGGGTTCGGGCCCTGGATGGGGTTCGGGCCCTGCTGCGGGGCCTGGGTTGCCGAACTGCCCTACTTGAACCCATGGGCGGTGTGGGCTCCCTTGGGCGGCCTCTTCTGGGGGCAGAGGTGGTGGGTGCTGCTGTTGCCTGTTTTTTTGCGGCAGGGGCACGTGCCTTGGGGCCCCTTTTTTGGCTTCCAGAGGGTCCAGTGTCCCTTGGTGGGGCAGAGGTAGTAGTCTGGGATCGCAGCTTTTTCCTACCTTGCTGGGACCTGGTGGTTGGGCCCTCCGAGGTCTGGCTTTGCTGGGCTCGTTTGGAGATTGCCTTTTTAGGTGCCATCTTCCACAAATGCTCAAAGAGAATGAGCTTTGGGTGCAGGGACCTTTAAATAATGAGCCCAGCGTGTGACGCCTATGCGCACGACTACGCGCTCGTACGGACGTACGTTCGAGCGGAACCAGGAAACCGCTGGGGTTTCACTTATCTGCTGCCTTGAAGAAGCATAAAGATGGCGCCCACTATCTTCACCCGTCAACAGGAAGAGATCCTCATGCTGGTAAGTGCCTGCCTCTGCATTTTAATGTAATAGTCAATGATGGCCTAAATGTAAATGATGCGTTTGGAACTAGTTTGGGGTCTCTTAATGTTTAATAACTGGCTCCTCACACTTCATCCTCAAGGGCCGAGCCTGGCCACGTTTTCACCTGTCTATGCTGATGTCCTAATTAGGGAAATTGCTCAGGCTTAGCAACAGTTAATTAACCTGTGGAGTAGCGGGGCTAGCTGTCAAACCTGGCGTGTCTCGGACCTTGATGCGGATGTTTGAGGAACACTGTTTTCCTAAGCCATAAAAACACAACGGGAAGCCACACACGTGGTCCAAAAGCCTAAGCATAAGCCTACATCTTGGATGTTTAAACCATCCTAACATGCCATAGATGCAGGTGGCCTGATTTTTGATGTTGGCTATTATCTGTATGTACATGGTGTGTGATACATATAACATAAGACCAGACTCTCATTCACAGTCAACGTCCGCTTTAAGGCACTCCCCAAAAATGGCTGCCACTCTAAATGTGTGTGTTAATGACATGAAATTCTCAACTTGTGATGCAACACATATGGGTCTGTGTGTAAAAGTAAAAGCTCTGTGTCCATTATGTTTTTCAGATCATGCTTCAGCGCCGGTATGACTTCGCGCCCAATGTGTGCGAAAAAAGGGACATCGCCCGGGAGATCATCGCGGAAATACACCGTGTGACTAGCACCACCTTCACTCACACCCAAATAATGCAGCATTGGTCGGACCTGAAACGTCTGCACATGCCCCGGGTGCGGAGGTTTTTTGGGATCCATTTCCCAAGTAAGTACAAAGCAATTGCATGGTATATGTTCCAAATGTATAAGTTATGCCTTTATTTATAATGACTTTTCTTTGGTAGTGTTGGAAATGGATTTCAGAATTCGCCGCACCCGGAGGCGTACAGGCCGACCAGTGCTGCATGAGTCTGCATCTGTGAGTAAAGGTGGTGGATCTCCCGGGCGACGGACCTACCCCTCCTCTGTGGCCTCCTCAGACCAGCCCCTGGACCTTACCACAGAGGAGGGGCCCAACCGCGTGGGCGTGGAGTCATACCTGGCCAGGCATGGGGAAGGCTCTGGTATGTCACTCTTCATGTATAGGCACAAAGATATACATGGCAGGCCAAAAACTAAGTTATCCTTTATTATGTATTTGTAGAAGCTTCTGGTGCGGGTGAGATAGTGGAGGAGGAGGCAGCAGAGATGCTGGAAGTTGATCCTGGCGAAGGTGAGTGATGTCAGCCAGACTGGGAGCCAGATATGTTGGGAATAGTGACTCTATACAAGTACTAACCAAATGTCACATGTTTCTCCAGGGACTTCTTCACAGCATAGCCAGGACCAAGGGCAGCCTGTTGGCCCCAACCAGCCATCTGTCGGCCACCAACTCCGTAAGTCTCCATGCCATTATTCATATTAATGTTTTGTTAGCTAATAACACACACATAACTAAAGGCGTAGCCAATGTGTAGTTAACACTTTCATGTGGGCACTTCGTTAGCTTAAAGCGGACCCTAACTTGTATTAAGAACATAATAATTAGCCAACACACTGTACCTACAGATTTGAAACATTGAAAAACAGCCTTCAGCCATCTAATGCATGTTAGTAGACTGAAAAAAACCAATATTGCGGAATATGGAATGCGCAATATTTACAGGCAGCATGGGATACAGATTGAAAAAAGTAAGGTGCTGCCATGCATTGTGGGACTGATGACCTTTCCCTCAACCCAGCTATGCTCTGGATTCCCAACGCACCACTGTAACCTACTCCCCTGTACTTTATCCAACTCTCCACTCCTCATTAAGTGTTATGCTTCAGAGTCCAGATGGCGGCGCTGTAATCAAAAAACCTCCCAAATGTACTTTGATCTGGTGCAGAATCATTTGGGAATAGTTATTGGTTTTCATTAAATAATGTTGAAGGTCCGGTTTAAGGAGTTTAAAGACTTACCTGTGGGAAATGCATTAACTTTATCCCTTGGAAGAATGACATATGTCATGCATTTACATGTATTTGATTAACCCCAAATCTATTTCCAGCATACAAACCGGTCTGGGACTCCTATTTATGTTTATTTCTCTATTGCTTACAGGGATTATCCCAAAAACCGTCCAGGAGAAAAAAAAAAGAATCCAGGAGTTGGTGGTCGAGCTGCTGGCCATACAGGCGACGTTGGGGCCAACAGAAGAAGAAGAGGAGGAGGATTAGTGCCCTTGGTCCTGGCTACTTTTGTTAAATGTTTTTAACAGTTTTGAATTGTTACGAATTTTTTAGTTTTTTTGTTAAAAAAAACCAAAAAAAACTTTTACCTAGGTTTTTAACCAAAAAAAAAAAAATTTTAATATGTTTGGAAACCCAAAAAAAAAAAATTTCAATCTGTTTGTAAACCAAAAAAAAAAAAAGTTTGAATGTGTTTGTAAAAAAAAAAAAAAAAAAAAAATAAGATGTTTTAAACAAAAGCAAAAAAAAAAAAATATATGTTTAAACGAAAAAAAAAAAACAAAAATCAAAATAATTTAAATAAATTATATTTTAAGCCTTCATAAATGTGTCTTTTCTAATATGCGCACCAAAAAAAAATTACACAAACAAGAAAAAACACGCTTAGAAACATATAGACATATGTACATTATGTGGTTTGTGTAAGTTTTAGGGTCGTCAACATGAAGTTGGATGCAAGCGCTAAGGGGTTTAGGTAAGTTTTAGGGACCGAGAAATGAAGTTGGATGCAAGCGCTAAGGGGTTTAGGTAAGTTTTAGGGACCGAGAAATGAAGTTGGATGCAGGCGCTAAGGGGTTTAGGTAAGTTTTAGGGACCGAGAAATGAAGTTGGATGCAGGCGCTAAGGGGTTTAGGTAAGTTTTAGGGACCGAGAAATGAAGTTGGATGCAGGCGCTAAGGGGTTTAGGTAAGTTTTAGGGACCGAGAAATGAAGTTGGATGCAGGCGCTAAGGGGTTTAGGTAAGTTTTAGGGACCGAGAAATGAAGTTGGATGCAGGCGCTAAGGGGTTTAGGTAAGTTTTAGGGACCGAGAAATGAAGTTGGATGCAGGCGCTAAGGGGTTTAGGTAAGTTTTAGGGACCGAGAAATGAAGTTGGATGCAGGCGCTAAGGGGTTTAGGTAAGTTTTAGGGACCGAGAAATGAAGTTGGATGCAAGCGCTAAGGGGTTTAGGTAAGTTTTAGGGACCGAGAAATGAAGTTGGATGCAGGCGCTAAGGGGTTTAGGTAAGTTTTAGGGACCGAGAAATGAAGAAGGATGCAAGCGCTAAGGGATTTAGGTAAGTTTTAGGGACCGAGAAATGAAGTTGGATGCAGGCGCTAAGGGGTTTAGGTAAGTTTTAGGGACCGAGAAATGAAGTTGGATGCAAGCGCTAAGGGGTTTAGGTAAGTTTTAGGGACCGAGAAATGAAGTTGGATGCAGGCGCTAAGGGGTTTAGGTAAGTTTTAGGGACCGAGAAATGAAGAAGGATGCAAGCGCTAAGGGGTTTAGGTAAGTTTTAGGGACCGAGAAATGAAGTTGGATGCAGGCGCTAAGGGGTTTAGGTAAGTTTTAGGGACCGAGAAATGAAGTTGGATGCAAGCGCTAAGGGGTTTAGGTAAGTTTTAGGGACCGAGAAATGAAGTTGGATGCAGGCGCTAAGGGGTTTAGGTAAGTTTTAGGGACCGAGAAATGAAGAAGGATGCAAGCGCTAAGGGGTTTAGGTAAGTTTTAGGGACCGAGAAATGAAGTTGGATGCAGGCGCTAAGGGGTTTAGGTAAGTTTTAGGGACCGAGAAATGAAGTTGGATGCAAGCGCTAAGGGGTTTAGGTAAGTTTTAGGGACCGAGAAATGAAGTTGGATGCAGGCGCTAAGGGGTTTAGGTAAGTTTCTGGTTGAGGGTGCGCATGCGCAAGATCTTATAAACATACGAACGCACGAATCTAAGAGGCCAAAAACCAATGAAAACCAGAGGCAAACGCAAGTAATTGGAAGAGGTGGACGATGGAAGCAGCAGAAAAAACAGGCTGCCGCCGCAACAAGTGAGCACATGAACGTGAAATTTACGATTGTCAACTGACTGAGGCAAGTTCGGGAGATAACATACGAACGGACGTATATTTTAGGATAGAAACGTATTTGCTTATAGAATCACTCGCAAGTTCATACGTACGCACGAGCGTTCGGAAATAATAGGATGTTCGGCAACAAAATCAATGCTTTAACATGTTTCTTTGAATCAACCCAATTGTGTATTAAAAAGGGAAACTTTGATGAACAGGAATCTGTCTTGCGGGTCGAACTTTGTGCCAAGGATCTCATGTGGAAGCGACCTGTGAAACGCCACTGAGATTCATTTAGTTTTGGCCTCAGGGTTAGAGCAATGATACCAAGAAACAAAGTGGCCAACATGGATGCTGGGAATGTGACCTGTTTTAAAATGCGTCACCTGAAACAGGGCAATTTTTACCATTTGTTTATGTAAGTCGTAAAGGACTTTGGAACGATTCTCTGGTATATTTAATCCTTTTACTTTAAATGAACAGACCACAAGATCCACCATTGCAAGGGAGCGGGGCTGATGTGGGTCCACTCATCCCCCAACCAGAAAGAGAGGGAAACCAAGTAGAGGCTCAGCAGCAGGGGGTGGGGAGGTCAGAAAGAGAGGAAGTAGTTCCTAGGGTCAGGGAATGGAAAAAGGGAAAACAAGGAAAAAAGAAAATGGGGGGGAACACAAGGGAGAGAAGTCTAGATGAAAGGTGGGTCACTAAAATGTAACTCGTTACATTCTTCACTCTGCCTACTGAGGAAGAGGAAAGATAGAGAGTGAGAAGCCGTGACCACGGATCGAGAGATGCTTTAAGGTAAAAGCTTTGACCAACGGTGCATGTGGGGGCTCAGCCCTGGTTCACTCAACTGCGACCCCGCCCGTTGCCCCGCCGCCGGACGACGAGCCAATTTACCTCATCTGCCCGCCCCGGGGCCCCGGGCAGGAGACATAGCGCGGCCCCAACAAGAAAATCACATCACAAAGTATCAAAACCGGAACAAACAAGAAGGCAGTATCCGCACTCTGGTGTTTATAAACAATTAGGGTGCTCGGCCAGGGTTAATCCCAAACCCCATATATGCTGGAAAAAGAAGATTGTAGGTCTGCATTCCTTAAAACTTGAATCTTTAATGAAAAATCTTTAAAAACATCTCCATCCAATATGCAATTAGCAACACATAAAATCCAAATAGAGACCTAGACTGACAAAAATGGTAAAATCCTCTGATGCGTTTCAGGTAATGGTCAGCACTTAGTCATAACAAAACCGGAAGCAGATATAACACCTTGAACTGAGAACTTAAATACCCAAACCAGCCACCCTTTCCAGATGCAAGAACCCACATCCGGCCGCCGCAACCACCCCCCCACATCCGAGCCCACCCTGCCCCGGCTGAGGCACCCCAAGTTATACACAGGAGCCTCCCTCGGGAACCCTTAGCCCAGGCCAAGCCCAGAAGGGAGCCACTTCATCTGAATTCAGCACTTAATTGTAAACATCAACAGTCAACAAATAACCCCCAGCTCAACAACCCACACCCAGTTCAGTGGGGCACCCAAGCCACACCCCCCAAACCAAGTCCCAAAGCAGTCAGTCACGTTGAGCCGGAGTCCGGCCAGGGCCAGGTGCTAAGGAATGAGGCCCCCCATGCCCTGGGTGAGTCAAATACCTGATGAGGGGTGGCAGATTTCAAATGATAAGAGTCATGGGCACCATTGCAGCAAGCCCACCTGCCTATGGATGGTCCAGCAGTGGCCCCTCCAGCTCCACTAGGCCAACTGGTTCTGGCGCCCGCCTCCCCTATCCCCAGGCATCTGCGGTTTTCAAAAACGCCTGGCGGAGGGGGCGGCTCATTGATTCCAAGGTCCGGAGAGAGCCAATCTTCAATATGGAAAGCCGGTAATTCCAGAAAGCCAAAAAGGCTCAGAATCTGAGACGGGGATCGCAGGACTGCTCCTGCCTCGTAACTACCAGGTGGAACGGGTGACCCCACCTATAGGAGGCCCCAATGGACTTTATTATTGTAAGTATACAGCACGTCCTGTTCCAGAACATATTCCTGACACTTGGGATATACTCCAGTAGATGGCGCTGGACAGCAGAGACAGAAAAGTGGCTCCTCCCGGCCCCATAAATACCCGGGACCTCCCACAAAATCCCCAGTTCTTCTCTGCAGTCCTGGCAGCGATGACTAGAAGATGGCTCTCTCTACTCGCAGGTGAGCGGGGCTATTAGCCTGCGGCCCTGTAGGACTATCCCCGCCCGTTTCCTTCTACTGCCTCCCAGCTCAGGCTGCTCTGGTTTGGGTGAAGGTAGGCAGCACCGCTATCAGGTGCTAAGGAGCGCTGCTCCAACCGCAGTCCCCCACCAAAGGGTAGGCGGTATAGGCCCATGGTGAGCCTTATGGGATGCCCCTCCCGCATGTTATGCCCCCTCGCCCCCTGTCCCCACGGTTGGCTCCCTTTAGGCTGGCCGTTGCTTCCCCCTCGATCTCCCTTGTAGTTCTCGGGGGGGGGGGGTGCATGTCTTTGATATATATATATATATATATATACTGTATGTTGTGTTTGAACCCTTTTTGAATTGATTGCACTGGTTTTGCTTTTGCTGCCGCCGCACGTTTGTACTGCGCTCTGCGGTTGGCGGCGACATCGCCTCAGGCGCTGCTGCGCCATCATTGGCTAGTCTTGTCAGGTGGGCACGTTTCGTGCTCTTCGGGGGGGGGCGGGCCTTGCGAATGACGCGCTTTGCATCACTGTCTCCGCGGCCAGCCCCTCGAGGTAAATGCGGGCGCCATTTTAGTTCTCTGCTGCTTGTGCCTGGCGTCTCACTATCGCGGTCCGTAAGTGCCCCTTCGGGCTGATTTATTTATGTATATATTTGTATTGCATATCGCTTATGGGATCTTTTGCTTATGTCTTGCAGGCGGGTCAAACTTTGTGGAATTCCCAGTATGTCTCACACCCCGCTTCCGAATATTCATGACACTTGGGTTACTGTCCTGTAGAGGGCGATCTTGCAGAGATGGCATGAAAAAAAGGAGCCCCTCCTGGCCCATAAATACCTGGGACCTCCCACCATTCCCCAGTCTTTCGTCTCTGCAGTCGGCGAGCAAGTCAGAAGATGCAGGTGCAGGTAGCCGGGGTCACCCACCGGTCTTTTGTTTCTATTGCTGCCTGAACCTCTTTTAATTTAAACTATAGCAGTATGCCTCCCAGCCCAGCCTTATGGTGTATATGGGAACTTGCTCCCCCGTGAGACCCCATACAAAGGGGTAGGCGGTGTCCGGGTTGGTGATCCCGGCTCCCTCTTACCCTTTCACCTATTGGTGTGGGTTCTCCCCCCTACCGTGTCCCTCTGTGCCCCCTGGGGGGGGGCTTTTCTCCTGTGGGTTGTTTTACTTTATTTGGGGGAAAAGGTGTGTGGATTGTGTGTGTGTGTGTTTGTATGTGTTTTTGCGGCCGTTGTTGCTGGGCCGGTTTCACTTTTCAACAGGTGCTCATTGTGGCCCGTCCACCCCCACCCCCCCCCTCGAGGCCGGCTTCTCTCAAGCACTCTTTCCGGCCTCGCTGCCTGCTTTGCTGCTCTCCCTCTCATTCCCTTGCTGCTGTGAGGGTTGACGGTCGCTGCTTTGCTGCGGTGAGTGGATTTTAAATATTTCACCATTTTTAACTGTCTTATATGGTGGGTGATGTGCATGTTGACACTTATGTCTGTTCTCATGTCTTCTAGGTGGGATCCCTTCTTTTGAAGTTTAAAGAGGGAGTTCTCCCAGTCCTAGGGTCCCTTAGAGTTTAATTTAGGGTTCCCAAAAAAAAAAAATTAAATAGAATTAAAAAAAAAAAAAAATCCTCCCACTTGGGACCTGAAGGGGCATCCTGGGTAGCTTAATAGCGTAAATCCCTCTGGTCATTGCGACTACATTAAAATCACCATATGGAGGCTTCTCAGGATACCGGGCTTGGGCTCCCCTCGGGGCAACCCCGGCAGTGTGTGGGTTGTGGGGCATCCCTTGCGGGGGATAATGTACTTGTTTGCATACCTTGTGCTCAGCGTACCATAAGGCAGCAGTCGGGGGCCCAGGCGTCTGAGTCCGGGGTCCCGGTCTCATCTCCTTCCCCACCCTGCCTTATCCGTACCCCTAGTGATGTTGTCACAGGTGGGGAGTCGCAATCTGATGTATGTGCCAGACTGGCTAATATTGAGAAATGTATTTCTGGCTCTGTTGCCAGAAAGGCCTCGGCTGAGCGAAAGCATTTGTCTCCAGCCGCACCAGCTTTTGAGTTTGATGATTATGATTTCCTTGACTGGTATGATTATTCCCCGCTAGAAGAGGGGGAATTATTTGAGGATTCTGAGGGTTCTGACAATCAGCAGTTTGTTGGTGCTGATACTGAGCAAGGGCAGGAGGATGCTGTGGATACCCCGAAGGTCTTAGCTCACCTTTTTGAGGTTCTGGCAATTTCTCCTCCTGAGGAGGCCGCTCCTCAAAAAGGGGAATTCTTTGGGACTTCCAAGCCGCGCCTGGAGTTCCCAAATCAAAAGCATTTTGATGGCATTATTCTTAAGGAATGGGAGAAGCCTACTCGGCTTCCAGGTATTCCTCAAGGTTGGGATAAAAAGTATCCCTTTCCGGTGGACGTGGTAAAACGATGGTCGTCCCCTCCCGAGGTGGATGCCCCGGTGCTCGGGTTATCCAATACTTCTATTTTGCATTCTCCTGACTCTCAAAGATGGTGAGGATAAACGCATTGATCAGATGGCTTGCCACGCGTTTGCTAGTGTCGGTTCAGCCTTGCGGCCTGTGTGTGCTTCTGCGCTTTTGGCAGTGGCTACAAGGTCTGTGGTTAGAGACCTGTTGAGTACCTCCAGGCTTGACCCGGCTAGTGATGAGTTCGCCGCCCTTAAGCGGTGTGAATTGTTCATGTCCTTTGTGCTTGCCGCCTTGGATGACACCATGGTCATGTGTGGTAGAACCTCAGCCTTGCTTGTAGCTATTTGGCGGTCGGTATGGTTGCGCCAGTGGGCGGCTGATTTTGTGGCCAAAAAGTCGCTTACAGCACTTCCCTTTGTGGGATTGCGGCTCTTTGGAGAAAGATTAGATTCTGTCACGAAAGGAGGGAAGTTACCTCAGCGTAAGAGGCAACGTCGTCCCTTTCGGGGGGCGGCCTCCTTTAACCCTTCCTTTCATGGTGCCAGAACTGGCAGAGTTTTGGCCTTCTCTACCCTCAGAGGTGATTCCTGGAGTAGAGGCAGAGATCGTGCCTGTCCAGGTCACAATTGGAGTTCCAAACCCAAGCCCGCTGCTAAGCCAGCTCAGCAATGAGGGGGCGCCCTCACCCTTGCGGGTGGGGGCACGGCTGCGGCACTTCTTCCAGGTCTGGGACCAGGAGGTCTCAGACAAATGGATTCTGGAAGTGGTGTATTCCAGTTACAAGCTGGAATTCGAGATCCGGCCTCCTCCCAGATTCTTCAGGTCTCGAGTGCCTTCGGATCCACTGGCCGCACAGGGGCTCCGGGCGGCAGTAAGTTATCTGCTGGACCTGGCTGTCATTTGCCCAGTGCCTTTCGCGGAAAGGGGCTTGGGATTTTATTCCAATCTATTCACGGTGCCCAAGAAGGACGGCTCCGTTCGACCCATTTTGGATCTGAAGCTCCTCAATCGGTTTATCCGCTTCAGGAAGTTTCGCATGGAAACCTTGCGGTCAGCCGTCGATTCTCTTCATCAGGGGGACTTCATGACGTCCATAGACATCAGGGATGCTTATCTGCATGTACCTATCTTCCTGGCACACCAGAGATTCCTCAGGTTCATGGTGGAAGATCAGCATTTTCAGTTTGTGGCCCTTCTATTCGGGCTTACCTCGGCTCCGAGGGTGTTCACCAAGGTATTGGCGGGGGTGATGGCCCTCCTCAGAGTCCAGGGCATTTGCATTGTACCATACCTGGACGACCTTCTCATTTTGGCTTCCTCTCTCAGCCAAGCGGAGTTAGACACCAGAGTGGTGGTATCCACGCTGGAGAGGTTCGGCTGGGTGATCAACTATTCCAAGTCCTCCCTCTCCCCGTCCAGGGAGGTTTCGTTTCTGGGCATGACTCTGGATGCCTTTCAGGCCAGGGTGTTCCTTCCTCAGCCCAAGATTCTTCTGATCCAAGACTTGGTTCGGCTTCTGCTTTCCAATCCTCGCCCGTCTATCCGGCTAGGGATGAGATTGGTAAGTCTGATGGTGGCTTCCTTCGAGGCAGTCCCTTTTGCCCAGTTTCACATGAGGACGCTTCAGCTCCATCTGCTAGCGACTTGGGACAAGTGTCTGCTGTCATTGGATCAGTCTTGTCTGCTGTCTTCCCGGGCTCAGCAGTCCCTTCAGGGGTGGCTAGTGTCAAGCAATCTGTTGAAGGGCAGATCCTTTCTGACCCCTTGTTGGGAAACGGCCACCACGGACGCCAGCCTGTCGGGCTAGGGGGGCTTCTGGAGGGAACATCAGTTCCAGTGGTTATGGGGGCCTCGGGAGGCTCATACCCCTATCAACGTTTTGGAGCTACGGACCATTTGGTTGGTTCTGTCTCGCTTGACTCTTCTATTGCAGGGATTGCCAGTTCAAGTCCGATCGGACAATCGGACGGCGATCGCTTACATCAATCACCAAGGAGGGACTCGCAGTACCTCAGGGAGGTATCTCTGATCCTTGTTTGGGCAGAGAGCAATGTCCCATGCATCTCAGCCATTTTCATCCCGGGAGTGGAGAACACGAAGGCGGATTCCCTGAGCAGGAGATCCTCTCGCCGAGGAGAATGGTCTTTCAGTTCCAAGGTATTCCAGTCCCTTTGTCACAAGTTTTGTCTCTCGTCACAATCATAAGCTTCCTGCCTTTGTGTCTCTGTCTCAGGATCCTCTGGCCCTTGCAGGGGATGCCATGTCCCTGGCTTGGAGGGAACTGGGGTTTCTGTACCTGTTCCCCCCTTTCTCCATGGTGGGAAAAGTGGTGCGCAAGCTGACTCTAGAAGGGGCACCAGCAATTCTGGTGGCTCCAAGGTGGCCAAGACGAGTGTGGTTCGCAGACGTTGTGCGGCTGGCAGTAGATCAGTTTTATCTGCCTCTTCTTCCGGATCTTATCACCCAGGGTCAGCTACGCTACCCCAATTTACCAACGCTGGCTTTGACGGCGTGGCTGCTGAAACCTCCATCTTAAAGGAGGAAGGTCTTTCTGATGCGGTGGTTCGGACTCTTGTTAGAGCTAGGAAGAGATCTTCCTCTAACGTCTACTATAGGACTTGGAGGTCTTATATTAACTGATGTGAGGCTAGGGCCTTGCCTTGTAGGGTGTTTTCTATTCCCAGAATTCTGGAGTTTCTTCAACATGGTCTGGACTCGGGGTTCCAGCTTAGTACTTTGAAGGGGCAGGTTTCTGCCCTGGCGGTTTCCTTTCAAAGGTCTTTTGCCCTTCATCCCCTGGTTTTCCAGGGGTTACTCATGTGCGGCCTCCTAGAAAGCCCTTGCTGCCAGTTTGGGATTTAAACTTGGTTCTGTCAGCTCTCCAGGGGCCCCCTTTTGAGCCGGTGCATGATATTGCTCTTTCTCTGCTCACTCAGAAAGTTGCCTTTTTGGTCGCTATTACCTCTGTTCGGCGTGTCTCTGAGTTGGCGGCCTTGTCTATTCAGGCTCCTTACTTTGAGAGGCACCTGGACAAGGTAGTTTTCCGCTTTAAGACGGATTTCCTTCCTAAGGTGGTTTCGGCCTTCCACCTCAATCAGGATGTAGTTCTCCCTTCCTTGTGTCCTAAGCCTAGTAATGACAAGGAGAGGACCTTACATTCTTTGGATGTGGTTCAATGTGTGAAATATTATTTGGTGGCTACTTCTCCTTTTCGTAAGACGGACGCCTTTTTCGTGGTGCCCTCTGGGCCCAGGAAAGGTCTGGCGCCCGCTAAGTCTTCCATTAGTAAATTGATTCGTCAGGCCATTGTTTGGGCCTATTCTGCCAAGGGGAAGGTTCCCCCTTTTCGTGTTACTGCTCATTCTACTCGTGCTGTTGGAGCATCTTGGGCTTTTCAGCATCAGGCTTCTGTTGAACAAGTTTGTAAGGCTGCTACTTGGTCTTCTGTTCATACTTTTTCCAAGTTTTATAAGGTTGATGTGCGGGCCTCAGCGGATGCTGTTTTTGGCCGCAAAGTTCTGCAAGCTGCAGTAGTTTAAGTTTGCATTATTGCCTTTTTGGGATCCCCACCCATTATGGGCACTGCTATTGGATGTCCCAAGTGTCATGAATATTCGGAAGCGGGGTGTGTGACATACTGGGAATAATACCATTTTGTGATTACTCACCTGTAAAATGGTTATTACAAGTATGTCACACACCCCGCTTCATCCCGCCCTTTTTTGGTTTTCTGGGATCCTTTATATGGTGAACCTTTTACTTTGCTGTTTACATTTGGCTCTTCTTGGTCCCTTTACTGCTGTCTTATACTGGGGAATGGTGGGAGGTCCCAGGTATTTATGGGTCCTTTTTTTCATGTCATCTCTGCAAGATCGCCCTCTACAGGACAGTTACCCAAGTGTTATGAATATTCGGAAGCGGGGTGTGTGACATACTTGTAATAACCATTTTACAGGTGAGTAATCACAAAATGGTATTTTCTCCCGGTCCTATCCCCTCTATTTAGTGTTAACTCTTATTGGAGGGCTATTACATACCATTACTCCCACTTCCCCAACGGGTTATTGGGGCATCCCTGGTTGCTTTTATTAGCGTCAATCCCTATTGGCCTGTTGTGCCGTGATAATCACCATATGGAGGCTTCTCAGGATAATGTGCTCGGGGTTCCTTCAGGACAAGCCGGCTGTGTGTGGCGTGTGGGGTATCCCCTATAAGTGATGATGTCAGGGTGTGTGTACCCTGCGCCCAGCAGGTACTTGCCCTGCAGTCTGGTTTACCTGCGGCTGGGCCCATTGCTGCACCCCCTCTGGCTTCGCCTACCCCCCCACGCTTAAACCTGACTCCTAGTGAGGTGCATACCAGTGGGGAGTCTCAACCTGATTTGGCTACCAGGGTAGCCAGCATTGAAAGGCATATTGCTGGGTCTGGTCTGCGTAAGGCTCCTGCTAAGAAGCGGCATCTGGCACCTGGTATTACTCTCTTCCCTATGGAAGCTGAGGAGTTTTTTTGATGTTACTGGTTATACCCCCCTGGAAGAAGGGGAATTATTTTCTGATTCAGAATCATCTGAGGATCAGCCTAAGGGTTATGCTGAGTCTGGATCTGACCCATGGGCTTCAGATGATACTGACAGACTTTTGGCTCACATTTTTGAAGTGCTCTGTATCTCTCCTCCTGCCGTGGCCCTGCGGCAGCAGGGGGAACTGTTTCATACTGTTAAGCCACTCAATCTGATTCTCAAGGAGTGGGAACGGCCTAGCCGGCTTCCCGGGGTACCAAAGAGTTGGGATAAGAGGTATTCCTTTCCTGCTGAAATGGTTAAACGTTGGTCATGTCCTCCAGAGGTGGATGCTCCAGTTCTGGGGTTGTCTAATACATCTGTCATGCATTCCCCTGACTCTACTACACTGAGGGATGGGGAGGACAGGCGCATTGATCAGCTGGCTTCCCATGCCTTTGCCTGTGTTGGGACCGCGCTCCGTCCGGTCTGTGCCTCTGCTATCACGGCTGTTGCTATTAAAAGCCTGCTCAGGGGTCTCTTAGATGGGGCCCCTGATGATGCTGGTAGTGAAGAGTATAGAGCTCTTCTGCGTTGTGAGGAATTTGTTGCATATGTTCTCTCTGCCCTGGAGGATACCATTAGAATGTGTGGCAGGGCTTCTGCCTTGTTGGTGGCAATACGCCGCTCGGTCTGGCTGCGTCAGTGGGCAGCTGACAATGCTGCCAAAATAGGCCCTCACTGGTTTTCCCTTCAAGGGGCTGCGCCTCTTTGGGGAACGTTTGGACTTGTTTGCTAAAGTTGGCAAATTACCTCAGCGTAGAAGTCAGCCCCGGTCCTTTCGGGGTTCAGGTGCCTTTTCTCCTCCCTTCAGGGGCTCCAGAATTGGACGGGGAGCTTCCTTTGTTGGAGCCCGTGGAGATTTTTGGGGCGGGGCAGAGGACGTGGCCGCCCTGGCCGTCCCTGGGGTCCCAAGACTAAGTCCTCCCCCAAGCCCCCTCAGGCATGAAGGGGCGCCCTCACCCATTCGGGTGGGGGGACGGCTTAGGCTCTTTGCTCACGTCTGGAGGCGTCATGTCTCAGACCGGTGGATTCAGGAGGTAGTTTCCTCTGGTTACAAGATAGAGTTTGCAGCCTGCCCGCCCCCAAGATTCATCAAATCTCGTGTAGCTCAAAACCCCTTGTCAGCTCAGTGTCTCTCCCTGGCTGTCCAAGGCCTTCTAGACCTAGGTGTCATCTGCCGGGTGCCCTTGAAGGAAAGGGGCAAAGGCTATTATTCCAATCTTTTCATTGTGCCCAAAAAGGATGGGTCCATCAGACCTATTCTGGATTTAAAGCTTCTCAACAAGTTTGTCAGATTCAGACACTTTCGCATGGAGACTCTGCACTCAGCTGTGACTTTCCTATGCCCAGGGAACTTCATGACCTCTGTAGACATCAAGGATGCTTACCTTCACGTCCCTATCTTTCCAGGTCATCAGAGGTTCCTCAGGTTTGCTCTGGAGGATCAGCACTACCAATTTGTGGCCTTGCCCTTTGGCCTCACCTCGGCCCCCAAGGTATTCACCAAGGTGCTGGCAGGAGTGATGGCCCTGCTGAGATCTCAGGGCATTCGCATTCTTCCCTACCTGGACGACATGCTTATTGCTTCTCAGTCCTTCCATCAGGCAGAGCTGGACACTCAGGGGGTGGTGTCCACACTGGAATCATTGGCTGGGTGATCAATCACCCCAAATCTTCCCTGTCTCCTTCCATGGTGAAGTATTTTCTGGCCATGATTCTGGATTCAGCTCAGGTCAAGATCTTTCTTCCTCAGCAGAAGGTGGAGGTCCTTCAAGAGAAAGTTCAGCTCCTGCTGTCTTGCCCCCATCCATCCATCAGGCAGGGAATGCAGCTAGTGGGCCTGATGGTGTCCTGCTTTGAGGCGGTTCCATATGCTCAGTTCCACATGAGGCCTCTTCTTGTTTGTCTTGTCCCCTCAGGTCAAGCGGTCTCTAGTGTGGTGGTTGGTCTCAGGGAACCTGCTGGGGGGCAGGTCCTTTCTGGCCCCCTGCTGGGAGACACCATCCGTCACCACGGATGCCAGTCTGACAGGTTGGGGGGGATTCTGGAAGTTCCTGAAATTCCAGGGTCAGTGGGGCCCTCAGGAGGCCCATGCCCCTATCAACATTCTGGAATTGGGGGCAATCAGGTTGGTTCTCGCCCACCTAACCCCACACCTGAGGGGACGGGCTGTTCAGGTCCTCTCGGACAACCAGACAGCGGTTGCCTACATCAATCATCAGGGAGGGACCAGGAGCAAGAGGGCCCTCAAGGAAGTGTCCCTGATACTGTCCTGGGCAGAGGAAAATGTTCCCTGCATCTCAGCTGTGTACATCCCGGGGGGTGGAGAATCTGGAGGCAGACTCTCTGAGCAGGGGGACCTCTCATCTGGGAGAGTGGTCCCTCAGCAGCAGGGTGTTTCGCTCCCTGTGCCACCGCTGGGGTCAGCCGGACGTGGATCTATTTGCGTCCCGTCACAATCACAAGCTTCCAGTCTTTGTCTCTCTGTCCCAGGATCCTCTGGCCTTGGCTACGGATGCCCTGGCAATGTCCTGGACGAGGTTCCAGCTCCTGTATGTGTTTCCCCCATTTCCACTGCTGGGCAGGGTGTTGCGCAAGATAGTTCAGGAAGGGGTGCCAACCCCCCTTGTGGCCCCCTGTTGGCCAAGAAGAGAGTGGTTCACAGACATCGTGCAGTTGGCAGTAGATCAGTACGCTCTACCACTGGTTCCAGATCTGCTCACTCAGGGACACCTAGGCCACCCCAATTTACAAACGCTGGCTTTGACGGCCTGGCTGTTGAAACCTCCATCTTGATGGAAAAAGGGCTGCCTGCCTCGGTGGTGAATACCATTATCAGGGCTAGGAAGAGGTCCTCTTCTTCCATCTATTACAGGGTCTGGCGTACTTACATTGACTGGTGTGAGTCCCACTCGCTTCCCTGTCATGTGTTTTCTATTTCTAGGATTCTGGAGTTTCTCCAACATGGTTTGGATCTGGGTCTTCAGATCAGTACTCTGAAAGGCCATGTGTCTGCTTTGGCTATTTTCTTCCAAAGATCCTTTGCTCAGCATCCCCTGGACAAGATCTTTTTCCAGGGGGTTACTCACGTGCGTCCCCCACATAAGCCTATGTTACCAGTCTGGGACTTGAACTTGGTCTTGTCTTCCCTGCAGGGGTCTCCCTTTGAGCCCTTGCAAGGGGCCCCTTTGTCCATTCTTACGCTTAAGGTAGTCTTTTTGGTGGCTATCACTTCTGTTAGGCGTGTTTCTGAATTGGCGGCGCTTTCCATCAAGCCTCCTTATTTTGAGAGACACCAGGACAAGGTGGTGTTTCGTTTGAGGCCAGATTTTCTACCTAAGGTTGTTTCTGCCTTTCATCTCAATCAGGACATTGTTTTGCCTTCTCTGTGTCCTAATCCTAGTAACCCTAAGGAAAGGGTTTTGCATTCTTTGGACGGATGTCCCAAGTGTAAGGAATATCTTCTGGAACAGGACGTGCTGTATACTTAGAAAATTACAATTCTGTGATTACTCACCTGTAGAATTGGTATTATATGTATACAGCATGTCCTGTTCCACCCCAATCTTGTTATCATTATCTTTAGTTACCTCTTTATGGTGATTGTTCTTATGCTCAAATTTTCATATAATGGTTATAGTTCTCCCGGTCTCTTGCTAACTGCTTTTCAATACTGGGGATTTTGTGGTAGGTCCCGGGTATTTATGGGGCCGGGAGGAGCCACTTTTCTGTCTCTGCAGTCCAGTACCATCTACTGGAGTATATCCCAAGTGTAAGGAATATCTTCTGGAACAGGACGTGCTGTATACATATAATACCAATTCTACAGGTGAGTAATCACAGAATTCTATTTTTCCAGTAAGGGTTTGAGTGTCCTCCTCATCTGGAGGGGGTGCCTGGCTAAATCGAGCAGCAATGTGACCGTAGCTCCGCAATAGGATGAAGGGCCCCTCTCCCATGCTCTCCGCATAATTTCCTCCTTGACTTTATAAAAATGGATTTGACAAACTAGGTCTCTGGGCTTAGTGGAGTCGGCTGGTCGCAGTCCGGGCACTCTGTGTATTCTGTCTTTCAATGTGCTCCTCGTGGCGCTGCCCCAAAAGCTTGTTGAAAATTGCAGAAGCAGCAGCCTCCAGATTGTTGTGTTCTGGTGCCTTCAGAAGGCCCCAGATCTTGATGTTATTCCCTGTTGCTCTGTTCTCTAGGTCATCCAGGTGATGAAATTTCAGGAGGATCTCTAGATTGTTCTGCACAGAAGGAATTTGATCGGGGGCCAGGGGGTCGGGTGCTGTTGAGGACCTTGTCTGCGCCGGTCCCTGAGGCGACTTTCTGTGCCAGGAAGCGACCGGGGGGAACCCCTCCAAGGTGTAGGCGGCTATTGGTTGGGGACTACGTCACCCTCCCCCCCCGCCGGGGCGCCCATAACGTATAGCAGGTTACCAAGGTCCCTCCGTGACAGAAGGGAAAATTCTGTACCGGTAGGTTCCTGGTTAGCGACCCCTTGTATATCGGGGCGTCCCTCTCTCCATCCCAAACGCTCCCCAGAACATGAGCCTTCCAAGATAATGGGTTTCCCCTCTGTCCCATCTAGGACAGGGCACATTCGTCCAATGTATCCACCCAATCCCTGGACCGCCACGGGTGACCGACTGTACCCCCCAGTCCGATCGCTGTATAGTGCAGAGTTCCGCAGGAGTCCCACCTGACCTGGCCCTCGGGTCAGTGAGCCCGCCACTGGGATTGACTCCCGGTCACCGAATGGTCCAGTTGAGAAATCCATCTGTTGATCCTGCGGCCCTGCCATTATCTCTGCCTGCGGCCGGGCTGGGGAGTCCAGAGCTTCCAGGTCCTCATTGACGTTTGGGGAAGTCAGGGAGGCCTCATGAACAACTTCAGGTGAGGAGGACAGGGGGACCATGGCCTCCCCCCCATGTTCCGGCTCTTACAATGGCGCCTTCAGAAGCCCCCCTTCCAACCCTCCATATCATGGGTCTCTGCC
Source organism: Gastrophryne carolinensis (assembly GCA_027917425.1). Taxonomy (NCBI): domain Eukaryota; kingdom Metazoa; phylum Chordata; class Amphibia; order Anura; family Microhylidae; genus Gastrophryne; species Gastrophryne carolinensis. The sequence goes on along the minus strand of CM051236.1, from coordinate 307,749,785 downwards.
GCTGAGATAACCTGTTGTTCGGCGAGCTGGGGGTACACAGTCCTCGGCTGCCTTCTCATGCTGTGTGCAGCTGCCGTCTCGGCTGATGGCTCATCTTCAGAGCAGCGGCGCTGCCTCGCCATACTCCTCGCCGCCTCCAGCTGCACCGCGTGTCCTCCGCCTCCTGCAATGCCACCGCGGGTGGGACCGGGCTCAGACCCGACACCCCGCCGCTCACCTCTGCTCCCGGCGAGTTCCTCCCCTCTGGCTCCATTACCCTCCATCCAGTCTCTTCTCGCCCTGCAGGGCCGACGAAGAGGCAGCCGATCTCCTCTCCATTTTGAGTCCTCCTCCTGTCCCGACTCTCCGATCTCCCATGGGGAAATACTGTTTAATCTTTGCTGACTGGGGGCCCTTGGCCAACCGACTTTTCCTCCTCTTCGACATGTGGCAGTTGGGCACCCAGACATGCTGCTGCCTGAATTCAACTGACATAACGGACAATGCACAGTAACAGGAAACCCAGCAGCACTGTTTGCAGGTGGCCTGCAGCTCCAGGAGATGTCATTTTGTTTGGCTGTTTTAGGGAGAATTTAAGGGAGCACTATCGCAAAATTGTGCACTATTAAAAATCCATAAAAAGGTGTTGGCTAATGAGAGAAGGGGTAACTCATACACCCAAACTGAATAAAACTCCCACCAAGCTTGTGGTTTATTCTCTTATGGTAGGAATAAAATCCAGGGGTGACAGGTTTAATGTATAAGGGGTGACAGAACCTGTCACTCCTGATGTCCTCTTCTTTCTATTAATATAAAAAAACAAGCCTGGCTGGATATTTCGTGATGACGGGTGTATAAGTGACTCCATCTCCCACCATCCAGCATATGTATATGGATTTTTATCATTAGGCCATTTTTGGTAATAGTGCTCCTTTAAAGCCAGGACTGTAAGTAAAACTCAGGGGCATCCACTAGAATGTCACCTGGTGCATAACACAGACAGCAAAAAATACCATAGAGCAACTGCTCTATAAGTGACTCCATCTACACAGGAGATATCAGAAAAATGTGCATTAGAGACTGCAAATAAGCATTGGTAACATTGCCATCTAGCATCATAACTTGTCATAGCTGTAAACTGCAGATAGTCTAGCAACAGTCACTCTAGCATGGACTAAGCTAGAAGTCTAAGCTGTTGTATCTCCAGCAATTCTTGCATGGCTATTGTATAGTGTTCACATTTCCCCCTATCTGCCTTCACATCCTGCCAAGGGTAATGAGGGGCCACCAGGGAGAGAAGCTTTTATACTACAGAGGTAGAATCTCGATGGAATCTCCACATGTGACCCATGTCTCTCCATGCGCCTACACCATTCGTCATATGGTCCGCACCCCAACATCAGAAGACCTGGGGGAATACCCTGAACGGAACTGCAGAGTATTTTATTTATTTATTTTTTTAACTTGTTTGTGAACTTGTAGGGGTCCAAGGAACCATATACCAGTTCACAAGGTAATGGTGGCCAGGACTATTATATTTAGCATTTTGGCATACCGAATGCCAGATATTTGGCCAGACAGCTTCCCAACTGAATAGTTTCTGCCCTGGCTGATAGCTAGCAATGAGCATTCTGATGCAGACAGTAAGGATTCTTCTTCTGTTCAGTTGAAAAGTGACTGTATATCTACCTATATATCTAAGATATTTGGCCAGACAGCTTCCCAACTGAATAGTTTCTGCCCTGGCTGATAGCTAGCAATGAGCATTCTGATGCAGACAGTAAGGATTCTTCTTCTGTTCAGTTGAAAAGTGACTGTATATCTACCTATATATCTAAATAATAAAGCTATTGTTAAATTCAGAGTTTTCGGGGCTTTCTGGGGGGTTTCACACAGCGGGGCACCCCCGTCTAGATAGTAAACACTTAAACCAGAACAACAGCCTGGCACAGTTGGAAAAGAAAGGTAGCGGCCATTTTGGAGATTCTGTTCCTAGCATCTCAGCCATTTAGTTGCCTGGATTCAACTGACAATGCACAGTAACAGGAGCCCAGCAGCACTTCCTGTTTACAGATGCGTGAACCGCCATTTTTTACCACAGCAAAAGCTAGAAAAAGGTAAATTAATTTCTATGTGCAGCAATCTAAATTGCCCTGGGGATGGATGCATACGAGCACTGTTTGTTGTGTTGGTCTGCTTTAATCTCATTGCTTACCAGGTCAGAAAAAGACCTTCACAGCTGGGCATGTATTGTACGCTGGAGTAAATGTAGACAGTTTTCTTAGGGTCCCCCTTCTTGGAAACTCCGAGCCTTCCTAGCTACACTGTAGTTGGTGTAAATCCTGAAAAATCACCAGTTCTTCCAAGCCCCCTTCATACCAAAATTCTGTAGATAAATTTGTATCTATGGCTGTGTGAAATGCTTCCTAAGAATTATTTTCTGCAAAATAAGAACAAGTCCCTGATGGTGTTAAACCTGTCCATTTGCTGGTGGGACCTCCTTGGCTTCTTCCTCTCCCATATTTTTTTCACTTTTGATAACCAGTTTTATCTCCAGAGGGTGGGGGTGGCCATGGGGGCTAAATGTGCACCCTCAGTCGACAGTCTCTTTCTGGGATATTGGGAGAGGGAAACGGTCTTCAGTGAGGCTATAGAAACAACTTTTTTTATTGATGATTTGATGTTGATATGGCAAGGATCAAGGGTGTTATGCGAAGAATTTAATTTGAAGCTGAATTGTAATGACCACAACATCCATCCTACGTCTTCCTATTGTTCCTTTCAAGGAGGAAGAGGTTCTTCATTTCCAGGTGGCCGCAGAGATACCTGGAGCAGAGGTAGGTCCCGTGGCCAACCTAACCCCTCCTGGGGAGCTAAATCCAAGCCCCCTGCCAAGCCCTCTCAGGCATGAGGGGGCACCCTCACCCATCCGGGTGGGGGGACGGCTTCTGCTGTTTGTTCCGATCTGGAGGCGGGGTGCGCGCGGCGGCGCGGCCATGAGCGGATGTCACTGGCGTGAGAGCGGAGCGGGTCAGTATATAGGGGAGCGGGCTGGGATCAACTTTTAGGACCCTTTTCCCAGAGGAAGTAACGGGTGCCCTAACCGTTACGAAACGCGTTGGCTGGGGCGGGGGGACAGACTGTTATACAGGCTACTGGATGGGTAATATATTCACTGGAGTACACATGTGCATGTTTTGAATGTTTCCTTTTTTGCTGCTTTCGGCGGTCCTCATTTAGAGCCTAATTGGCTTTACACTTTCAGCACTTTTAGCACTTTATATGTATTATATTTGTAATTATTTATATGGTGAAATGTATTGTATTAGATTATGGGAATTTGTAGGTTAATGATGAACAGTATATGAACAAAATAGGTATCAGGGATTAGCTTGCTTACAGTGCCCCCCGGTGGTCATATTGTCTGATTTTTAATTATGTTTTAAATGTCTGTAGTTTGTGGCTTTTGTGCAATAATAAATAGGATATATATTTGATTATTTTCGGGTGGTGCTGTTTTGTTCTGGTCTATTTGGAGAGACTGTGGGGTCTCTTCCTGTGGTATTTGTTCAGATCTGGAGGCGGCATGTCTCGGATCGGTGGATTCAGGAGGTAGTGTCCTCCGGCTACAAGATAGAGCTGGCAGCTAGGCCGCCCACAAAATTCCTCTGCTCAAGGATATCCCGAAACCCACTAAAGGCTCAAGCCTTGAGAACGGCTATGCAACACCTCCTGCGGATAGGTGTGATTTGCCCTGTGCCTAGGCAGGAACAGGGTCAGGGATTTTACTCCAACCTGTTCACGGTTCCCAAGGACGGAACGCTAAGGCCAAACCTGGACCTGAAGGGTCTCAACAGGTTTGTAAGAGTCAGACATTTCCGCATGGAAACATTACGGTCGGCGGTGAGAACTCTCCGGCCCGGCAACTTCATGACTACGGTGGACATCAGGGATGCTTATCTGCACATCCCGAATTTCCAGGGACATCAGAAGTTCCTGAGGTTTGCTCTGGAGGATCAGCATTACCACTTCCATTCGGGATATCCTCAGCCCCCTCTGCTGGCAGGCATCATGGCTATCCTGAGGAGCCAGGGCATTCGTGTGTTACCCTATCTGGACGACTTGCTAAATTGCGGCCCAGTCCCTTCAGCAGGCAGAGAGTGATACTCGGACGGTGTTGTCAACCCTGGAGGCCTTCGGCCGGATAATCAATTACCCCAAGTCATTTGTCACTCCCGCAACAGTGAGATCCTTCCTGGGAATGACGATAGACACCGCTCAGGTCAAGGTTTTCCTGCGACAGCAGAAGGTTTTGGGTCTCCAGACGCAAGTGCAGACCTTGCTGTCTTGTCAGCAGCCATCGGTACGTCTGGGGATGAGATTGGTGGGCCTAATAGTGTCCTGCTTCGAGGCAGTGCCCTTCGCCCAATTTCACATGAGACCTCTTCAGTTGAACCCGCTGACCGACTGGAGTTGGACTCAGGAGTCCCTGGAACATGGCTTTTCGCTGTCCCCCCTGGCCAGGCAGTCCCTCTTGTGGTGGTTGGACTCCCGGAACCTGCTGGTGGGCAACTCCTTTTTGACTCCCCATTGGGAGATGGTTACCACGGATGCCAGTCTGACAGGCTGGGGAGGCGTTTGGCAGACTCAGAAGATCCAAGGTCAGTGGGGTCCGCAGGAGAACCGCTTATCCATAAATCTCTTGGAGCTGAGAGCGATCCGGTTGGTGCTTCTTCGCTTGACTCCCCACTTAAGGGGTCGTGCGATCCAGGTTCGCTCGAACAATCAGACGGCTGTCGCCTACATCAATCACCAGGGCAGGATTCGGAGCAAGAGATCCCTCAAGGAGGTAAGCCAGATTCTGACTTGGGCAGAGGAGAATGTTCCCTGCATATCGGCGGTCTACTTTCCCGGGGTGGAAAACCAGGAGGCAGACTCCCTGAGCAGGAGCGCCTCACGCCTGGGGGACTAGTCTCTCAGCAGCTAGACCTTTCACGCTTTGTATCTCCGCTGGGGTCAGCCGGACGTGGATCTGTTTGCGTCCAGACACAATCACAAGCTTCCAAGGTTCGTCTCCCTCTCAAGAGATCCTCTGGCCATTGCAACAGACGCTCTGGTGATTCCTTGGACAGAGTGCTGCGCAAGATAGCCCAGGAAGGAGTACCAGCCATCCTGGTGGCTCCTCGCTGGCCGAGAAGGAGTTGGTTTGCAGACATAGTTCAGATGTCAATAGATCACTACATCATGCCCGACGACCCAGGGCTTCTCACACAGGGGTCGCTGCGGCATCCCAATTTACAGACGCTGGCTTTGATGGCCTGGCTATAGAGACCTCAATCCTGACGGAGAAGGGGTTATTGACCACGGTTGTAAAGACAATGATTCAGGCATGGAAGAAATCTTCTGCCATCATATACTACAGAGTTTGGCATTGCTTGGTGTGAGACCAAGAGTCTCCCTTGCCGCATATTTTCTATTTCTAGGATTCTGGAGTTTTTACAACACGGCTTAGACTTGGGTCTCCAGCTGAGCACCCTCAAGGGTCACGTCTCGTGTGTGATGTGTGATGCTGTGTGATGCTGCATTGTCTAGTTTGACTCTCAAAGTGGTCTTTTTGGTAGCGATCACCTCGGTGCGTCGTGTATCAGAACTGGCCGCGCTTTGTATGAAACCTCCCTATTTTGAGTTGCATGGGCCTCAGCTGATGCTGTTTTTGGCCGAAAGGTGCTTCAGGCGGTAGTGAAATGAACTACATTCTGTTTCGCACAGGGGATCCGCCCAATTGGACACTGCTTTTGGATGTCCCATCTGTAAGGATATTGGGAAGACCTGGACTGGATGTAGGGAAAAATACAATTCTGTGAAACTCACCTGTAGAATTGTTTTTGGATACATCCAGTCCAGGTCATCCCACCCCGCCCTTGAGTTCATTATGTCCTGTTGCATGTTATGGTGATCAACCATTTTTATTTTCATAGGACATTGTTTTGTTCAAGCTGAAGCTATGTGAAGTAACATGGTTTCTTAGGCCTCCTGGCCCTGTCCTCTTGTTGAATACTGCTTTTTAACCACTGGGGAATGATAGAGAGACACCTGCCTTTATAGGGGGCCGGGAGGAGCTACATCTTTGATCTTGCAGTCGAGTGCCCCCTAGGGGCAAACACCCATATTTGAGGATATTGGAACAACCTGGACTGGATGTATCCAAAAACAATTCTACAGGTGAGTTTCACAGAATTGTATTTTTACCAGTCCCTAAAGTCTTTTCTACACTAGGGCCAGGTGTTCTGGGTTTTGGTCACTTTAATGCTCGGTGGGTCCACTATGAGTTTTGCTATGAGGCCATGTGAAACCTATATACGCCCCTGCACAGAATTCTATAAGCATGACAGTGAATCACAAAGACAGTGGGGGGTATAGCAGGGCATGGTGCCTAGTGGCACAAGAGCTGGTATGCATCCAGGGCCAGATGACAGGCATTGGTTCTCAAAGTGCCTGGGGTACTGGACACATGTCTGAATAGCCCCCAATAAATGTGAATATGATTCAGATTCAGGGCTAACAAAATCTAGAGCTCCATGGAAGCAATACTCCTCCTGAAAATCCTGTTCCTGCTTTCTAGTCCCTAACCCCCCCTAAAAAGTTTTAGATCAAGGAACAAACTTAAAGCAGAACAAAACCCAGGAATTCGATTTTTCTGGGTTCTGTTCCGTGCCTCGAGGCAACCCGAAGCGGGATGCCCTGCTGTGGGAAACCCCCCAAGGAAGCCCAAAGAAACTTACCTGACCAGGCTCCAACAGAGCATGTGCGGGCTCTAATCCAATGAGCGCCACCAGCTATGACTACGTCATTCAGCAGGTGCCTCTTATTTGTTGAATAGCTGGGAGATGAGGGCCGTACACGACCCAGGGGATGTGGAGGCACATGCTCTCCATTTTAATCAATGAGAGCCATCTGCTGAAGGATACGAGCCTACCATGCGTGGTTGGAACAGGGATAGGTGAGTTTTTATGGGCGTTTCACACAGCAGGGAATCTTTTAGATCCTTTAGATTTCAGGTCAACCGCTGCTGTCTATTGTTCTGCTTTAAGTCCCCACATTCCCCTTTGCTAAGCTTGATTCCGCCAGTCCTAACAAAACTATACTCACCCAATCATGGCGATCCTACTGTGATCCTGGTGGGGAGTGCTCAGCACAGCAGTCATGACTGGATTGAGTGACAGGTGCACGGGTGGCAGTGAAACAGCTAAGCAGGGGTGCACCCTACCTGGGCATTCTTTACTCACCTCGCCAAGCGGTCCATCTTCTAGGTCCCTCGGTTTACAGGTGACCTTCCGACGGACGGCACCATCTTGCATCCCATCAGGCACTGCGCATAGTCCCGACCTGGCGCTGCGCAGTGCCCAATAGGATGCAATGGGGCAGCCCAAATCCTGCAATACTTTGCTGATCGTCGCGGGACTTTAAAGAGCACGGCTAAAGCTAATGGCTAAGCCTGCATGGGGGGGGCAGTGATTGGGCCCTGAAACAGCCAAATGTGACTGCAGCAAAGGTGAGTAGGAGCTGATGGGGAGGGAATCAGCCCCTTTTTTTTTGGTCCGATGCTCCTCTTTAAAGTTTCAAGAAGGAGGAAAGCTGAGTCTGTGCAGCTGCCAGGATCGCCACTGGGATGAGCTTGGAGGAAGCCTAGCAATACCCAGGGGGTCAGGTAAAAAATTAAACAAAAAAAAAATGAAAACTGTATGGGGATTATAAACGGCAGTCTCATTAAGCCTAGCAGCCAGACATAAGCCCCAGCAGCACGGAACATACCCCTCCACATCCATCATGAGAGCTGGCAACAACCCTCTTCTCTGAGTTACACCATGGTTGTCCAAGGTGAGGTTTCCAATAGATTTCATTCTAAATAGGTGTTTCTTCACATGTCCACATGGTGGCAACCTATTAATAGCTGCTGTATTTTGCTAAAATAACCTCTGAAGAGCGTCATATAGCAGAATTGTGGATACATCAATATCATTAGTATACCTTTTTCTTTTAGGTCAGCAGTGTTGATAACTATTAAACAGTAAGACGACTATAAATAAAAATACATTGGCCTCGATTCAATAAAGGTAGAAAAAAATTCCCATGGTAGTAAAAAATTCAATTCATGAGAAAAAAGCCTGAGAATGTCGCTGTTACTGAATCACCAGCTAAGAAATCAATGAAAGTCAATGGCACTTTTTTACTACTAAGAAAAGTAGAGAACTGTTTACTCCTTTCTACACTGTAGTAAAAGCTGCCATTGACTTGCATTGTCTTTTTATCTGGTGATTCGGTAACAGTGACATTCTCAGGCTTTTTTCTCATGAATTAAATTTTTTACTACCATGAGAATCTTTTTCTACCTTTATTGAATCAAGGCCATTGTCTTTCATGCAAAGTTGTCAACTTGTGTTAAAAATTGTGTTAATTTGAAGAGGCGGTAAACCCCAAGCGCCCCCCTGGTCCTGCACTTAGGAACATCCCCAATTCTGAGGAGTCCTGTAGTATATATGTGTTGTTGTGGCTCTGCCCTTGTGTCAGTCACAGTGACTGTGCATACCCATTGTAGTGAATGAAGTGGGGCGTGAACAGTCACTGTGACTGACGGGGCAACAGAAGTACGCAAGGACTTTGGGGAACCTGCATATTAAAACGTTTTTGAGCACTGGTCTGGCAGGAAGATGCTACAGGGAAAGAAAATGTGTTTGTGCCTTTTTTTAGGCTCGTATTGGTGCCCAGGGCTGCCATTAGGACATGCATTATGCATGAGGGACAGTCAATTCCCTGCATCCCTATTGCCACCCGTCATTTCTTTATGTGATTTATGTTAATTTTACAGCTTCACTGTTGTACACTTTTGGCTCGTGAATAGTGGGGTAAGGTTAATCTACTACACTGGCCTGTGGTTTGTACTGTACCCAACTCAGTATAGTAAAATACATATGCAATACAGTGTAAAAATTGTTCCTTTGAGTCCACTATTATAAATCTGTCCCTGCAACCACCACTACCAGCACAAAGCCTGCATGTGCCAGGGACTGTGATAAGAAACTGACAAAATATTTCATGCCATGAGTAGATAAGCTGTACTCCTCTGCCACAGAACCCCAAGACTCACCATTGATTGTTGCTCTGATCACAGAAAAACAACTAACCATTAACATCACACATGGCTCTTTGGCCAACAAATATCCTCCTCAAATAAATCAATAACCACCCAGCACTGCTGTATGTGAACCCTTCAGCATGTGCCATTATCAGTCATTTGAACCACCACTCCCAGACCACAAATTAACAGGGTAAGTAAAAATATCAGCACCAAAAATAAACAAGCAGAGTATATGTGTATCCAACACCAGTCACCAGAGTACATGTGAATACCCTCTTGGCCCCCAAAACTTAAGAGGCAGCCATTATAGTGCCCCCTCTCATACTTAGCCTAAAAGCTGTGATGGCTTGGCTTCATGACAGCCAGGCTTGGATCATGCTCCAACATTATATACCTAAGGTTGCCACATATTATAGAATGTGTGTATTATATGGAGTCCAGTCAGGGCCATATTTGGGGTTCATGCTTTTAGTGCTCAACCGCCCCCCTCCATTTATCCTGATATGCATACTTACCTAAAAATACTCTCTCCCCCCCGCGGACCTTTCCCTGGATAGATAGGCCTGGGCTTCTGCTGAGAAAAGAACTTCAGGAATGAACCACACACAGGTATATTTGTAAGATAAATATACAAATGTTTTTTTTTAATCAGTTTCAGGGAGGCTCTAACTTGGGCGGTGTTGGCAAGATACTCATTAAGCTGTAATACAATTTTTTTAAAAGCTTGAAAAATGGTAGAAAAAGGGAACAATAAAATGTGGAAAAGAGAAAGATGGGGGAAGTTTAAATGAGGAATATGTATTAAAGATAAAATGAGATGGGTGATGTAGAAAAGAAGGTGATGAAGAGATGGTAAAAAAAAGGAATGCATACAGAAAGCACATAATAAAAATATGCAAAGAAGAGAGAGAGCAAGAGACGTCTGCTGATCCAGCTAAGAGCTTGGTCTGTGAAAGGGTGTGTGAATATTATCTCCTGGCACCCCCTTACACATCTCTGAGCACCTGTCCACCTAGCAAACCTAATTGGCTTCTGACGGTCATGTGGGGCCAAGGGCCAGCAACCACAACTGCAGCTGCCCCTGGAGGAACTAACTACAAGGCCCAGCTGCCATTAGAGGATCTACAAGGCCCAGCTGCCCCTGGAGGAACTAACTACAAGGCCCAGCTTCCCCTGGAGGAACTACAAGGCCCAGCTGCCATTAGAGGGTCTACAAGGCCCAGCTGCCATTGGAGGAACTACAAGGCCCAGCTGCCATTGGAGAAGCTACAAGGCTCAGCTGCCATTGAAAAAACTACAAGGCCCAGCTGCCATTGAAAAAACTACAAGGCCCAGCTGCCATTGGAGAAACTACAAGGCCCAGCTGCCATTGGAGAAACTACAAGGCCCAGCTGCCATTGGAGAAACTACAAGGCCCAGCTGCCATTGGAGAAACTACAAGGCCAAGGTGCCAATGGAGAAACTACAAGGCCCAGATGCCATTGGAGAAACTACAAGGCCCAGCTGCCCCTGGATGAGCTACAAGGCCCAGCTGCCCCTGGATGAGCTACAAGGCCCAGCTTCCCCTGGAGGAGCTACAAGGCCCAGCTTCCCCTGGAGGAGCTACAAGGCCCAGCTGCCCTTAAAGGAGCTACAAGGCCCAGCTGCCCCTGGAGGAGCTACAAGGCCCAGCTGCCCCTGGAGGAGCTACAAGGCCCAGCTGCCCTTAGAGGAGCTACAAGGCCCAGCTGCCCCTGGAGGAGCTACAAGGCCCAGCTGCCCCTAGAGGAACTACAATGCCCAGCTGCCGATGGAGGAACTACAAGGCCCAGCTGCCCCTGAAGCAAATACAATGCCCAGCTTCCCTCTGGAGCAACTACAATACCCAGCTGCCCCTGGAGGAACTACAAGGCCCAGCTACCCCTAGAGGAACTACAAGGCCCAATTGCTTCCCCTCCCCAGCCCTGGGGAACTACAAGGCCCATCTGACTATGAAGGTACTACTAGGCCTAGCTGCCCCCAGGGTACCATAGACCCAGCTGCTATGCCTCTCCAACCCTGGAGAACTACATGGCCCAGCTGCTTACCAGCTATAGGCCTTGGAGAACTGCAAGCTTCAGCTTGGAAGATGCCCCCCTGCCACAAACAATCAGCAGCACCTACAACAGTTTAGTGAAGACAGATGGAAGAACAGAAAGACCAGCAGTCACGTGGAGGCCGAGTTGATAATGTCCTTCCTGGCTAGGCTCTCTTCCTTGTAGGACTTAGGTCGCATCACTGCCCTCAGTGGTGAAAAGACGAAATTGCAGCCTCTGCGAAATGTGGCCAGCCCAGCACCTTACCAGCCCTGATCAAATGTATTTTACAATTTAAAAATGCGCCCCCTAGCGGCCATGTGCCCCTAGGCATGTGCCTACAGATGCCTAATGGTAAATACAGCCCTGAGTCCAGTATGTACATAGGTTTCGTCCTCCCATAGCTCACATCCTATAATTTTTAAAGTGGATCAAAACCCACGATCGGCACTGTTGGACTGGGGCCAAAAATCACCACAGGATTTTACCAGTACCTGGCTTGCCCATGACCAGCAAGTGCTATCTCTGATGCTTCCTGTCCAGTCAACCTGTTTGCTCCAAGGCTGAGGCTAAATCATTAAGGGGAGGACATGTGCTGGGGTTGCTTGGGTGAGAGGGTAGACAGAGGAAGGGGACCGGGGGCTGGGGGGGAGGAAAGGATTGGATGGGGGTGGTAGTAAAGGTAGCAGCCCAGACTGTCCAAAGCAATGCAGAGAGAGGTGATGTTAAAATATATATATATATATATCATCATAATATTGATTCTGACCTCCATCCATTACAGTCCCCCCTTTGAACATTCCCTATCTCCCTAGTCCCTATGTGTAGACTCCTGTCACTATCATCTGGCCAAATGAGTTCAGGAACTCTTTTGTAAGCCTGACTGAACCCTAACCCTAGCGGTTAGCTTTCAGTCTTTGGCTCTCATATGGCTGTCAGATGTTACTTCTAATTGTTCAAAGAGTGGACACAATGAGGTCGTGTAGTCATTGCTCCTTGGTAAGCAGCAAGGTGTATGCTTCTTTATCATGTTCTGCAGGATCTCTGCCAGTGACTGCCATCACCGTGGCTGGGTTAGGTACAGCCGCATCTATTGATTTCTCCATCATTCTCCGTACACATGGAAGGATACAACAGAAACAGATTAGGAAAACAGCAATTATCACAAGGATCACCATAGCAATTTGGGTCAGGATTCCCTTCCATCCGGAGAAGAAATTAGTAAAATATTGATCCCATGGGTCATCTATCCCTGAATTTTCTTCATTTATACCACCAGGGAGTCTAATAATTGTATAGCTATAGTGGTCTTCCCATTCGGGCCTAAATTGTCTGGAATGTAAGCGCAACAAGTTTCCTTTATTATCCCTTTTCTGCCAAAATCATGTCCAGAGCCATTCTGTTTTGGAAGGTCATGGTTGAGGTGGGGCCTAATTGTTCTGCCATGCCTTTAAGGGCATCCCTAGTGGCATTTACAAATCTCAGTTGGTTGTAGTAAAGGTAGATTTTCCAGTCCACATTCTTATTGATTGGGGCAAAGGCACTCCATTGGCGTCTAGGTACACATGGGGGTTAAAATTGCCCCCAGGTTTGGGAGTCTCCCTCTTGACCCTGGAATCGTCCTTCATAAGTGTGTTCGTCTAACTCCACTTCAGGAGTGATTAGGAACCTTGACTAGGGCACACTGTCCTTTCCAGCTCCTAGTCAACTTGGGTCTCAATTTCCTGTCACCACACAACCACAGGGCATCTCCTATACTCTGGGTATGATTCACTAGCAGATTATCCGTGACACTAGCGCTACCATTTGTTTTACAAAAACCGCTGTCAAATGTCCCCACATCCACTTGGCCACGGGCCTGTGTATAACAGGTGTAGTTTCCAGTGTAGATCTGTATACCTGGACCAGGAAGCACAGTGTTCTTAATTATGGGATAGCTCTGCTTCCAATGTTCACATTTAGGGTCCTCAGTAGTATTTGTGTACAAACTAATAAAACAGGCTTCCTGATCTTCAGGAAGGTGTAAAGGGACCGTGCCTAGGTGGGGCCTGGCAGAAGCACAGACATAGCAGTTGGACTTATTCTGGCTCTGGGACTTATAATGTGCCCACTTAACCCAAAAGTTAGTACTACTGTCAAACCCCGTTTCTGAGGCAAAAGTGTCCTCAGGTGTAGGGTTGGCCATAACTTTAACGTCCTGCAAAAGTTCTTTTACATTTTCACTACCCAGAGGATTGTCGGTGGCCTTCAGAGCATCCTGGTTTTCTGTGGTTTCTTTGGCTATATCCTTTAGCCGTAATTTATTTCCCCAATCCTTGCACCCATCGCAATAGGCAAATCGCCAATAAGTGCCTTCATCTACTGCGGTGGGATTCTCTATATTTATGGTCAGTGTCATGCATTTGACAGGGGCAGACCACCACAATGGACAAGTTTCCCTTCCCTTTCCTGTTATAGACAACCTATTTAACAAGCTCTTTCCATTCTTGTCTATTTTATTCTGAGCATTTGTGAATGGCCGGCGCAGGCGCTGTCCCTGTTAGAGGGAAGCGCGAGATGCGGCCGCCAGCGCGCTCGAAGCAGCTGAGCTAAGACGTCGCTTTGACACGCATAGCTCAGCGGCTCAGAGCGCACTGATTGGACGAGCTGCCGCGCATGAGCGGGGTGAGTTGATCTGGGCGTTCTGGGGGGTTTCACATAGCCCCGAGGAAGTGGACCAAAACCCAGGATAGTCAAAATCCTGGGTTTTGGTCCATTTTAAGATTCAAGCAGGGCCAATGTTGCTAGTTTATTTCTGGTACAAATACCAGCATAGCCTCTTCTCCTGGAGGGTTTTTACACACTGGGGGACTGCACGCAGCACACACTAAGTGGCTCTGCCTCCTGCAGTGCGTGAACAAATAGTACACTATAAAATATAACACAGCTCCCAATCTCTCTCTAGCACCATCTAGCTTTTGAATGTGACCACTAGGTCACGTGGCAGACATGATAAAGAAACGGAGGAAAAGAGAGAGACTCCCAGAAGTCGTTCTTACTGACATTGTTGTCGCAGTCATTTGATCGCCATATGCACTGCATTTAGTTTAATTAAATGTTACCTGCTTCAGGCCCCTCGTTCCTCAGCTGCCACAGCAGGAGCACATATATACACAAATTGAGCCTTGAGAAAGTTTGTCCCAGAGCGAAATGTGTTGGCAGGGAAACCACGTCCCAGCTGGCGTGATTTTACAACTTTTGGCACTCAATGGAACCTTAAAGTGGACCAAAACCCACCCTGGAGTGTATGAGACTCCAGGGCAGGCATACTCGCCCCCCAGGGCATCCAGATTTGGGATGCCCCGCTGTGTAAATCCCCCCGAGGTCGCCCGGAAACTCACCTTCTTTCACATGCGCGAACAGCGGGCGCATCTCCGCTATCCCTTTAGCAGGGCTCATGCCCACGCCAGGTATATGTAAATGGGCGGTGTGGGCACATTCCCTGTTAAAGGGTAGGGGGGATGCAGCCAGGCGAGAAGAAGCTGCGCATGTGCTGCAGGACTGGGAAAGGGGGGTTGGGCGATCTGGGGAGTTTCACACACCAGGGCATCCCTGATCGGAGTGCCCCAGGGACAAGGACCAAAACCCAGGATACCCAGGATTACAGATTGTCTGTAAGGTGGTGGATCACTGTTTGGTGTGACGAATAAAATGGACAGTGGATACTGGAAGCACTTTATATATGGACAACTTCTGAATACGAATATGAGCTAGAGCTCCAAGCATAATTAGGGTTGAAGATTTTTTTTTAAATACAGCTGCTGCCGGGCCCCTTTCGAAGGGTGAATTGGCCGGCCCCAGACAGGAGCATTTTCTCTCCTGTGCTGGTGGTGGCCCTGAGTCTGAGGAAAGTCAAGTGGCAGAGGGAACATTGGGTCGCATTAAGGTGCGGTAAGATTAGGTTCCCAGAGTACTTGACCTTATCCCAGTTTCGGAGGGAGTGATTTACTTAACCATTCCCTTTCAACTGGTGAGGTTCCAGATGATTGGAGAATGGCTAATGTCGTACCAATCCATAAAAAGGAGAAGCCAGTAATTACAGGCCAGTTAGTTTAACATCTATAGTGCTCAAAAAAACAGATAATTTCCCATCTAAAAATTAATGACCTGTTGGACCCAAAACAGCACGGCTTTACTGAGGGCCGATCATGTCAGACCAATCTTATTGATTTCTTTGACAATGTCACTAAAGTGTTAGATGAAGGTGGTGCTGTGGATATTGCCTATCTGGATTTTAGCAAAGCCTTTGACACTGTACCACATAAAGAACTCATAGATAAGTTAATCCCTGGATAGTTCAGTGGATTTCCTGCTGGCTGAAGGATCGGTATCAGAGTGTTATTGTTAATGGTGTGCAATCTGAACAAAGGCGAGTTACAAGTGGTGTGCCGCAAGGCTCTGTCCTGGGCCCCATTCTTTTTAATATATTTGTAAGTGACATAGGAGAAGGCTTGGTAGGAAAAGTTTGCCTGTTTGCTGATGATACAAAGGTTAGTAATAGGGTGGATATTCCTGGAGGTGTCTGCAACATGGAAATGATTTAGCTTTACTGGATAGATGGTCTAAACTGTGGAAACTAGAGTTTATTGTCTCCTAAATGTAAAATCATGCACTTGGGTAGAAGGAATCCCTGCTCTGAGAACCGTATGAGCAGCACTGTGTTAGCCAGGAGGAGAGAGATTTAGGGGCACTGGTTACTGATAGCTGCAAGATGAGTGGACAGTGTAGCCAGGCAGTGGGAAAAGCAAGCAGGATGCTCATCTGCATAGCTCAGGGCATCACCAGTAAGAAGAGGGAGGCTGTGATGCCGCTGTATAGAGCCCTGGTAAGGCCACAGCTAGAATACTGTGTGCAGTTCTGAAGACCTTACCTGCAAAAAGACATCATTCAAATAGAACATGTCCAAAGGCGGGCAACGAAAATGGTGGAAGGACTTAAACTTAAAACTTATCAGGAAAGACTTAAAGAACATAATTTGTGCAGTCTGGAGGAAAGAGAGGAGAGGGGGGACATGATTGAGACCTTTAAATATGTGAAAGGATTGAATAAGGTTCAGGCGTGAAGTGTTTTTAAGAAGAAACTTAATGATAGAACAAGGGGGCACAACCTGAAGCTAGTCGGGGGGAAGATCAGGAGCAATGTTAGAAAATATTACTTTACAGAAAGAGTTATAGATGCTTGGAACAAACTTCCAGCAGAGGTAGTTGAAAAATCAAAAGTCACTGAATTTAAACATGCCTGGGATAAGCATACATCTATCCTATAAAGAGTACATACAGTTACATAAGGGCAGACTAGATGGACTGTATGGTCTCCTTCTGCCGTCAACCGTCTTTGTTTCTATGGTTCAGGATTGGGCATGGGATGTGAGGTCCATGTTGCGGTGGTATCCATATTAGACTGTCTATAGGGATAGTATTGCATGCAGGGGCCTCTAGCGACACCCACAGTGGGATTTACACCTGATGCCAATCCCCCCCTCTCTCCTATGCCTAAACATGTTTTTTCTAGCTACTCTCGGCCTAGTCTTCCCCAAATAAACTTCATAATGCCATTTTGCATACTTTTGATCTGATGTAGATGGATATATACCAGGAGTGTTCTGAAGTGGTAAGGTATCTCCACTGCATTTATTCTCTCTACCCATGAAATCTCGTGCCCTCGCCAAGAGCCCAACATAGATTTCAGTGAGTGGAAGTGAGGTTAGTTAGCCTGGTATAGAGAATGGTCATGCGGCACGATTTTAACTCCTAGATATGATAAAGCCCCGAGGCCAAGCGAAATGGGAAATTAGATTGTTTAAGATCGGGGAGGGGATGTTTAAGTTGAGCCCCATCAACTTCTCCCTATTAACCTTGAGGCCTGAAATCTTAGAAAAATGTTTAGGAGTTGGAGTACGTTAGGTAAGTATGGGGTTGTGGAAGGATCAGCAAAATGTCATAAGCAAATAGGCATGCTTTATGGTGGTACCCCGCCACCTCAATACCCTTAATGTTTGGCTTTGTTCAAATGGCGATCGCCAGAGGATCCAGGGCTAGCACAAATAGCACTGGGGAAAGTGGGCACCCCCGTTGAGTGCCTCTGCTAATTGGGAAGGGATCAGAGAGGTAGCCACCATACTGCACCCTGAGAGGGAGGAGTAAATAGAGTGAATCCGTGTGAGGAAATTGTTCCCAAAAACCCACCTTTGGAGGGCGTAATTATATTATCCCCCAATAAAAAATCAAAGGCTTTTTGCATATCTAGCGATTTAAGAAAACTATGGATATCTCTCTGTTGGGCCAATTAAATCAGGTGGGGTAATCTGCAAATGTTGTCTGAGGTTTGTCTGTGAGGGATAAATCCCACCTGATCTTTGCTTATTAGTGTGCCCAGGAACCCATTGATTCTGGAAACTAAGACCTTTCCTAGAATTTTGAGGACAACCTTGAGTAATGAGATGGGTCTATAGTTTTGTACGTTTGAGTGATCTTTATTGGGTTTTGGAATCATTCTTATGTGTGCTTCTAGGGAGGACTGATTTAGTGACCCTTAGTCTTCAAGGGAATTGAACATTCTAGTTAGGTGAGGGGCCAGTTCAGTGGCATATTTCCTGTAGTATAGGGTGGAAAAGCCATCTGGCCCTGGTGCCTTGGATACTTTAAAACTTTTAATTGCTTCCAACACCTCTGGCACAGTGACTTCCAGGCACCCTTTATAGGTTTCTAGCAGCTTGGAGAGCGAGACCAAGTCAACTAACCTGGCCGCTGCTTCCTGGGGGAAGGTGTGGGGAGTTTCATAAAGTTTGCTTAATTAAGTTTCTAAAGATTTTGATGATTTTAAGGGGATTGGCTGTAAGGGCCCCCTCAGGGGTCTTCAATGAAATCAGGGTTTCCCTTGGTCCAGAGTATTGTAACTTATTCGCCAGTTTTTGTTTACCCCATCTAAGCCTTTTTTCTGGTATTGCATGCAGTGCTATGTTAACCCTTTCAGTGCCAAGCACGTAGATCCTAAGTTCTCGCTTCCACTCCTTTTAAGTGCCAAGCTCATAGAAACTACATGCCTGAATTCCCCTCCTGCTACTAAAAACCAAGTAAAAAAAACACTCATCTGACCCCTCGTTCGACCCGGCCAGGTCTCCTCTTCAGCCTAGGGGCCTCCGATCCCCACCCCAGGCTCATCCGGGTGCAGGGAAGTGCCCAGAATAGCCCCCCACTTCAGCCACTGGCAATTCCTGTTTAAAAAAAAAAAACACATTTACTCACCTGCGGCTGCGATCACCCCCCTGGGGTCTTGAAATGCCCTCTCCCCCTGCTTCCCGATGGGTGCTGCCATCTTAATGACTAACCCCACCCCTTTGGGGGCATTGCGGATTATGTCACCCGGCGGGAGTCGTCCTGGCGATTCAGCTGTCAGGTGCCCGGTGATAGCTTGGCAGAGGAGGACAGGGCAGGAGATCCTCTGATCCCCTGCCCTCTCTCCTCTGTCCGGCGATCACCGGCATCTGTAATCGGATCGGCAAGGGAAACACAGGAGCTGACAATCGGAGGTAAGTAAAACATTTTTTTTAATAATAAAGACATTTTTTTCTATGCGTGGTGTGTTATATTTACTGTTGACATTTACTGTTCACAATGCTCTGGCAAGGCACCGGCAGCTAGCCAGTGACTTGCCATTAACCCTGAGCCCCCCCCATTACCTGTCTCCCCAAAGCCCAGGGGGTAGAAGTGCCCATGGCCATAGACTATGCCGGCTTGTAGCCTTGTCGCCTTTTTTCTTTTGTATTTAAGGGTTTCTAACCCATAAAAATTCTAAAAAAAATGGGGCCGCTATACCAGTTCACAAGGCTCTGGGACTGGCAAGTCACCTGCGGTTAGTGGGTGACTTGCCATTAACCCCCAGCCCCCCATTCTCTGCTTCCCTAAAGGCCAAGGGGGGGCAGAAGAGGCCGGAGATATTAGACTTCGGGGTCTGTAGCCTGCAGGGCCAGGGGCCACCAAAGCTGGCCCCTGCACCCTGTTCTACAAGCCCCCATAGCTTTTAACCCTTAAAATTCCCCCCCAAAAATGGGGTACCCCCCAGGAAGGGGTGCCCCACGCCATTTTTTTAAAATTAAGCCTTTATAGTGTGGATAGTAATTGTATTTTATTTGTAAATGTTATAAAGTGCTATTTTCATTTTGGAGGTTCTCCTGAACAGGAACGGGGGGCTACTGATACATATGTGGTACCATTGTAATCAGGAGAAATGGGACTTTCACATGCAATATGGTTTTCTTTAATAAAATAAATGTTTTTTTTAGTTTTTTTACTAACGTTAAAAAACTAACTCTACGTTAAAAACAGTAGAAAAATTACAAACAAGACATTTCATGTTAAAGCCTAAACTCTGCCGTAAAATATATATATATAATTTTTCTGGAAATTCCTGCAAAAATCATGGTTAAACACAGCACAAAATGGTGAAAAATTACCTGTCAACAGAGGGTGACAAAATCTCAAGTAGACTGGCAATTAAAAGGGTTTAAAGTACCTATGCATGTTGGGTATTGTTCTACTCGGGGGATCTTGTGCTTTCAAATTTAGCTTGTTTTTTCTTGTTGCATATTGATATTTTAGGAAAAGGTGTTCTTTATTCTGCTTTTTTATAAATTTTTTTAGGGAAACCCTGTGCAACCTAAGAATTCTTTGAAAGATTACTTCCAGAAAGATGATCCCACTACAACAAGCTGGGTACACTTAGCTTAAAGTGTGTACTTTCAGGGAATATATGGCTTGTGGGGGGTATTCCAAATGTAAGGGTTATTTTGGTAGAAAAGCAAGGTGCACACTTAGTCTGCAGGGCTGAAATTTACGGTTACCCGCATGCCTTACTTTGGAGTGTTTGGCAACTATTTCCTTGACAGTACCTATGCATGTTGGGTATTGTTCTGTTCGGGGATGTTGCTTTTTCAGATTTACCTTGTTTTCTCTTGTTTGCATATCGTTTTTTAGGAAAATGGGGCTTTGATCCTGCATTGGCATAGGCATTGAACCTCATCAAAACTGGTGCGTAGTCGAACTAAGGCGCTGTCATTATTTGGCATTTATTGATCATGGGAATGAGGCTCTGTGTAACCATGATATGGTCGATTCTGCTAAAGGAGTCATGGGGATTGGAGTAGAAAGTATAATCTTGTGTTTTGGGATTCAGCAAAATATATACCAGAGTCGCCTCTTTTAACATAGTATGGATTCAGTGTGGAGGGTGTTGCGTGGGTGGGGTATCGGGAGAGGGGTTCTTGTTTTGAGGGAATAACCTATCTAATCTAGCTTGGGGTCCAATGCAATGTTGGAGTCCCCAGCCATAATCAGCATACCTTTACTATGTTCCTTTATTTTCTTCCTGAGATGAGAGAAAAAGTTCGTCTGGTGGCCATTTGGCGCATAATAAGCTACGAGCGTCATTTGTATATCATTTAGGTATGCTTGGACCATACCGGGGGAGCACTTCAGTATGACCCCAAAAAGGTCATAGATATTATAATGGCCTGTGCAGTGTTGCTATATTGCAGCGTGTCCCCCGGTATGTGGATGTGCCCCCCTCTCCACCCACCGAAGACCCAGACGAGGACTATCGTGGCCCACCGAGTGCGTCTGCCAAGCCGTGCGGTCTAATTTAATTGAGACACATTTTGCTTAATTTTGTGTTCCTTTGTTTGTTTTGTCCCTTTATTCATGGATAATTGTGTTTGTATGTTTGTTTGTTACTTTTACAAACAGTAAAGAAATAATTTAACCCTTTAAGTGCCAGCCTTCCTGGAGATTTTGTCACCCTTTGTTGCCAGACCATTTTGCACTATTTTGCGCTCCCCATGTTCAACTGTGATTTTTGAAGGGATTTCCCAGGAAAATTATATATTGTTTTTTTCAGCAGAGCTTGGGCTTTAACATGAAATGTCTTGTTTGTCATTTTCTAAGTGTATTCCCAATATTTTGGGGTAAAAATTGTGCAAAAAAATAAAAAAAAACTATTTTTTACAATTTGTAGTGTTTTTTTGTAATAAAAAATGTAAGTTTGTCAATAAAATCTTATTTTGTGTGAAACCCCAATTTTTCCCGGTTACAGCGGTACCACATATGTATAGGTAGACACCCTTTCCTGCCCAGGAGACTCCCCCAAACTGAAACAACGCTTTAGGAGATTTTTAGATAAAACACAACTATGCTTTGCAATATGCACACCTTGCAGGTTTTCAAGAAAAACAACCCTTTACATTTGAAATACCCCGACAAACTATATATTCCCTAGAACTATACACCTCAGGCTTTCTAGGTGTACCAGGCTTGTTGACATAGGTGCCGTTTTCTCTAAGTAATCCCTCAATGTATTCTTTGGTTACACAGGGTTTCCCTAAAAATTAATAAAAAAGCAGAAACAAAACCACATTTTCCTGAAAATCTGAAAAATCAACATCCCCCAAACAGAAAAATACCCAACATGCATAGGTTCAGTCAAGAAGAGAGTTTCCAAACACACCAAAGTAAAGCATGCGTATAATGGTAATTTTACTTCAAAATTTCAGCTCTGCAGACAAAGTGCGCACCTTGTGCTTTTTCTACCAAAACAACCCCTTACATTTGGAATATCCCTGATAAACCATATGAAACCTACCTGACCATACCTGAAAGTACACATGTTAAGCTTTCTAATCGTACCCAGCTTGTTGTAGTGGGCTCATCTTTCTGGGAGTAATATCTCGAAGAATTCTTAGGTTGCACAGGGTCTACAAAAAATTGTATAAAAAAGCAGAATAAAAAACACCTTTTCCTAAAATATCAATATGCAAATAAGAAAAAACAAGCTAAATCTGAAAGCGCAAGGTCCACCGAGCAGAACAATACGCAACATGCATAGGTACCTGTAACCTTTTAACTGACAGCCTACTTGAGATTTTATCAACCTCTGCTGACAGGTAATTTTTCACCATTTTGCGCCATGCTTAAGTGTGATTTTTGCAGGAATTTCCAAGAAAATGGCAAATTTTCTTTTTGTGACAGAGTTTAGACTTTAACATGAAATGTCTTGTTTGTATTTTTTCTACTTTTTTTTATATATTTTTTCTACTTTTTTTTATATATTTTTAAGTAAATAAGTAAAACAAAATAAAAAATATATATATATTTTTAAAATTGTCTCCTTTATTTTAACAAAAACATTTATTTTATTAAAGAAAACCATATTGCACGTGAAAGCCCCATTTCTCCCGATTACAATGATACCACATATGTATCGGTAACCCCCCGTTCCTGTCCAGGTGATACCCTAAACTTAGAAGAGCACTTTATAACATTTACAAATAAAATACAACTACTATCCACATAATAAAGGGTTAAATAAAAAAAAATTGGTGTGGGGTCCCCCTTCACGGGGGGGGGGGCACCATTTCTTGGGGGAATATAAGGGTTTTTTTGGGAGGCAGGTAATGGGGGGTCTCGGGGTTAACCCACTAGCCGCAGGTGACTTGCCAGACCCCCGAGCCTTGTGAACTGGTATAGGGGTCACATGGACCCCTTACCAGTTCACAAAGGGTTAAAAGTTAAAAAAACACACAGACACGGGGGTGTTGTTTTTTTTATGAAATATTTAAAAAAACAATAGAAAAATTACAAACAAGACATTTCATGTTAAAGCCTAAACTCTGCCGCAAAATATTAATTTAATTTTCCTGGAAAATCCTACAAAAATCGCTGTCTGGGGCCGGGCGCGGGAACGGTCGGGCAGGTATGTACTTAAGAGGGCATGGTTACACCATGTCCCCAGCCTCTTAGATTAGGACTATACTGGCCGTGAGCAAGAGTTCATTGAGAACTCGAAACGCGTTGGTGTTAGCCCGGGGGGGTCGCCTGCTGATCACCACACAGTAAGCACTTGTCTGTTGTCTGTTATGTGTTGTCTTGGTCTGCTCTCCTATATGGATGCTTTTGAATAATTTTTGCACAGGTTTTTATTTGAGATGGAAGCACTCGCACTTTGATAGATGATGAGATAGGATAGTATGACTTTTTTGATGTTAGTAATTAATATTGGACTTTATTTTTAGGTTAATTTATGCACATAATTTATTTTTTGTAAAGGTGTATCAAATCACTGCAGATCACATATATATTGATTGTATTAAGTGGAAGGCAGTGCGCCCCCTGGTGTCTAAATATGCATATGGCTTGGAATTAGTGGTTTTAACATGGTTTTAATTTTTATTACAATAAAATGAATTGAACAATTTAATCTTGTGACTGCAAGAGTCAGTCTCTGGTTAGGGTAATGGTAAGGGTGTTTTAGGGGTCACCCTATATGGAACATTAGGCTCGATTCAGAGAGACACAAACAAACTTTCGGTTTGGTGCCGACGTCGTAAGATTTTCAAAATTTCCCGCTCTCGCATGAACGTTCGATCGATTCTATGCATGCTTCGTAAACCTTCCGTAGCGCGTCCGTGTGCTCGTATGCCAGAGTACGCAGACGAGGATGTCATTTTCCATCGAAAAGGTTCAGATTTATTTTGCCCAACTACCAACGTAGCCTTTCGTTTTTGCCCTTTTCCCATCGTATCCTCACACGAATCCTATCATTTTCCCGCTACATCCTGCTTCATTTTTTCCTAAAGTATCTGTCCAGACGAAATTCTTGCGATATTGCGCCTGCGCACTACAAACTTCTCTCATTAAAGTGTTCGCCTACATAATTTCACTTCCATCACTAAACTCACCCTAACCACTTAGCGCTCTCCTGCCTTTTCCCTGGAGCTCCCTTAAAGCTCACCCTAACCACTTAGCGCTCTTCTGCCTTTTCCCTTGACCTCCCTTAAAACTTACCCAAATCACTTAGCGCCTTGTTTCTTCTTCCATTTTCACACCCTCAAACTTACCCAAATCACTTAGCGCCTTGTTTCTTCTTCCATTTTCACACCCTCAAACTTACCCAAATCACTTAGCGCCTTGGTTCTTCTTCCATTTTCACACCCTCAAACTTACCCAAATCACTTAGCGCCTTGGTTCTTCTTCCATTTTTGGTCCCTAAAACTTACCCAAATCACTTAGCGCCTTGGTTCTTCTTCCATTTTAGGTCCCTAAAACTTACCCCAATCACTTAGCGCCTTGTTTCTTCTTCCATTTTTGGTCCCTAAAACTTACCCAAATCACTTAGCGCCTTGTTTCTTCTTCCATTTTAGGTCCCTAAAACTTACCCCAATCACTTAGCGCCTTGGTTCTTCTTCCATTTTAGGTCCCTAAAACTTACCCCAATCACTTAGCGCCTTGGTTCTTCTTCCATTTTAGGTCCCTAAAACTTACCCCAATCACTTAGCGCCTTGGTTCTTCTTCCATTTTAGGTCCCTAAAACTTACCCAAATCACTTAGCGCCTTGGTTCTTCTTCCATTTTAGGTCCCTAAAACTTACCCAAATCACTTAGCGCCTTGGTTCTTCTTCCATTTTAGGTCCCTAAAACTTACCCAAATCACTTAGCGCCTTGGTTCTTCTTCCATTTTAGGTCCCTAAAACTTACCCCAATCACTTAGCGCCTTGTTTCTTCTTCCATTTTTGGTCCCTAAAACTTACCCCAATCACTTAGCGCCTTGGTTCTTCTTCCATTTTAGGTCCCTAAAACTTACCCAAATCACTTAGCGCCTTGTTTCTTCTTCCATTTTTGGTCCCTAAAACTTACCCAAATCACTTAGCGCCTTGGTTCTTCTTCCATTTTAGGTCCCTAAAACTTACCCCAATCACTTAGCGCCTTGTTTCTTCTTCCATTTTTGGTCCCTAAAACTTACCCAAATCACTTAGCGCCTTGTTTCTTCTTCCATTTTAGGTCCCTAAAACTTACCCCAATCACTTAGCGCCTTGGTTCTTCTTCCATTTTAGGTCCCTAAAACTTACCCCAATCACTTAGCGCCTTGGTTCTTCTTCCATTTTAGGTCCCTAAAACTTACCCAAATCACTTAGCGCCTTGTTTCTTCTTCCATTTTTGGTCCCTAAAACTTACCCAAATCACTTAGCGCCTTGGTTCTTCTTCCATTTTAGGTCCCTAAAACTTACCCCAATCACTTAGCGCCTTGTTTCTTCTTCCATTTTTGGTCCCTAAAACTTACCCAAATCACTTAGCGCCTTGTTTCTTCTTCCATTTTAGGTCCCTAAAACTTACCCCAATCACTTAGCGCCTTGGTTCTTCTTCCATTTTAGGTCCCTAAAACTTACCCCAATCACTTAGCGCCTTGGTTCTTCTTCCATTTTAGGTCCCTAAAACTTACCCCAATCACTTAGCGCCTTGGTTCTTCTTCCATTTTAGGTCCCTAAAACTTACCCAAATCACTTAGCGCCTTGGTTCTTCTTCCATTTTAGGTCCCTAAAACTTACCCAAATCACTTAGCGCCTTGGTTCTTCTTCCATTTTAGGTCCCTAAAACTTACCCAAATCACTTAACGCCTTGGTTCTTCTTCCATTTTAGGTCCCTAAAACTTACCCCAATCACTTAGCGCCTTGTTTCTTCTTCCATTTTTGGTCCCTAAAACTTACCCCAATCACTTAGCGCCTTGGTTCTTCTTCCATTTTAGGTCCCTAAAACTTACCCAAATCACTTAGCGCCTTGTTTCTTCTTCCATTTTTGGTCCCTAAAACTTACCCAAATCACTTAGCGCCTTGGTTCTTCTTCCATTTTAGGTCCCTAAAACTTACCCCAATCACTTAGCGCCTTGTTTCTTCTTCCATTTTAGGTCCCTAAAACTTACCCAAATCACTTAGCGCCTTGTTTCTTCTTCCATTTTAGGTCCCTAAAACTTACCCCAATCACTTAGCGCCTTGGTTCTTCTTCCATTTTAGGTCCCTAAAACTTACCCAAATCACTTAGCGCCTTGTTTCTTCTTCCATTTTTGGTCCCTAAAACTTACCCCAATCACTTAGCGCCTTGGTTCTTCTTCCATTTTAGGTCCCTAAAACTTACCCAAATCACTTCACGGACATCACAATCTTGAGTTTCAAATATGTCATTGTCCCCTTGTTTTTTTTCAATGTATGTGTGCAAATAAATGGGACAACATTTTTTTTTTTTTTTTTTGGTTTTTAATTGCTCAATTGCCATTTGTTGGCAAAATTTTTCTGGCAACTTTGGCCCAAAAAAATTACTAACTATATACAAATTGTTTTGGCTTTACTAAAAATATATACACTGTTTTTGTTAAAAACTTTAAAAACTATATACAATTTACAACTTTTTAAAAACCAGAAAACTATATACAAAGAAATTTGGTGTTTAACCAAGAAAACTATGTACAAATACAACTATTTACAAATCTACAGGGCCAGGAACCAGGACACTAGTCTTCCTCTTCTGTTGTCCCCAACGTGTCCCGCATCGCCTGCAGATCGGCCACCAACTCAAGGACCCTCCGATTGATATCAGCAAGTCGCTGTCTTGTGGTCCCTTCCCAAAAATCAGAAATTCTAATTATTCGGAGAACAATACATGTTTATCACCTGTGTAATTAATGTATTTAAAGAAACAAATTAAGTATAATGCACATATGATTAATCACAGGAATTAAGGTTAGTAAGTGGCCACAGGACAGTTGGGCAACTAATTAAGCTAATTCAGTGGCCACAGGACAGTTGGGCAACTAATTAAGCTAATTCAGTGGCCACAGGACAGTTGGGCAACTAATTAAGCTAATTCAGTGGCCACAGGACAGTTGGGCAACTAATTAAGCTAATTCAGTGGCCACAGGACAGTTGGGCAACTAATTAAGCTAATTCAGTGGCCACAGGACAGTTGGGCAACTAATTAAGCTAATTCAGTGGCCACAGGACAGTTGGGCAACTAATTAAGCTAATTCAGTGGCCACAGGACAGTTGGGCAACTAATTAAGCTAATTCAGTGGCCACAGGACAGTTGGGCAACTAATTAAGCTAATTCAGTGGCCACAGGTCCCTCTTATATTGGCATTGACTAGGGCATTATGTGTTTTTGTGTTCATGGGAATTTAGACCGAAATCTCTAGAATGACATGACTACTTACTTGGTTGGTGGCCGAGAGATGGCTCGTTGGGGACAACACCCTGAGGTCCTGGTTCCTGGCTCTGCTGTGAAGAAGTGCCTGTAGAAACATGGGCCAAATGGTTAGTTTGGATGTCTGATTCCGCAGTCCTCCAATGTTTTGAGCTAAGTCTGGGTCACATCACTCACCTTCTCCAGGGTCTTGTGGGCTCCTATCTGCTGCCTCCTGACCCACTACTTCACCCGCAACCGAAACATCTACAAATACAGAATAAAGGATTCAGTTTGGTGATATCAGGAGCTAGCAATTCTCTTTTTTGGTGTAGACATGAAGAGTGACATACCCGAGGATCCCGCATGCGTGGCAGGGTACGACTGCCTGCCCACGCTGTGCCGCCCCTCCTCTGTGGTAAGGTCCAGGGGCTGGTCTGAGGAGGCCACAGAGGAGGGGTCGGCCCGTCGCCCTGGAGATCCACCACCTTCACTCCCAGCTGCAGAATCATGCAGCACTGGTCGTCCTCTGCGCCTCCGGGTGCGGCGAATTCGGTAATCCATTTCCAACACTAGAAAAGAAAAGGCATTCTAAGTAAAGTCCTACCTTCTGTCTTAGTTACATATTGCATGCAATCGCAATCTACTTACTTGGAAAATGGATTCCGAAGAACCTCCGCACCCGGGGCATGTGCAGCCGTTTGAGGTCCGACCAATGCTGCATGATCTGCGTGTGGGTGAAGGTGGTGTTGGTCTGCTGTTGGATGGTGGAGATTATCTCCAGGGCGACGTGGCGTTTTTCAAATGTGTTGGGCAGGTAGTCGTACCTGCGCTCCAGCATGGTCTACAAAACAGAAAGAAAACATCGACTTTACTTCTCAATACATATCAATATGTGTCAGCAAAACATTTTTTGGGGTAATTACATTAACACACACACATTTCTAGTGTTCATTAATTTCACAATATGGCCTAAATGTTGTTTGGCACGTGTGTTGCGTGCCTTTGGTTGTGCATGTAGTTTATCACATTTTTAACCAAAGCCATTTATTCCTGCGCTTCCTTCACATATAGAGCAGCATTTCCTAATCTAACAAAAGTCCATCGAATACACTTACGAACATGATGATCTCTTCTTGTTGGCGGGTGAAGATAGTGGGTGCCATCTTGCTTCTTTTTCTCGGCAGCAGATAAGTAACGCCCCAGCGCGTTCCGCACGGCCGTGCGAACGTACGCAATGCCTCAGCGGGTTCCGCACGGCCGTGCGAACGTACGTCACACGCTGGCTTGCTTACTTAAAGGTCCCTGCACACCCAGCTGATTATTTGAGAAAATCAAAATGGCACCCAAAAAACCTCCGGGCAAAACTGGAAAGGAGCAAACGGGGAAGAAGGCAGCCAAACGGCAGGAGCCTTCCGAAGGGCCCAAAACCAGGTCGCAGCAGCCAAAAGCAAAATTACGGCCTAGTACCAAAACGCCGGCCAAGCCAACTACCAGCTATGGGCAAAAAAAGGAGCAGGCAGGCAAACCAAAGACCCAGGCCACAAAGGCTAGTATGGCTACTGGGCCAAAAACGGGTAAGAGGGTCCGAAGACCCACCCCACCCTGCCCCACTACAACACCCACAATAGTCCGCAGTAGGTCCCGCAGTCCCCCTCGAGGCCGAACCAGGTCCCGCAGCCCCCCTAGACGCCGCAGCAGGCCACGCAGCCCACAAAGAGGCCGAACCAGGTCCCGCAGCCCCCCTAGACGCCGCAGCAGGCCACGCAGCCCACAAAGAGGCCGAACCAGGTCCCGCAGCCCCCCTCAAGGCCGAACCAGGTCCCGCAGCCCCCCTAGACGCCGCAGCAGGCCACGCAGCCCACAAAGAGGCCGAACCAGGTCCCGCAGCCCCCCTAGACGCCGCAGCAGGCCACGCAGCCCACAAAGAGGCCGAACCAGGTCCCGCAGCCCCCCTCGAGGCCGAACCAGATCCCGCAGCCCCCCTAGACGCCGCAGCAGGCCACGCAGCCCACAAAGAGGCCGAACCAGGTCCCGCAGCCCCCCTCGAGGCCGAACCAGGTCCCGCAGCCCCCCTAGACGCCGCAGCAGGCCATGCAGCCCACAAAGAGGCCGAACCAGGTCCCGCAGCCCACCACGAGTGTGCCCAAAAAAAAAACAGAAGAGGGCCGGCCCTGCAAGATCGCCCTCACCCTTGGTCCGCCCTACTACCTCCAAGGGCAGCACTACTTCAGGCTCCGAACGAAGCTCTCCTGCTCGCCCACATTTGGCACCGGCACAGGTGGAAAGGCAAGGTTACTATGCCACATCAACACCTGGGACTTCTGTGGCCAGCCAGGCCAGAACACCCAGTCCCTTGCCCAGTCCAGGCCAATCCCCAGGCAGCCACCATTCCCTGCATTATACCCCACAAACCCAGCCAAGGATGTCACCCCATTTGGATGACACCATGGAGGACCCACAACCCAAAACAACCGGGCGCACATTGCGAAGAGGGCAGTTGAGTGGGCGTTTTGGTGAGGCCCAAATTATGGCCTTGGCTAGTGGCCTGACCTTAGTTTATGATGAGCTATATGGGCGCAGATCAAAAAACACCACCAAACAGCGCAGAGCCAACATCTTGGCAGACCTAACCAGACAAGTGAATGCAGCGGGGGAAGAGTTAAAGGATGTTGTACAGATTCAGCGCAAGATATCGGACCTCAAATATGCTGCACGGAAGAAAGAAAATCAAAGGCGGATTGACAGGTAAAAATGTTAGCTTTAGGATTAGACTGGATGTTGTATTGGCCACCTGGTTCTAAATTACCCTAACTCTGTTTTGCAGCATGAAAACTGGAGGAGGTTTTCCCTCCAAACTCAAGTTGACCCCGGCTGAGGAGATGATTTATGGATTGATGCATCCAGTCGCCGTCGAAGGCCACGCGGCCCTAAGGGACACAGATTCCCCGACCCGTCCTGCAGGTGAGTAAGATGTATGTGACCTTTACAATTAGTGAGCATGCACAATTAGCCAGTAACACATCTGGGAAGCCAGGCACCTAGGCTGTGGCTTGTAGGTGATTTCTGTGTTGGGCCAGGGTGTGGCATGTGTGTGGCCACTTAACTGTTGATTTTTGGTCCACATACAAGACGTGAATGTACATTGAACCCGAGTGTAAAAGTTTGTGGGTTCCCATTAAACCGGACCTTCACCATGTTTTAATGAAAAGCACAAACTCTTATCCCAAAAATCCTCAGCATCTAAAATTAATATATTTTACATGTGTAGTCACTAATGTATTATACTTTCCACCACTGGGCTGCAACTCTGTTCGGCAATTTAGGATACGCCCGCCGCCATCTTGACTCCGAAGCATCACACTTACTGAGGAGAGGAGAGTGGGATAAGGTACAGGGGGGCGGGTTATAGCTGTGCTTTGCTCAGACAGAGCAGAGCTGGGGTCAGGGAAAGGTCAGCAGTCCAAGAATGCAGAGCAGCACAGTCAGGAGGCACTTACTGTTTGCAGGCTGCCTGATAAGATGGCGGATTCCATAAGCCGCCATCTTTGATGTTTAAAGGCTCATAACATGCAGTAGATGCAGGTTGGAAGATTTGTAATGTGGTCAATCTGTATGTACAGGGTGTGGGAAACATAGAAGCTAGACTCTTAATCAGAGTGAAGGTCCGCTTTAATGGCCTCTAAGGGATGTGGTCAGCCACATAACAAGCTGAACTTGAATGTTTGGCTTAGTTGAGTAGAACAATGTGGAAGTAGTTGTAGGCCAAAAATTTAACAACATAATGGCATGGAAATTGAAGCTTATTTGGCCCCGTTGTTGAAGTGCCCATGACAGTTTTGACCCGTTAACTAATTCGGCATATGTCTTTTGACCCGTCAACAATGCATAGGTGTGTGTTTACATAGTGTCTTTGCTTCTCATGCAGGCCACCATCATCGCTCAGCTACTGTGGAATCCACTGCCAGTGTGGACATGCCGTCAACTTCCGTGCAGCCTAGGAGGGAGGAACCGATATATTCGGTAAGTTTATTGAGCAAATGTCGTTTAGCCATGTTACTTTGCATGTTACTACTAACAGATTGACATATGTAGTGGGCAAGCTAACATCTAATTTGTCTCTGTCCATACAGACCCACACACTCATGGATGAAATCCAGGAGCTGGAGGAGGATGGATCCTTTATGTGCCCTTCTGAAGATCTACCCCTGGCCCAGAATCTGCAACTGGTCCAAGATGTTTCACCACCAACTCAGCAGCAGCAGAGGGAATCTGGCAGCATGGTGGCTGCACATGATGGCCAGCATGCACAGACTGACAGTCAAGTCCCCAGTGTTGTCTCTGCTGTTGAGGATAGTGAAAGCATGCCTGTGTCTGTTGAGGGGCCCAGACCAACAGCCTCGGCACGACCCCGAACCAGGGGATTGGGGAGGCGGAATCCGCTACGGCGCAACCAGGGGAGGGGCATGGCAATGTTGGACGCATGGCACCACGAGAGGGTGACCTTCCAGCAGCAAAACCAACTAAACCGAGAGGCACTGCATGGCCGGATCGAGAACCTAAATACCACATTACAGGCTGTGCAGAACGAATTGAGGACCCTCAACAGCCACATGGAGACTGCCAACAATGACAACCGTGCCTACAGGGGTGAAATGGTAAATATCATGCGCAACATTTTGGACCAGTTGCAGATTCAGAATGCCACACAGGCCCACGTTCGGGCCAATCAGCAAGGGCCACCACCTGGGTACTATGGCCATCACCCATATTAATGTCTCCACAACATGAATCTGTACAACATCTTTGCTCTTAATCCCCCCTGTATTGACTTGTCTGGTGAGGCAAACCAAGATACCCTTGGTGTATGCCTTGGGTTGTGTGTTTTTGATTTGCGCCCATAGAGCTCCTTAGAGTGGTGAGGTAGGCCACTAGCCAAGGCCATATCTGAATCCTCACTGAACGTGCCACTCAAGCTTCTACCCCTGTACCAGGTTTACACCTGTGGCAGGGCCAAATGTGGCCAACCAGGATTGTTTGTTTTTTTCATTATTGCCATGGTTGATCTAACCATTAATCCTTTGTGTTTACCTCAATTTTTTGAGCAAATTGGAGTGAGCAGCAACTCCAAGTTGGAGCTCTTATTTTTTAAAAATAAACAGTTAAAGACACCTGTGGCTCCTAAATTTTATTGTCTCTTTTTTGGGTGTCACAGAGAAATATATACTTGGACATTCACACAGTTCACACATCCAAAAAAGAGAGTTGGAAAGCATTAGGCCTGTGGTGAGTAATTACTTTATTACTTATTTGAACACCACAAACATAACGAAACATACACAAAGGGAAATAAAACTAAATCAACAACACAATGTTAAACAAAGGCCAATACAGGTTACATTAAGCAAAATGGGTCGCGATCAAATTAGTCCGCACACTTTGGCCAGACACACTACTGTGTGTGTCCAGAAATGACTCCTCCTGGTCTTCGCTGGGTGGAGAGGGAGCAAATTCTACATACCGGGGGACCCGTTGTGAAATAGCAAAATTGTGAAGAACAGCACAGGCCATTATTATGTCTATGACCTTTTTCGGATCATATTGCAGGGCGCCCCCGGTATGATCCAAACAACGAAACCTAGTCTTCAAAAGACCAAAGGCCCTCTCTACCACAGCCCTGGTCTTGCGGTGCGCACAGTTGTAGGCATCCTGGGAGGCATCCTGGGGCCGGAGTACTGGCGTCAAGAGCCACGGCAGCAGCGGGTATCCTGAATCACCTTATACATAAGATTAGGAAAACAAACATGTAAGACCATCAAGGCACCAGCAACATCAATAGGAGGCTATTTGTCAATTGTGTGATCAACATGAGGCAACATTTGCCACTGTCCCAGTCCCAAACTAAACATCTGTCCTAGAGGTTTACAAAAGGACAACATACAAAGAGTGAGGATGAGGGACAATCATACATATGGATCCCAGCTCTGGGTTTCAAAGTGTGCTTAGGATGTAGGTTTTGCTGACCCCTTATATGCTTTGTGTGAGACCAAAACAGCAGAAACACGCCACATGCACTTTATCCCGCTCTACTCTCGTGTGGAAGTGCAAACCAGCTTAGCAAAGATGGGTCCGAAACTATGCTCAAGTTAAGTGCACGATTCCACACAAGGGTGGTGTAAGAGGGATTATTAAATTAGACCAACAGATAATTTAGAATGTGGCTAATGCAGGCCAAACTTGGCGAAACGCTTGGTTGGTTAATAACTAACATTCAAGTGTGGTTTCACATGGGCAGAAGTTTATTTAAGGTGTAAGTTTGGCAGACATTACTGCCAAATGCTAATTAAAAACAAACATCCACAACTACATTATGTGGTTTATGTTCACTTACCAAGGAGCCATGCACCGGAAAATTCCCCAGACTCAAACCGTCGGTACAATCCTGATCGTCTAAGGATGTACGCATCATGGGCTGAGCCTGGGTAGCCGGCGAGGACGCTAAGGAACCGCATGTCCGGCCCCACCACTGCCTGCACATTAAAGGAGTGGCCCATTTTGCGGTTCCTGGAAAAAAAGGAAGACAAGAAAACATTAGGAAGGCATTTAGAAAAATGAACACACACATTTCGATAAGGAGGGACCATTACAAGGTGGGACCATTACAAGGTGGGAGCATTACAAGGTGGGACCATTACAAGGTGGGTCCATTACAAGGTGGAGCCATTAGAAGGTGTAAACATTACAAGGAGGGACCATTACAAGGTGGGACCATTACAAGGTGGGAGCATTACAAGGTGGGACCATTACAAGGTGGGTCCATTACAAGGTGGAGCCATTAGAAGGTGTAAACATTACAAGGAGGGACCATTACAAGGTGGGACCATTAAAAGGTGGGACCATTACAAGGTGGGACCATTACAAGGTGGGTCCATTACAAGGTGGAGCCATTAGAAGGTGGAAACATTACAAGGAGGGACCATTACAAGGTGGGAGCATTACAAGGTGGGACCATTACAAGGTGGGAGCATTACAAGGTGGGTCCATTACAAGGAGGGACCATTACAAGGTGGGAACATTACAAGGTGGGAGCATTACAAGGTGGGTGCATTACAAGGTGGAACCATTAGAAGGTGGAAACATTACAAGGAGGGACCATTACAAGGAGGGACCATTACAAGGAGGGACCATTACAAGGAGGCTTAACCTAAAATGAAACCAAAAATTAAAAACATTACTTACCTGTATATGTACTCGTCGGCAGCAGGAGGCACCAGGGCGACGTGGGTACAGTCAATGGCACCAATGACGTTGGGCATGTCGGCGATATTATAAAAACCAAGCTTAATGGCGTTTCTGGCTACCATATCATCGGGGAAAAAAATATATTTGGGGGTTAGGGTAGCCATGCCTTCCAAAAAATGTGATAGTGCGCGGCTCAGCGTAGGCTGTGAGATCCCCACGGAGAGGGCACCCAGCCTCTGGAACGAGCCGTTCGCCAAAAATTGCAGGCAGCCAAGCATCTTGGTCATACCTGAAATTGCATGCCCCTTCCTTGTGGTGCGGGCTAACCATGGCCGCAGCTCACTATACAATTTATGGAGGGAAGCGCGATTAAGCCTGGTCAGCTCGAACAGCTCAACGTCATGCATGCCATTGATGTTCATGCGTCGCCGCCGGTGCAATCTGGGCTCTGACCTCAAGATCCCATCAATGCCAAACAGAAGAAGACCTTGATGCTCTTCAAAGTCACTCTCCATCACGCTTGGCTGCCTAG
Organism: Gastrophryne carolinensis; assembly: GCA_027917425.1. Classification (NCBI taxonomy): domain Eukaryota; kingdom Metazoa; phylum Chordata; class Amphibia; order Anura; family Microhylidae; genus Gastrophryne; species Gastrophryne carolinensis. Next base: position 307,714,809 of record CM051236.1, on the reverse strand, counting down.
TCCCGAGGTCAAAAAGGTGCCGTAAGACGCTCGACAAGGAAATGACTATATGGGCGTCGGAATACTTGCCAATCAGCTCTCTGAATTAATCGCCAGCCCATTGCAATGACGTAAATGATTTGACCGATCGAAACATTTTCGATTTCGAAGGAAAAAAGTCCCGAAGTTGCGTAAAAACACAAAATGAATTTCGATGGACGAACGAACATATACGTCTATGTTCGAACGTTCGTGCGAGTCGAAAATGGCCAAAAAAAAAGGAAAAAATGACAAACACCCAACAAAACTTTCGATTGCAAATACGAACATAATGACATTTGGGATTTTGAATCGAGCCTATTGTGTAGTCTTGGGTATTAACCCCACAGAGCAGTGCACCTATAATAATATTGACCGATGCTGCCCACATTTTTCTGCCCTTACCCAACGGGCGTGAATTAGTTGTTGCTACTACCCCGGCTAATGCACTGCACCGCTTGTTAGTGGTACAGGTGTATATTGGTGGGCTGGCACGGTTTTGAATATTGAGTACAGGATGGCAAGAAATTTTGAAAATAGAGAAAGGATATGGCTGGATAAACTGCAAATACTTAAAAATGATGGTGATATGGGCCACAGTGACTCCGTACCAGGATTAAAGGATCTTTTTAGACAAATTAAACGGGAACAGATAAGATTCACCAAAATGTGGTGGAATGTCCATAGTCTTGGCATTTATAAAGAGCAACAGCTGATCCCTAGAGGACTGAGGGTACAAATTTTCCCCACATGGGAGATACCAGAGGAACATAGGCCAAGGTGGGAGGCGCATCTGCATAGATGTTCCATGGGGTTAATTGATTAATTAATTGAAATGGATAAATCAACGTTGGAACAGATTAAGGGCAGTCTTAGAGACTTATATGATAAAATACCAAGGGACACCCCACAAATTGACATTGATAGATATGAGAACCAGATAAATGAGGAACTGGAAAGATTGGAAAGGACAGTAATGGCTCAAAAGCAGGATAAACTCCAAAGGGATAGAGCAGACAAACAGAATCAGAGGATGTACAAATGGAAACACATGGGAAATGAAAGGGGCAGACAGTTCTACACTAGCAGAGGGTCCAGTCGCAGTGCCTCCGTCTCAAGTAAAAATTCAGATAGTGGCCACATGCACCGTTTTTTGGGGCAGGCTGGTGCAAGGGGCCCAGGAGGAGGAGAGGGGGCAAGAGGCGACACAGAGCAGACAAGAGACCCCGTTTGGAGGAGCCATCGCAGACTGAATCAGGGGCCCCACAAGAGATTCAGGCTAAAACAGAGCCCATAGACCCACCTCCCATCTCGATTACATCAAGGGCAGAGGATGAAAGTGCTGAATTGACTGTACTTAACATTTCGGGCAAACCACTCACAGCAGCTGAGAGGTCCGTATTGGGGAGGGGACTTAATTTTGCCCCATGTAACACCATAGATAAATTTGGAACCATAAAAGACCTTTTCCTGTTTTGTAGGAAATTATTGCTTAAAAAGCAATTTGAAGTACCTATAGGGTTAGAACCGGACCTGTCCTGGCGTGAAGGGTTGGCAATTGATTATCTTACTGCCCTGCTTCAAGAGCAGGAGGAAATTGTGGACCCAGATAGGGCTCTACGAAAACCTTCTAAATATACCCCACCATGGACCATTAGTTCGGCGGTCCATACATTTTTCAAAGTGGTGAGTCAAGATATTCGTAGAATGGTAGTTTCACACAAAAATGACAATTTAACTAGGGAGGAACGGGAGGCAGTACATACCTTGCAGCAACGGAGTGACATTGTCATCAAGGAAGCCGATAAAGGCGGAAATGTAGTGATTATGTCATCCGAATACTACAAGGCCGAGGTCCTGCGTCAACTCCAGTGTGCTGCAAGCTATGAAAAACTGCCCAGAAACCCGCTCTGTGACTATAAATCAGAATTTGACTCTCTACTGAAAGCGGCATGGGAGAATAACATTATTGGAAAGGATCTATATGAGTACCTTGGTACCCAATGCCCCAGTAGCACCCACCTTTTACATATTACCAAAAGTCCACAAAAATGCAAGATGCCCTCCAGGAAGACCGATACTGGCGGGTATTGGGAGTTTGACGGAGAGGGCCTGCATCTTTGTGGACAAGAGTCTTCAGCCCCATGTCCTGGCGTTGAGTTCATATCTCAGGGACTCCATGGATCTCTTGAACAGACTAAACCTTCTGGTACTCCTGAGGGGGGCCAAATTAGTGACCCTTGATGTTGAAGCATTGTATACGAATATTTCCCATGAGATGGCCCTTAAGACATGTAAATACTTCTTGAGAATGGGCACTGAGGGGGATCTAGAGAAACAAGACTTTGTGCTTCAGTTATTAACATTCACATTTGTGTTTGACGGAGTCTTTTACCGACAAGTGTGCGGTGTAGCAATGGGGGTGCGTTGTGCCCCATCTATAGCCAACCTCTTCCTCGGTTGGTGGGAGAGGGAGGTTGTATTTGGGGCAGAGATGAACCTGTACCAGCCCCACATCTTGGGCTGATACAGGTTCATCGATGACGTGCTGCTCATCTGGCAGGGAACAGAGGAACTCTGTGTGGAGTTCCTTAATGTCTTGAATGAGAATACATATAACATCTTTCTCACCTCCCATGTTTCAGCCGAACAGGTGCATTTCCTGGACCTCATGATCAACCTATTAGAAGATGGCTCCCTGCAGACTACCTTATATAGGAAGGAGACGGCGACCAATAGCCTATTACACTATACAAGTTTTCATCAGAAAAAGACCAGGGATGCCATCCCGGTGGGGCAATTCCTGCGGCTTAAACGAAACTGCTCCACTGCACAAGAATTTGAGATACAATCAAGGGGTCTCAAGAAAAGATTCCAACACAGGGGCTATCCGAGGAGAACGGTGCAGAAGGCTGTGGTAAGAGCACGTGATACACCACGTGAGACCCTACTAATCCCGAGGGAGAAAAAAAGGACCATGGATGAGGTGAGGTTCATCTCAAAATACAACTCGAATTGGAATCAGCTGAGAACTGTACTCAATAGACACTGGGGTATATTGAGGAGCGACCTGACTCTGGTCAGATGGACCAGACGGGGTTGCAGGGGGCGCAGCGTGCCCCCACTCTGCGGGATAGGGTCTGTAGGAATAGGGACCTGGGTAGGATTCTGTCTCCGGTGGCGAGGCACTTTTTAGAGAAACATGACAGTAATGTGGAACAATTACAGGTGGTTGGGTTGGAAAGGGTGTCTATGGGGTTGAGAGGAGGGGAGCTTAAGAAAAGGTTACAGCAAAAAGAACTACGGTGGATCCATGACTTGGATACACAATCTCCATGGGGGCTAAATGAAGATGTGGCCTTTACGCCATATTTAGGGTAGACAACATACATTCACATCTGACTCTAGCACACTACATGCACATGTATACTTGGGTGGTTGGGCACATATGGATAATAGGGTGTTTGGCAGTGTGGATGGGCAGTATGGCCAAGGTTGTCCACATGCCCCCTATGGGTAAATTTGGAGTTTCAGAGATTTTGTCACTTGGCACATTCAAGGACTTGTGTGGTGTGGGGGGGGGGGGGGGGGTTGTTTGGGGTTGGGGGTATTAGTTATGGAGTGGTGGGCACGTCATTTTTATGCACGTATATTGGTTCATTTTTATGCTGTGGTGTGCAAAAAGCTAATGTGTCACCCTATTTGTTAGAGGTGAAGACCTATATGGCTGCAGTCCACATCGGGATGCCTGGGAGGAGTTGTGGTAGCATCAATGTCCGCCAGGTGCATCTATAGAGTTGGAGAAAGTATGTGGAAAATACACTATGGAAAGAACCTACATACAAAAAAGAAAGGAAGAAAAGAAAGAAAAAAGAAGAAAGAGAGAAAAAGGCTTTGTTTAATATGTTGGATTTATTGGGGCTGTTAAAAACAATAAGTTGTGAGGCTTGTGCTTAAGTAGCGCGTAGGCTGTGGGCCTTATGTAGCACTTATAGGCCTCTTTAAGATCTCATTATGGGCTCGCAGTTTTCCCCCTCCACATTCTTTCTTCCCCCTCCTTCTGGTCTCTCCCCTGTCCCCCCCCCCTCCCCTTTGGGTCTCGATTGATCTCATAGGATCCCCCTATCTGTATATACTTCTGAGGTAGATAGGGATATCCCTGTTCTATTTTTGTGCGGAGCTTCCTCAATTGCCTCGAAGTTCATTTTTACTCTGGATCTCTGTTTGCTCTTAATTATAGGTACAAAGGAGAAAAACTTTATTATGTTTAAAATAGTGGCCATATAGATAAAAAAGATACCATCGTTTTAATAATGTACTTTAAACATGGAATGCTGTGCTTTGATTGTGTTTAGCACAGCAACTACTAAGTATATAGTCATATCCTTAAATAATAAAAACAGGTTGCCATAATTTGATAAAGATATTTATATTTTTTGAGATTATAGCTGTATTTAATAGTAGAAATATGTACAAAGTTGTTGTAGTAAGGTAAGGGTTAAGTGACGCTGTGATGGTATGTATCGGTCTGACAGTAACGGCGCCTGGACCGTCATTGGCCTCTGAAGTACATCCACTCCCCACCTATCAGGAAGCGGGGGGCGTGGCCTACCATGATACGTGACGTGCGCTCCAGGGTGAAGCGCAGTCACGCATGCTCTGTGTGTGGGGGCGCGCGCACTTCCGGCCGGAGTGCGCCGTCCCGCATACAGTCTGGGGCCGGACGCGGGAACGGTCGGGCAGGTATGTACTTAAGAGGGCATGGTTACACCATGTCCCCAGCCTCTTAGATTAGGACTATACTGGCTGTGAGCAAGAGTTCATTGAGAACTCGAAACGCGTTGGTGTTAGCCCGGGGGGGTCGCCTGCTGATCACCACACAGTAAGCACTTGTCTGTTGTCTGTTATGTGTTGTCTTGGTCTGCTCTCCTATATGGATGCTTTTGAATAATTTTTGCACAGGTTTTTATTTGAGATGGAAGCACTCGCACTTTGATAGATGATGAGATAGGATAGTATGACTTTTTTGATGTTAGTAATTAATATTGGACTTTATTTTTAGGTTAATTTATGCACATAAATTATTTTTTGTAAAGGTGTATCAAATCACTGCAGATCACATATATATTGATTGTATTAAGTAGAAGGCAGTGCGCCCCCTGGTGTCTAAATATGCATATGGCTTGGAATTAGTGGTTTTAACATGGTTTTAATTTTTATTACAATAAAATGAATTGAACAATTTAATCTTGTGAGTGCAAGAGTCAGTCTCTGGTTGGGGTAATGGTAAGGGTGTTTTAGAGGTCACCCTATATGGAACATTGTGTAGTCTTGGGTATTAACCCCACAGAGCAGTGCACCTATAATAATATTGACCGGTGCTGCCCACATTTTTCTGCCCTTACCCAACGGGCGTGAATTAGTTGTCACTTCATTAGAGTAATTACTTAGCAGAATGACCTGTGCCCACTTCCTTAGATTAATGACTTAGCAGACTGAAATATGTCATCATTATTTAGGTTGGCAACTAACAAACATTCCATCCACAGGTGAGAAAAATGTATTTGTCGCCAAATAATGTTTTTATTTTAATTTTATACAGGGACCACATGGGCAAGAGTTGAAGAAATGAATACAAGAGTCCTTGAGTTGGTGGCCGATATGCAGCTGCTGCATGACTCGTTGGGGACAACAGAAGAAGAGTAGTGTCCCGGGTCCTGTCACTGTTATTTTTGTGTACATATTTTTACTATTTTAATGTTTTTAAAAATTTTTGTTTTAGCTAAAAAAAATTTAAAATCTTTTTACACAAACTAAAATGTTAAAAAAGCCAAACAAAATGGCCTTCCAATATAAAAAAAAACAAAATCAATGTTTCAGTGTAATTTTTTAACACAAATACATTAACACCAAACGAAGGGTGAAATAAATATTTAGAGTGGTTTGGGTAAGTTTTAGGGGCCTAAAATGGTAGATTAACCTAACCGCAAAGTGGTTTGGGTAAGTTTTAGGGGCCTAAAATGGAAGAAGAACCTAACCGCGAAGTGGTTTGGGTAAGTTTTAGGGCCCTAAAATGGAAGATTAAGCTAACCGCAAAGTGGTTTAGGTAAGTTTTAGGGGCCTAAAATGGAAGATTAACCTAACCGCGAAGTGGTTTGGGTAAGTTTTAGGGGCCTAAAATGGGAGCTTAACGTTACCGCGAAGTGGTTTGGGTAAGTTTTAGGGGCCTAAAATGGAAGATTAACCTAACCACGAAGTGGTTTGGGTAAGTTGTAAGGGTCCAAAAGGGAAGATGGAGGATAGGGCTAAGTGGTTGGGGTGAGCTTTAAGGGTCCAAAAGGGAAGATGGAGGAGAGTGCTAAGTGGTTTGGGTAAGTTGTAAGGGTCCAAAAGGGAAGATGGAGGATAGTGCTAAGTGGTTGGGGTGAGCTTTAAGGGTCCAAAAGGGAAGATGGAGGATAGTGCTAAGTGGTTGGGGTGAGCTTTAAGGGTCCAAATGGGAAGATGGAGGATAGTGCTAAGTGGTTTAGCTAAACATTGTAGTAGAAGTGAGGGTGTCAAATATGTAGGCGAGCACTTTAATGAGTTAAGTTTGTAGTGCGCAGGCGCAAGATCGTAAGGATTTCCGCCTGGACGATTATTTTTTGAAAAAGCGAAACGGAATCTATCGGGAAATGTAAAGGATTCGTGGGAGGAGACGATGGGAAAAGGGCTAAATCGAAAGCCTATGTTGTAACATGAGAAAATGAAACAGAAAAGTCACGATGGAAAAAGACATCCTCGTACTCGTACTCTGGCATACGAACAGACGGAAACTTTACAGAAGGATAGCAATGCATGCATAGAATCGCTCGCACACTCATACGAGAGCGGAGAAATTTTAAAGTAATACGAAATCGCCACTAAAACGAAAGTCTTTTTTTGTCTCTCTGAATCGAGCCTATAGTCCCTTAATAGCCCCTCAAGCAATTTCCCCACAATGGATGTTTAGGTTACAGGTCTGTAATTGATCAGAGAAGACCTGGAGCCCTTTTAAAAAATAAGCACCACATTTGCCTTGGGCCAGTCCCCAGTTGCTAGTGAGTCTTTAAAGATCAACAACAGGGGTGATGAGATAACGGAACTGAGTTCTTTGAGAACTCTTGGGTGAAGTCATCTAGTCCTGCAGTCTTATTCACATTTAGATTATTAAGTTTTTCTTGGATGGTTTCCACATTTAGCTTGTTAAGTATTATACTTGGGCTATTGCTAGTGGTAACTCCTGTGTTGGCTCTTTGCTCCTCTCTTGTGTACACAGAGATAAAGAATCCATTTAACAGCTCCGCCTTATCTTCATCCCCAGTGACCATTTCCCCATTATCATTAATTAGGGCACCTACCTGTTCTGATTTGGTTTTCTTCGAATTAATTTATTTGAAAAAACATTTAGGGTTTGTTTTGCTTTCTTTGGCCACATCTCTTTCATTTTGTGCTTTTGTCTTTTCAATTGTTACAACTGAGAGTTCATCCTTGTAATGTTTAACCCTTTAAGTGCCAAGCCTGTAGGTACTACGGGGTTTCTTCTTTGACCATTAAGTGCCAAGCCCGTAGTACCTACGGCTGGCTTCCCCCCCCCTGCTAGTTAAAAAAGTAAAGTACATTAACACTCACCTGACCCCTCGTTCGAACCCGCTGGCTTCTGCTGCTAAGAATAAACAAAAAAAGTAAAAAAATAATGACATTTACTCACCTCTGTGCCCGATCCCTCAGGCCGGGTCTCCTTTTCACTGGGGGGGGCCTCCGATCACCCCCCCGGGCTTTTCCGCAAAACATGCCCCCTCTGATGTTTGCACCGTTAGCTTCACCCCCTTGTGGGTGTGGCTTATGACTTCACACATGACATCATCTCGCTGCAGGCTCCGGACTGTCAGATGTCAGGTTTGATCACCAGAGGTGGTTGGAGGGTAGGGGATGTGGTCCCCTGCCTCCCCAGCCCCCTCCGGTGATCAGCCCTGACAGCTGTCAGCTGGAGAGAATCATCGCGGACACGGGATCGGAGGTGAGTGTTACAAAAAAACAAATAAATAAATAAAAAATATTTTTCTCTGTGTCAGTTTGTTATTTACACTTAGCCCTTTGGGAACTGGTAAGGGGTCCATGAGACCCCTATACCAGTTCACAAGGCTGAGGGCTGGCAAGTCACCTGCAGCTAGCGGGTGACTTGCCATTAACCCCCGCACCCCCAATGACCTGCCTCCCCAAAGCCTGGGGGGGGGGGCAGGAGAGCCCATGGCCATAGGCTATGCCGGCTTGTAGCCTGCAGGGCCAGGGGCCACCAAAGCAGGCTGCTGCGCCCTGCATAGCTGGTCCCGGGCTGGTTATTTCGGGTACGGGGGACCCCATGTCATTTTTTGAGGGTTTTATTAACTTTTAAAATGCCCAAAATAAATGGGGTGCCCCCCCCCCTGAAGGGGGACCCCACGCCATTTTTTTTCTCTATTGAACCCTTTATAGTGTGGAAAGTAGTTGTATTTTATTTGTAAATGTTATAAAGTGCTCTTTTTAGTTTGGGGGTCTCCTGGGCAAGAATGGGGGGCTACCAATACATATGTGGTACCATTGTTATTGGGAGAAATGGGGATTTTGTTTTTTGTTTTTTTTTTTATTAAATATTTAAAAAAACAGTCGAAAAATTACAAACAAGACATTTCATGTTAAAGCCTAAACTCTGCCGCAAAATATTTATTTTATTTTCCTGGAAAATCCTGCAAAAATGGCGCAAAACATGGCGCAAAATGGTGAAAAATGACCTGTCAAAAGAGGGTGACAAAATCTCAAGTAGGTGGGCAGTTAAAAGGGTTAATAGTACCTATGCATGTTGGGTATTGTTTTGCTCGGGGGACCTTGTGCTTTCAGATTTAGCTTGTTTTTGCTTGTTTGCATATTGATATTTTAGGAAAACATGTTTTTTATTCTGCTATTTTATACATTTTTTAGGGAAACCCTGTGCAACCAAAGAATTCTTCGAGGGATCACTTACAGAAAGATGAACCCACTACAACAAGCTGGGTACTCTTACAAAGCTTAACGTGTACTTTCAGGCAATATATGGTTTATGGGGGATATTCCAAATGTAAATGGTTGTTTTTGTAGAAAAAGCACAAGGTGCGCACTGTCTGCAGAGCTGAAATTTTCAAGGAAAATTACCGTTACGCACATGATTGTTACAACTGAGAGTTCATCCTTGTAATGTTTAACCCTTTAAGTGCCAAGCCTGTAGGTACTACGGGGTTTCTTCTTTGACCATTAAGTGCCAAGCCCGTAGTACCTACGGGCTGGCTTCCCCCCCTGCTAGTTAAAAAAGTAAAGTACATTAACACTCACCTGACCCCTCGTTCGAACCCGCTGGCTTCTGCTGCTAAGAATAAACAAAAAAAGTAAAAAAAATAATGACATTTACTCACCTCTGTGCCCGATCCCTCAGGCCGGGTCTCCTTTTCACTGGGGGGGGCCTCCGATCACCCCCCGGGCTTTTCCGCAAAACATGCCCCCTCTGATGTTTGCACCGTTAGCTTCACCCCCTTGTGGGTGGGGCTTATGACTTCACACATGACATCATCTCGCTGCAGGCTCCGGACTGTCAGATGTCAGGTTTGATCACCAGAGGTGGTTGGAGGGTAGGGGATGTGGTCCCCTGCCTCCCCAGCCCCCTCCGGTGATCAGCCCTGACAGCTGTCAGCTGGAGAGAATCGTCGCGGGACACGGGATCGGAGGTGAGTGTTACAAAAAAATAAATAAATAAATAAAAAATGTTTTTCTCTGTGTCAGTTTTTTATTTACACTTAGCCCTTTGGGAACTGGTAAGGGGTCCATGAGACCCCTATACCAGTTCACAAGGCTGAGGGCTGGCAAGTCACCTGCAGCTAGCGGGTGACTTGCCATTAACCCCCGCACCCCCAATGACCTGCCTCCCCAAAGCCTGGGGGGGGGGCAGGAGAGCCCATGGCCATAGGCTATGCCGGCTTGTAGCCTGCAGGGCCAGGGGCCACCAAAGCAGGCTGCTGTGCCCTGCATAGCTGGTCCCGGGCTGGTTATTTCGGGTACGGGGGACCCCATGTCATTTTTTGAGGGTTTTATTAACCTTTAAAATGCCCAAAATAAATGGGGTGCCCCCCCCCCCCCTGAAGGGGGACCCCACGCCATTTTTTTTCTCGATTGAACCCTTTATAGTGTGGAAAGTAGTTGTATTTTATTTGTAAATGTTATAAAGTGCTCTTTTTAGTTTGGGGGTCTCCTGGGCAAGAATGGGGGGCTACCAATACATATGTGGTACCATTGTTATTGGGAGAAATGGGGATTTTGTTTTTTGTTTTTTTTTTATTAAATATTTAAAAAAACAGTCGAAAAATTACAAACAAGACATTTCATGTTAAAGCCTAAACTCTGCCGCAAAATATTTATTTTATTTTCCTGGAAAATCCTGCAAAAATGGCGCAAAATGGTGAAAAATGACCTGTCAAAAGAGGGTGACAAAATCTCAAGTAGGTGGGCAGTTAAAAGGGTTAATAGTACCTATGCATGTTGGGTATTGTTTTGCTCGGGGGACCTTGTGCTTTCAGATTTAGCTTGTTTTTGCTTGTTTGCATATTGATATTTTAGGAAAACATGTTTTTTATTCTGCTATTTTATACATTTTTTAGGGAAACCCTGTGCAACCAAAGAATTCTTCGAGGGATCACTTACAGAAAGATGAACCCACTACAACAAGCTGGGTACTCTTACAAAGCTTAACGTGTACTTTCAGGCAATATATGGTTTATGGGGGATATTCCAAATGTAAATGGTTGTTTTTGTAGAAAAAGCACAAGGTGCGCACTGTCTGCAGAGCTGAAATTTTCAAGGAAAATTACCGTTACGCACATGATTGTTACAACTGAGAGTTCATCCTTGTAATGTTTAACCCTTTAAGTGCCAAGCCTGTAGGTACTACGGGGTTTCTTCTTTGACCATTAAGTGCCAAGCCCGTAGTACCTACGGGCTGGCTTCCCCCCCTGCTAGTTAAAAAAGTAAAGTACATTAACACTCACCTGACCCCTCGTTCGAACCCGCTGGCTTCTGCTGCTAAGAATAAACAAAAAAAGTAAAAAAATAATGACATTTACTCACCTCTGTGCCCGATCCCTCAGGCCGGGTCTCCTTTTCACTGGGGGGGGGCCTCCGATCACCCCCCGGGCTTTTCCGCAAAACATGCCCCCTCTGATGTTTGCACCGTTAGCTTCACCCCCTTGTGGGTGGGGCTTATGACTTCACACATGACATCATCTCGCTGCAGGCTCCGGACTGTCAGATGTCAGGTTTGATCACCAGAGGTGGTTGGAGGGTAGGGGATGTGGTCCCCTGCCTCCCCAGCCCCCTCCGGTGATCAGCCCTGACAGCTGTCAGCTGGAGAGAATCGTCGCGGGACACGGGATCGGAGGTGAGTGTTACAAAAAAATAAATAAATAAATAAAAAATGTTTTTCTCTGTGTCAGTTTTTTATTTACACTTAGCCCTTTGGGAACTGGTAAGGGGTCCATGAGACCCCTATACCAGTTCACAAGGCTGAGGGCTGGCAAGTCACCTGCAGCTAGCGGGTGACTTGCCATTAACCCCCGCACCCCCAATGACCTGCCTCCCCAAAGCCTGGGGGGGGGGCAGGAGAGCCCATGGCCATAGGCTATGCCGGCTTGTAGCCTGCAGGGCCAGGGGCCACCAAAGCAGGCTGCTGTGCCCTGCATAGCTGGTCCCGGGCTGGTTATTTCGGGTACGGGGGACCCCATGTCATTTTTTGAGGGTTTTATTAACCTTTAAAATGCCCAAAATAAATGGGGTGCCCCCCCCCCTGAAGGGGGACCCCACGCCATTTTTTTTCTCGATTGAACCCTTTATAGTGTGGAAAGTAGTTGTATTTTATTTGTAAATGTTATAAAGTGCTCTTTTTAATTTGGGGGTCTCCTGGGCAAGAATGGGGGGCTACCAATACATATGTGGTACCATTGTTATTGGGAGAAATGGGGATTTTGTTTTTTGTTTTTTTTTTATTAAATATTTAAAAAAACAGTCGAAAAATTACAAACAAGACATTTCATGTTAAAGCCTAAACTCTGCCGCAAAATATTTATTTTATTTTCCTGGAAAATCCTGCAAAAATGGCGCAAAACATGGCGCAAAATGGTGAAAAATGACCTGTCAAAAGAGGGTGACAAAATCTCAAGTAGGTGGGCAGTTAAAAGGGTTAATAGTACCTATGCATGTTGGGTATTGTTTTGCTCGGGGGACCTTGTGCTTTCAGATTTAGCTTGTTTTTGCTTGTTTGCATATTGATATTTTAGGAAAACATGTTTTTTATTCTGCTATTTTATACATTTTTTAGGGAAACCCTGTGCAACCAAAGAATTCTTCGAGGGATCACTTACAGAAAGATGAACCCACTACAACAAGCTGGGTACTCTTACAAAACTTAACGTGTACTTTCAGGCAATATATGGTTTATGGGGGATATTCCAAATGTAAATGGTTGTTTTTGTAGAAAAAGCACAAGGTGCGCACTGTCTGCAGAGCTGAAATTTTCAAGGAAAATTACCGTTACGCACATGATTTACTTTGGGGTGTTTGGCAACTCTTCCCTTGACAGGACCTATGCATGTTGGGTATTGTTCTGTTCGGGGGATGTTGATTTTTCATATTTAACTTGTTTTTTCTTGTTTGTATATAGTTTTTTTAGGAAAATGTGGCTTTGATTCTGCTTTTTTATCCTTTTTTAGGGAAGCTCTGTGTAACCAAATAATACATTGAGGGAGAACTTCCAGAAAACTGTGGCAACATCAACAAGCCTGGTACGCCTAGAAAGCTTGAAGTGTGTATTTCCAGAGAATATATAGTTTGTGGGGGGTATTTCAAATGTAAAGGGTTGTTTTTATTAAAAAACTGCAAGGTGCACATAGCGCTTAGCATAGCTGTATTTGATCTAAAAATCTCTTAAAGTGCTGTTTCAGTTTGGGGGAGTCTCCTGGGCAGGAAAGGGTGTCTACCAATACATATGTGGTACTGTTGTAACCGGGAGAAATTGGGATTTCACACGCAATAAGATTTTATTGACAAACTTACATTTTTTATTACAAAAAATTGTATCATAGGCTGTGTGGCATCCCCCTCCCCCATTCCCATTGGCTGTGTGGCATCCCCCTCCCCCCATTCCCATTGGCTGTGTGGTATCCCCCTCCCCCCGATTATCATAGGCTGTGTGGCAATCCCTCTCCCCCCATTCCCAGTGTGGCACCCCCTCCCCCCATTATTATTGGCTGTGTGGCATCCCCCTACCCCCATTCCCATTGGCTGTGTGGCATCCCCCTCACCCCATTATCATTGGCAGTGTGGCATCCCCCTCCCCCATTCCCATTGGCAGTGTGGCATCCCCCTCCCCCCATTCCCATTGGCAGTGTGGCATCCCTCTCCCCCCATTCCCATTGGCTGTGTGGCATCACCCTCCCCCCATTATTATAGGCTGTGTGGCATCCCCCTCCCCCCATTCCCAGTGTGGCATCCCCCTCCCCCCATTATCACTGGCAGTGTGGCATCCCTCTCCCCCCATTCCCATTGGCTGTGTGGCATCCCCCTCTTCCCCCATTTAAGTAAAAAAAAAAAAAAGTAAAACTCACCTGTCCGCTGACACCGCTCCGTGAGTAGGGTGGGCGTGGCCTGCACCACATCAGCATCGGTGCAGGCCACGCCCACCCATTTTCACGGAGCTGGCCGTAAGAAGCAGCGGCGGGCTCTGTCCCGGCCTTGCCGCTGCTATCACTGTCTTTACAGGCAGCAATAGCAGCGGCGGGGCCAAAGACAGCGCCTGCCACTCCTCCATCTGCTGCCTCTTCTTGGGCACGGACGAACACCCAGGTCAGGGCAGCAGGTGAGTGTGGCCTTCACGACTTGGTGCAGGCCACGCCCACCTGCTGCACGGACCTGGGTGCTCGCATGTGCCCCAGGCGGAAGAGGCAGCAGATGGAGGAGCGGCAGGTGCTGTCTCTGGCCCCGCCGCTGCTATTGCTGCCTGAAAAGACAGCGATAGCAGTGGCAGGGCCGGGACAGAGCCTGCCGCTCCTCTGTCTGCTGTTTCAGTTTGGGAGAGTCTCCTGGGCAGGAACGGGTGTCTAACAATACGAACAAACGACAAACACCAGGGACAAGGGAAATGGAGAAGAAAACCGCACTAGCCACCAATGACTGAATGGTATAACATATGTAGCGTGCACACATGGGGGTAGTGACACAAATTGTGTACTAACAATAGAACAAGCCTAAGGAGGGGTCCCACCAATCCCCAAACCTACCCTTCTACAAATGTGGCACCACTCTTATAAGGTATCAAAAAGAATCAATGTTTATTGAGAAATCATGTCTACACTTAAACTAATATATCTAAAAAACACATAACACATTTTAGACAAAGCCTAAAGGAAGGGGGGGGGGGGGTTAGATGACAATTAGCTATTTCATGGTCATAATAATGTAAAAATATATGCAATACATTCAGCTGTGCTGGCAATACCAAAGTGCTAATGTGCTAACTCCTAAACTACATGAATTATATTTTTATATAATAATATATACACAATATCTAAGGAAAAGTGCAAATGCAAAAAGTGCAATCTGTATATATATATATGTATAATGCTCAATAATATATACGGAATATCAAAAAATCAAAGTGCAAATGTAAGTGTGCAATGTATTTTTAAGCAAACCTATACTGCCATACCATAAAACCTATCTGTGAGGACCAGCCGGGTAAGCATAAAAAGAAACATATATTCAATCAGAAGTGAATCTTACATGTAATGTAGGACCAAGCAGCCACCCCCCCCCCGTGCGTCAAACGCGTCACTTCCTCAGGGCGAACCACAAGACTAAGCTAACCTGCCTTACTCTACCTTATATACTCACCTGACGAGCCCCCGCACCGCCCACCACTGCACATACCGGTACCCAGACGTGTCCCGGCCGGAAAAGCGCCTGGGGAGAACAAAGCTCTGACGCGCCCCGTCCGGAAACACGTCAGAGCGCCGACGTGCGCTCCAAGTAAGGAAGTGCACGACTCAGTAAGAACGTGCACCCTCCCCGGAGACAAGCATGCAGTGTGCATGCGCGGGAACGCGGACAGGTAAGCATACAGAAGGGTAGCCATGCCAACCACATAAACAACAACTTTATACTAAAATCTAATAAACATTCTAAATATCAATTTAACCATAAGAAACTATACAAAGCCCTAAATATATACAATCTAAACGCCAGATTTTGTTAACAGAATATATATTCATATGTACTGCGAGAATAGCGCTCTTTCCCCAAAAGGTAAATACATAACATAAGATGAATATACCGCTAACCCACATATGAGCGCACCTCTGTCGGTAGATAAGCATACCAAACCACAAAAAGTACATTAATTATGTGAATCTACTCACAACCCAGGGGTTATGCACGGGAATTGAACAACCAAAAATAAGGCTATATAATAATGATGTTCCAAACACCACAATTGGCTCACTAAAAGGACCTTCTCTAGCCCAAAGCAGCCAATTTAAGCAGCCAAGGGCCATATTATACATAGCATGACAAATGAAAATGTGGCAAATTTACTAATACTGAAAGGGCTGCTAACAAGGTACATCAATAAGAACTTAAACATGATTGAAAAGACAATGGACAGGAGAACATGATGTTCCAGATTGTTCATTCTTCCTCATTCTCTTTCATTCTGATCTTCATTGTCTCTTGTCATTGTTAACTGCACCAGTGGATGCATTATCACCAAGCAACTATAATAGAAAATTGAATACAACAGTGTTATACATACCCTACGTACCCAAATACGGTGCAAACGATAGGTCCTCATTAAGACCCACAGGAGCTTGGGAATCAAGGTTAAAAATCCTCCGTAATTCTTTCTGCTGAAGGACTTTTTTGATGTTACCACCTCAGAGCCCTAGCCTGACTCTCTCAATGCCAGTAGCCTTCAGGCTACTAAGGTCACCATGATGTTTATTTAAGAAGTGTAGGGCCACAGGGGGAACTATTTTACCTTGTACATTTCTGTTGGCTAAACAAATGCTAGACAGATGAGCTTGCACTCATGCCTTTAAGCTGTTACGTGTTTCACCTATGTACATCCTAGGGCAATTACACATTAAGGCATAGATCACTCCTGTGGACCTACAGTTAATCATTTGTCATATAGAGAATTCTCTGCCCATTTTTAAATTCTTAACAGACTTTTGTTTAGTCATATATGGGCAAATAGAGCCCCCCCCCCCCACATGGGAAATTCCCCCTTATCTCTGTCCGTTGTTCTAACCAATTGGGCAATGCCTTAAAGTGACTACTACAGACCTTATCCCGTAGATTGGGGGCTCTACGTGCTGTCATGCGTGGTCCCCCCCATATCCATCTAACCAGGTATGGGTCTGTCTTTGGTATGTCCCAGTGGTTTTTCAACAGGCCTCTTAATTGGTGCCACTCGCGATTAAATAGTGTTATATATCTTACCTCTGACTCTCTATGTTCTCTTTTTTTCGGATTGAGAAGGTCTGTCCTAGGGGTCACCTTAGCCCGTTCTAGGGCTCGCTTAACTACCCCTTTGGGATTCCCTCTTCTAATGAAGCGATCAGAGATATCTTTAGCCTGGTGTAGAAAATCTTCTTCACTGGAACAGTTTCTCCGAACTCTGAGAAACTGTCCAGTTGGTATTCCACGTTTAAGGCTGGTCTGATGAAAACTTCCATAATGTAATAGGGAATTCACAGCAGTACCCTTTCGATATAGGCTCGAGCCCAATGTCCCATCGTCCTTAATGGTAATCATTAGATCAAGGAAACAAACCGGTTTGTTCGAAACCTGTGCGGTAAGGAGAATATTCAGATTATTTGTAATCAGACAATTCAAAAATTCATGGAATTGTGCTTCCGTCCCCTGCCACAACACCAGTATATCATCAATAAATCTGTGCCAGCCCAACACGTGTCGGTGATGACCCTGCATAGCTTCGCAGAAAACAATCTCTCTCTCCCACCACCCCAGGTATAAATTAGCGATAGATAGGGCACAGCGTGCTCCCATCGCCATGCCGTGTACCTGTCGATAAGTCAAAAGTAAAGAAATTATGCGACAGTACAAATTCTAATAACTAAAATAAATTCCTGGAGTGGTTGGGGATCTGAACTGCTCATGCTCAAAAAATACCGGCACGTGTGGGCGGCACAGACATGAGATATACTGGTGTATAAGGCTTCAACGTCTAATGTAATTAGCAAAATACCATTTGGCACATGCACTGATTCAAGTTGTTTATGCAAATCCATAGAATCGCGTACGTATGAATCCAACGCAATGACGAAGGGTTGGAGATGCTTATCCACGAATATACAAGCCTGCTTTGTTAACTACCCGGAAGACCTATTGTGGCGGGCATCGGGGGGTTAACAGAGCAGGCTTGTATATTCGGTTATATACATGGCTGAATGTATTGCATATATTTTTAACATTATTATGACCATGAAATAGCTAATTGTCATCTAACCCCCCCCCCTTCCTTTAGGCTTTGTCTAAAATGTGTCAGTGTAAGTGTAGACATGATTTCTCAATAAACATTGATTCTTTTTGATACCTTATAAGAGTGGTGCCACATTTGTAGAAGAGTAGGTTTGGGGATTGGTGGGACTCCTCCTTAGGCTTGTTCTATTGTAAGTAACAATACGAACAAGACGAACTTACATTTTCCTATTGCATGGCACGGCCTGCTTCAAGAAGTCCTTACGTACTGTGCAGTGTACTGCAGAAGAGTTGTGGCTCCTCCCGGCACCATATAAAAACAGGATCACCAATAGACCTCCCCAGTTTTTAGATAGAAGATGGCTCTCTATGTTGTGCAGGTGAGCGGGGCAACCAAGCCTGCGACCCTGCAAGTCTATTTCCACCCGCTTCTGGACCCTCTGTGCCTCCCAGCCTCGGCTGACGGATCGGGTGAGGGTAGAGGAGCACTAGGGTCAGGTGCTCAAGGAGTGCTGCTCCAAGCCGCAGACCCTGTACCACAAAGGGTAGCCGGCCATAGGCTTTATGGTGTGCCTAATGAGGGATGCGTAGTTCCTGTCCTAGCTTCTGAGGGGGTGAGTGTTTTGGGGATGTGTTCTGGTTATACCCCTTGTTTTGCTGGTTTCTGGGGTCCCCCCTCTACCCTGGTCCGGCTCCTGCCGCTGCCTGCTCGCTCTCCTTTCCCCCCCTCCCCGGCCTTCCTGAGCTGCAGTGGTCATAGTTTCCTGTGTCGCTTCCTCCCGTGGTCTGACGGCTTGGTGATCCTTGGTCTCCTCGGTCCGTGAGTCCCCTTTGGGGGTTTTGTTTCCTTGGGACATGGGCTGCGGGATGCTTATGTGCTTTTTACTTGTGTCTTTCAGGCGGGACAACTGTGGGTTGTGGTTTCTCCTGGTTCTGCTCCTTACCCCCCCATCATCTCCCTCTTACTGGCTCTTCTGTGGGCATCCCTTGGGGAGGCATCCCGGGTGGCTTTTTTATTAGCCCTTACCCTGTGCTGGCCTATTGCACCTGTGTTAATCACCATATGGAGGCTTCTGGGGATAGTGTGCTTGGGGGTTCCTCGGGGCAATCCCGGCTGTGTGCCATGTGCGGGGAAACCCCCTTTGAGTGATAGTGCCACGGTGTGTGTGCCGTGCGCCCAAGGTATCATTGCTGAGCACTGGCTGAGCCCTTCCCTTCCCAGTTCTGCGCTCCCTTCGGCATCGCCTACCCCCCTGCGCCTGAATTTAGCCCCCAATGAGGGGGATACTAGCAGGGGGTCACAATCTGATCTGGCACTTCGTGTGGCCAGCATTGAAAGGCAGCTTGCCAGGCCTGTTCCAGGTAAGGCCTCTAGCAAGATGCGGTACCTGGCTCCCACGCCCTCCCTCTTTGCTGAGGAGGATGAGGGAATTGATGCCCTTGGTGGCCGTTACTCCCTAGAGGAGGGGGAGCTTTTCCAGGACTCTGACTCCTCTGGGGACCAGCAGGAGGGGTACGACAGTGACCCTGGGTCTGCGTCCGGGGAGGATTCATGGCTCCCCGATGACACTGATAGACTGCTGTCTGACATTTTTGAAACCTTGCACATTGCCCCCCCCCCTGAGGTGGCTAAGAGGAAGCAGGGCGAGCTCTTTCGCCCTGATAAACAATGTCTAGAGTTCCCTGAGCAGGGCCATTTCTCTAATATGGTGCTCAAGGAGTGGGAACGTCCTAATAGATTTCCTGCGGTGCCCAAAGGGTTGGATAAGAGGTATCCCTTTCCTGCTGACCTGGTCAAGCGATGGTCGTGTCCCCCTGAGGTGGATGCTCCCGTTCTAGGACTGTCCAACACCTCAGTCTGCCTTCCCATGACACTACCACACTGCGGGACAGCGCGGACCGGCATATGGATCAGCTGGCCTGCCATGCTTTTACATTTGTGGGGGCTGGGCTATGTCCGGTCTGCGCTGCTGCCATTACAGCTATTGCCCTTAAGAAAAAGCTCAAGCGTCTCACTGATGGCGCTATGGCTGGTAGGAGGAGGGAGGATTATAGGGCCCTCTTGCTTTGCTCTGATTTTGTTGCCTTTGTCATTACTGCCATGGATGATGCGGTCCGGCTGGGTGGTAGGGACTCTGCCCTCTGTGGCTATGCGCCGCTCTGTTTGGTTGCGTCAGTGGGCAGCTGATACTGCAGCTAAGAAGGCTCTCACTGGGCTCCCTTCTGCAGGGCTACGGCACTTTGGGGAGCGTCTGGATGTTCTAGCCAAGGATGGTAGGTTACCTCAGCGTAGGAAGCAGACTCGGCCCTTTTGCTTCCAGAGGAGGTTGTGGATCCCTCTTCTCGGGTAGACGCAGAGATTCTTGGGGCCGTGGCAGATCACATGGTCGTCCCGGTCTCTCTTGGGGTTCCAAGCCCAAACCTCCTCCTAAGGCACCTCAGGCATGAGGAGGCCCCCTCACCCATCCGGGTGGGGGGACGGCTTCGGCTCTTTGCTCACGTCTGGAGGCTCCGCGTCTCAGACCTGTGGATTCAGGGGGTGGTGTCCTCCAGTTACAAGATAGAGTTTGCAGCCTGGCCGCCCCTAAGATTCCTCAGATCCCGGATGTCTCAAAACCCTCTGTCAGCTCAGGGTTTGCGTCTTGCAGTTCAACGCCTGTTGGAGTCAGGAGTCATTTGCCTGGTGCCTTCCCAAGAACAGGGTCAGGGGTACTACTCCAATCTTTCCACGGTCCCCAAAAAGGACGGGTCTTTGAGGCCCATCCTGGACCTGAAGGGTCTCAACAAGTTTGTCAGGTTCAAGCACTTTTGCATGGAGACGCTACGCTCGGCTGTCAGTACCCTTCGCCCGGGCGACTTTATGACCACCGTGGACATCAAGGATGCCTATCTTCATGTGCCAATCTTTCCAGGTCATCAGAGATTCCTGAGGTTCGCTCTAGAGGATCAGCATTACCAGTTTGTGGCTTTACCATTCGGTATCACCTCGGCACCTCGGGTGTTCACCAAGGTGCTGGCGGGCGTGATGGCTCTGTTGCGGAACCAGGGCATTCACATCCTCCCTTACCTGGATGACATTCTGATTGTGGCTCAGTCTCTTCCTCAGGCCGAGAAGGATACTCAGGTGGTGACCTCAACTCTCAAGTCCTTCGGCTGGGTGATCACTGTCTCCGTCTTTGGTGAGGTCCTTTCTGGGCATGACTCTGGATACCTCTCAGGTCAAGGTATTCCTGCCTCAGCAGAAAGTGGAGAGCCTTCAGGAGCATGCACGGGCTCTGCTCTTGTGTCCCCATCCCTCCATCCGGCAGAGGATGCAGTTAGTGGGCCTGATGGTGTCCTGGTTCGAGGCGGTCCCCTTTGCTCAGTTTCACATGGATTTTTCTCTGTCCCCCCTGGCCAGACAGTCCCTCTCATGGTGGCTGGACTCAAGGAACCTTCTAGTGGGCAGGACCTTTCTGCCCCCGTGCTGGGAAACTGTCCGACCATTTGGGGGGGCTTTTGGAAGTCTCTGAAGTGCCAGGGTCGGTGGGGCCCCCAGGAGACCCATGCTCCCATCAATGTCCTGGAACTGAGGGCGATCAGGTTGGTTCCTTCTCAGCTGACCATGCCGGTGGTTGCCTACATCAATCATCAGGGAGGGACTCGGAGCAAGCGAGCCCTCAATGAAGTGTCCCTGTCTTGGGCAGAAGAGAATGTCCACCACATTCTGGGGGTGGAGAACCAGGAGGCAGACTCCCTGAGCAGGGGGACATCTCGGCTGGGGGAATGGTCCCTCAGCAACAAGTTATTTCACTCCCTGTGTCTCCGCTGGGGTCAGCCGGATGTGGACCTGTTTGCGTCCCGCCACAATCACAAGCTTCCAAGATTTGTCTCCCTGTCACAGGATCCTCTGGCCTTCGCCACGGATGCGCTAGCGATTCCTTGGACGGAGTTTTGGCTCCTCTATGTGTTCCCTCCCTTTCCTCTGCTGGGCAGGGTGCTGCGCAAGGTCGCCCAGGAAGGGGTACCAGCCATTCTGGTGGCCCCCTGTTGGCCAAGGAGGGTGTGGTTCGCAGACGTCGTGCAGTTGGCATAGATCGGTACGTTTTGCCCAAGGATCCAGATCTTTTCACTCAGGGACAGCTGTGCCATCCCAATTTACAAAGGCTGGCTTTGACGGCTTGGCTGCTGAAACCTCCATCTTGATGGATAAGGGGTTGCCGGCCTCTATTGTTGATACTATGATTCGGACTAGGAAGAAGTCCTCGTCCTTTATCTACTACAGGATCTGGCATGCTTACATTGCCTGGTGTGAGTCCAAGTCTCTTCCTTGTCGGTTGTTTTCTATCCCCAGGATTCTGGAATTTTTACAACATGGTTTGGATTTGGGCCTTCAACTTAGTACCCTCAAGGGACAGGTGTCAGCTCTGGCAATTTTTTTCCAAAGATCCTTTGCCAATCACCGGCTGGTTAAGACTTTTTTCCAGGGAGATACTCATGTGCGTCCGCCACGCAAACCTATGCTACCGGTTTGGGACTTGAATCTGGTGTTGTCTGCTCCACAGGGTACTCCCTTTGAGCCTATCCGTGGGGCGGCGTTACCCATTCTGACTCTTAAGGTGGTGGCAATCACTTCAGTCAGGCGAGTCTCTGAGCTTGCGACGCTTTCTATTAAACCTCCTTATTTTGAGCGGCATCAGGATAAGGTGGTGTTTAGGCTTAAGCCAGATTGTTGCCCAAGGTTGTGTCTGCTTTTCATCTCAATCAGGACAATAGGCTTGATTCAGAGGCACACTCGTCTGGACTTCCGTCGCCACCTGTGAAAGTTTTTGTGTGTGTTTTTTTTGTCATTTTCTTTTGTTTTTTTCGTTCATTTTCCATTCGTACAATGCGTATATATGCGCTTTCGATGAACGAAAGCAAATCGGATCATTTGCGTTAGTTCTGATCATTTTCCCATCAAAATCTGATATTTTTCATTTGTTCAGATAACTTACGTTATTGGTATGGGCTTGCGTCTCATTCAGAGAGCTGATTGCCGAGGGACCACCACCCAATAAACACGTTTCCTTTGCAATCCCCTTACGGGACCATTTTGACCTCGAGACTAGCAGCTATGGACGACTCCATAGTGCATTTGAGGAGAATGAGGATCTGCAGCTCATGGGCATAGAAATTGTCCGTAGGGCTGAGACCAGATTGCACCGGCGACGCATGCACATCGATGGCATGCATGACGTTGAGCTGTTCGAGCTCCCCAGACTTAATCGTGCTTCCCTCCATAAGTTGTATAGTGAGCTGCGGCCATGGTTAGCCCGCACCACAAGGAAGGGGCAAGCAATTTCAGGTATGACCAAGATGCTTGGCTGCCTGCAATTTTTGGCGAACAGCTCGTTCCAGAGGCTGGGTTCCCTCTCCGTAGGGATCTTCCAACCTACGCTGAGCCACGCGATATCCAAGTTTTTGGAAGCCATGGCTACCATTAGTCAGAAATATATTTGTTTTCCTGACGACATGGTAGCCAGGAACGAGATTAAGCTGGCATTTTATAACATCGCCGACATGCCCAACGTCATGGGTGCCATTGACTGCACCCACGTTGCCCTGGTGCCTCCGGCAGCCGACGAGTATATCTACAGGCAAGTCCAATCTGTCATTTTTTTATATAGTTTACCTAAATGTTCTTTTACAATTTTCCAAATCCCTCCTTATAAAATCCCTCCTTGTGAATAGTCCCTGTGAAATAGTTGACATTGTATATCTGTTAATCCCTCCTTGTAAAATCCCTCCTTGTAAATAGTCCCTGTGTAACAATGGAACGTATTTAGCTTCTCAAAGGTTTTTCATGTTGGCCAAAGGAAAACATTTTAATGTGGACCTTAAATAGGCACTTTAAAGTTAATATTTACTTGATCCAACATACATATCCTTTTTGTTTTAACAAAAAATAGTTGGTTAGTGTTATTTGTATTGGCCCACAGGTTTTTGTCCCACAGGTTTCATTAGTTTACCTTGCCTTGCTAATGTTTTTTTTTCTTTTAGCCCAGGAACTGCAAAATGGGCCACTCCCCGAATGTCCAAGCAGTGGTGGCCCCGGACATGCGGTTCCTTAGTGTGCTCGCCGGGTTTCCAGGCTCATCCCATGACGCGTACATATTGCGACGATCTGGATTGTACCGTCGGTTTGAGTCTGGAGAATTCTCCGGTGGATGTCTCCTTGATAAGTTGAAGCCAATAACGTCATTGACTTTTCAATGTATGCCTATCAATATAGTTTTGGAAAAAATAGATGAATTACCGCGCTAGAATTTATCTTAAAATTAGTGGTCAAAAATCTACACCTTACACAGTGCAACTGCTCTACGTGCTCTAGCCTGAATATCCAACAGGTTCACATAAAGTATATAGTTATATAGCACAGAGTGGTTATGAAAACTATTCCAATATAGTTTTGGACCCATGTATGAAACTATTTTTCCCTCTTGATTACATGTGAAACACAACCTTAACCATTAGATTTAGCAAACAACAAACCCTTGTCAAATGTTTGTCCAGCATTTACAAATAAGAAATTTCTACTTTATAGTAAATTATTTGTTATTCTTCCCCACACTCGGCTGCAATTATGTTCTTGACTATAAGATAGGGTCTGCGCCATCTTTGCTTACATGCATTACACTTACTGAGTAGAGGAGAGCGGGATAAAGTGCAGGGGCCGGGTTAGAGCTGTTTTTGCCTCAGACATAGCGGATACAGGGTCCTGAAAAGTTAAGACATCCCAGAATGCTGAGCAGCACAGTCCTAAAACAATACCTGTTAGCAGTCTGCCTGATTTTCCATCATCCTCCATCTTTGATGTTAAAATTGTGCCAACATCCATTACATGTAGTTAGGTTTTATTTTTGGCTGCGCAATCTGTATGCTCAGGGTGTTGCTCAAATGTTACATAGCCACTTAGTCTTGGTGATGGGCCGTTTTTTGGATTCAATTTAGGGAGTAATGTGTAATTTATGATATTTTTAACTTATTTTTTCAGGTGATTCTGGCTATCCACTCCTTCCCTGGCTGCTGACGCCTGTCCTTCAGGCCCAGAATGCCGCACAGGATGCCTACAATCGGGCACACCAGAAGACCAGGGCTGTGGTGGAGAGGGTGTTTGGCCTATTAAAAACCCGCTTTCGTTGCTTGGACCATACCGGGGGTCACTACAGTATGACCCCAAGAAGGTCATCGATATCATTCTGGCGTGTGCTGTATTACATAATTATGCCATCTTGCAGCGTGTCCGCCGGTATGTGGATCTGCCCCCCTCTCCACCCAGCCAGGACCCCGATGAAGTATATCGTGGCACAACTAGTGCCTTTGGGCAAGCAGTGCGTGCTAATTTGATTTCCACACATTTTTCTTAATTTGTTGTGTCTGTTTTATCCCTGTATTGATTGTTATTTAAGGTAATTTTGCTTTGTTTTTGTATTTTGGTTTGGTACAGTCCAAAATAGTAATGATGTAATTACTAAAAAATTGACACCTGATTTGTGACTCATGGCTTTTTTTGTGCCCAATTTGCTAGTGCAAACTGTACTGTAAAAAAAAACAATACCTTAAGGCATCAACTTAGTCAACCACATGTCAAGTCACAATCGTTTTTAATAAATATTATAACTTAAAATTGGAGTTGATGGTCACTCCCATAGTTCATGTAAATACATGTTAAAACAACAAATGTCATTAGTGACAAATCATGGCACATAGCAATTGCACACAGGCAGTATTTTTAAAGTAATGCACTCCAGGCAGAAGTTGAAAACAAATATAAAATACACACACATATGGGACAAGCATTAGCATGATAATATTTTTGATAAAAGAAATAGGGCCACATACACACCCTCTCCTGCTGGGCCACATTTGCCACAGGCACAGGTGGAAAGCAGCCATACCTATGCCACATCTACGCCTGTAAGTTAGTGGCCCACCCAAACAAGAAGCTCCAGTCCAAGTCCAGTTCAATCTCTGCCAGGGTTCCAGGTAGTAGTTTGCCAGGCAAGAATGTCCCCCAATCATCCTGACAAACAGGATTAGCCAGAAGCAATGTAATTAGGCAAAAACCTGCAGCGCCACAGCTTGAGTGGCAGGTTCAGTGAGGCTTGAGCTCAGGCATTGGCTAGTGGGATACCTCAGCACTCTAATGAGCTATATGGGCGCAAATCCAAAGCATACAAGCAAAGCCATACCCTAAGGGGATATTTGTAGGGCTCACCAGACAGGTCGATACAGTGGGGATGTAGAGCAAAGATGTTGAGCAGATACAGTCCAAATAGGCCTTAAAATGGGGGATGCCCATAAAACCCTGGTGGTGGGCCTTGGAGGTGGCCCATCACCTGGGCATGTGTAGCATTCATAATCTGCAACTGTTCCAACATGTTTCTATTGGTAGTTCGAAATTCAGCCAGCATGGCACTGAAATTGTCAGTTAAGGTGGCCATGTGGCTGTTGCTATTTTGAACTTCCTCAAGCATGGCACTGAAATTATTAGATGTGGCTGTTGGTCGACCTAAATTCTGTCAGCAGGCTGTTTAAGGTATTATATATGTCTCTAATTGGGCATGATGCTGTTCGATGTTTCCTTGATTTTGTTGGCGAAATAAACGCCTCTCTTGGTGCCATGCTGACTCCATAATCGTCACGCGCCTCCCCTGGGAAACTGGGCGCCGTAGCTGACTACGGCTCCCAATTCCCCGGGTTAGGGCGCGTGCTGATGATGTTTCTCTAGTTCGACCAACAGCCACAGATCTGCTTGCCAAATCCTCTGCAGCAGAGCTAACACTGGGGACTGTTGGCTCAGTCTCTGCATGCTGCCCACAATGCAGCCAGCTTCACTCTGCTGCTGACGATTTGGTGGAGAAACATGTTGGGACAGTTGCAGATTATGTTCCAGGGGGGGCTGTAGTGAAGGTCTCACGAAGGTGCCCATCCTCCTCCAGCTCCTGGATTTCCTCCATCAGTGTGTGGGTCTGTTAGGACATGTCCAAAAAAGATTTTCAGTTTGTGCACTACATATGTAATTCCGCACAAAAAAAACATGGAAATTCACAGGCATCAGCAAAATCAGAAAAAGACACTTACTGTATATATCGGATCCTGGGTCCTAGGCAGCACGGAAGTTGACGGCGTGGACAAACTGGCTGAGGCTTCCACAGTAGCTGAGGGATGATGCTGGGCTGCAAATAAATAGGAAGACTCACTCTCCAGCTGTAGCAGATAGTAGGAAATCGGGTGCCCGACCTGGTTAGTCCACAACCATGATAAAACCATGAAAAATAATGATGCCGGGCTGCACGCCCATAAAACATCCATTTATTATCAGAAATCGTTAAAAGCAGCCCATCAGTGCAAATGCAGGGATAAAATCAAATGGGTTTCGGGCGCGACCGCGTCCCTTTTTCAAATGTATCACAAGGTCTAACAAGTACTCACTATAAAGTTATTGCAATTAAGGTTAATTATAATCACATGGTCATAGTACAAAAGCATGTAAGCATATTGCCACTCACCCTCCAAGTGCTGCACCTGACATCACAAGCAGGAAGGGGAAAAAAAACTGCACTATCCCTTGAAAGCAGGCACTAGATGATGAAAATGAAAGTGCAAAGCTGTGGGAGGGAGGGACTCTTCCACCTTGCTAGGTGTGCTCAAGGGAAAATCATGCTGGAACTTCCTGCCTGTCAGGCTGGGTGCAACAACTCAAGGCAACCGGATAATAATCCTTCATGCTCTGCATTAGTACTCAATTATATGTACACTTATACTATATTGAACAAGCGTACAAAAGCATATAGAAACATGAATTCACCCAAATGTATACACCTAAATACCATAAGATAATACAATTAAAAATATATAAATAGTGTATAAACAAAGGCACTCATAAGAGTACATAATAAATGTGATAAATGCATGCATTAAATATATTATTAGGGGTGACTATTAATCCATAAACTAGGATTCTGTAAATAAAGAGATATCCCACCTTGAATTCAGACCTAAGGGAAGCCTGCTTTTCATCTTAAAGATCCATTTGGCCTCTGCTTTCAATAAAAGCCGATGTAAATCGCTTTTCATCATCTAGTGCCTGCTTTCAAGGGATAGTGCTGTTTTTTTTTTTTCCCCTTCCTGCTTGTGATGTCAGGTGCAGCACTTGGAGGGTGAGTGGCAATATGCTTACATGCTTTTGTACTATGACCATGTGATTAAAATTAACCTTAATTGCAGTAACTTTATAGTGAGTGCATTTGCACTGATGGGCTGCTTTTAACGATTTTTGATAATAAATGGATATTTTATGGGAGTGCAGTCCGGCATCATTATTTTTCGGATGATGCTGGGCTTCATTGTTTTAAAAAAAATGTGTATTAATACATATGCTTCACTACAACACGTGGGCATGTAGGAATGGCAACTCCCCCAACGGTCCAAGTTGACCTTCACTATGAATGTCCTTATCTGTTAGATGTATTAATCAACATATACATACACAATGGTCACCTAAACCAAACAAAACATGCATGTACTGGCTGTTATGAGGCTTCACACATCCATAAAGGGCCATTAGGGGCCCACACTCAGCTTGCAAATAGCATTTGGATTAAGATTATGGTGGTTGCCATTCTTCCTAGGTAAACCTTTCAATCACCCCAGATAAAGTATTTTTGACCAAAGCACAGCTCAAACCCAAGTGGACTAAAGTTAAAGATGGAAGTGTTGGATAAGATTGACTAGAAGAACATACCAGGCAGTCCTTTGCTAATCTAAATACTTTAATAGTGTCCATAAATACTCTCAAAGGTCATGTATGGCCAAGCAAATTAGAAAATTAACATTCCACAGACATGATAGACCCTGGTTAAACTTTTACCTCCACTACAAGGCACTCCCTAGGGGCATTTGTTAATATATGCCTTGGAGCCTCATTTTACACGTAGAAAACATATCACGTACACACTAACATTACTAACCTGCAGGAATAGTCGGGATGTCCATGTCTTGCCGCCTCGAGTGTCCCTCTAAGGCCACGGGATGTAGCAGGCCCAGCACCATCTCCTCAGCTAGGGTAAATTGAAGTTTAGTGGGGAAGCCTCCCCCAGTTTGTAAGCTGAAAAAGATAGTTTGGCAAATTTAGCAAAATGTTGACCATACAAGAAGCAGAGAAATCCACAAAGTAGATATGTACCTGTAATTACGCCGTTTATTTTCTTTCTTCCGTGCTGCATACTTCAGGTCCGATATTTTGCGTTGAATCTGCTCAAGATCTTTTAGCTCTTCCCCCGCTGCATTGACCTGTCTGGTGAGCTCCTCTAAAATTTCTGCTTTGCGCTGTTTGCTGGTTGATTTGGATCTGCGCCCATATAGTTCATCATAACGCAAGGTGAGCCCACTAGCCAATGCCAGAGTTTGGGCCTCCCCAAACCTGCCACTCAAGTGGCCTCTGCGCAATGTGCGCCCTGTTGCTTGCGGTTCTGGCTCCTCAGTGTTTGCAGGCAAATCGGGGGCCATTCTGGCCTGGCTGTTTTGGGGTGAAATGTATGACTGGTGGCTGGCTGGAGATTGAACAGGACTTTGATAGGGACTGGGTGTTCGTGGCTGGGTGGCCACTGAAGTAGCAGCCGTAGATGTGCCATATGGTGAGTGCCTTGCCACCTGTGCCAGTGGAGAATGTGGCCGAGGAGGAGAGGGTGTGCTTGCTGAAGTAGGGCTTTGGGCCCTGTGCCTCTGTGGGCCCTTAGAAGTTGCATGCCCCTTGGAGGTTGTAGGACGTTCCTGTGGAGATGCCGAGCTTGGGCTTCTTTGCCGGTGCCTTGGCCTCTTGCCATATTTATCCACACGTGCGGGTGGTGATGGTGAGCTCGGGCTGCTGGGGCTTCTTGGGCTTCTTTGCCGGTGCCTTGGCCTCTTGCCATATTTATCCACACGTGCGGGTGGTGATGGCGAGCTCGGGCTGTTGGGGCTTCTTTCACGGTGGGTTCTCCTCTTAGTGTGGGATTTGCCCACACGTGGGTGGGGTGATGGTGACCTGGGGGGCTGGGGCTTCGCACCCTCTTTGTAGCTTTTGGGGCAGCCGTGGCTGCTGGTTTGCTGGCCTTGGGCTTCCTCTTTGCCGCTGCCTCCTTTGGTTGGCTGGTTGCTGGCGCCTTGGCCTGAGCACTGTGGGTTGCCCGCAGCTTAGTTTTGGGCATCTGGGATCGAGTTGTGGGGCCTGCAGAAGGCTCCTTACGCTTTGGTGTGTGTTTGCTGCTGCTGCCCTCCTTTGCTGCTTTAGCTAGCGCTTTTTTTTGGGTGCCATTACTCACCGACTCTCAAAGAGAAGTGTGTCCAGAACACTTTAAATAAGAATGCCGGGGTATGACGTTTACGCGCTCGTGTATGCGTGCGTACGGCCGTTCGTCCGGCCGCGTGGAACCCGGAAACCGCTGGGGCATAACTTATCTGCTGCAGACAAGAAGAAAGATGGCACCCACAATCTTCACCCGCCAACAAGAAGAGATCATTATGCTTGTAAGTGTATTTTAATGCCTTAATTGCCATCTAAATGCACGCCTAGCCCTTAAAGGAGCAGTATCGCGAATTTTTCTTGGTGACTTATATTTAAATGGTACTTTGAATGTAGGTAAGTGTTGGAGTAAGAATTACAAATGTAGAAGAAAATGATGTGTGTGTTGAGCAGCTGGAGACTAATAGCTCATGTTTATGTCTTCTGAGTGTCGGGACCCAACACTCTGGCCTGTTCCATGCTGAGGAGAGGGGTGAAACAATGTATCAAAGTATCAGCTGTTCAGTGCTGGCAGCCATCCAGCATAAGATAACAACATTGCAACATTGCCAGAACATGGCCAGAACTTATATATCTAAAACAGAGAGAAAAGCTCTAGAAGTAATTTAGCTGATTTAGACAGTTTTCCCTTCATGTTGGCTCTGCTGCAAAATCTTTCAGTTTACCATTTTCTCTTTCATATTCTTATTTTTCATTTTTCCATATGATCTTTCTTTCAGCTTTGTGTGTTTTGAGCAAAGCCCAACCCAGGATTTTCACTATCTGGAGTTTTGTTTTGTGCCCCTAGGGGCATCCCAACTTGGGATGCCCTGATATGTGAAATCCCCAAGTTCGCCTGTGAAAACGTACCTTTCCCTGTCCCACAGCGCATGTGCGGGCTCCCATCCAATCAGCTCTATTTGCACACAGATGGGGAGCCTGAGCAGTAACCTTCCTGGCCGCCCGGCCTGTCTAAATGACTATCTGCGTGAGCGGGCCGAAAAATGGGGGGATCTGTGGTTATCCAGGGGTTGTTTCACACAGTGGGCATCCTGATTTAGAATGCCCAAGGGGGAAGGTCAATGGCCGGGTCTTATAGACTTCAGGGTCGGCCACTCAGTGTTTTGTTCCACTTTAATACCTTTAGATTTTCCTGCACAGTTATTCAAAGAAGAATTTCAGTTATTTTCAGTCAGTTTAGTTTATTTTGTTTAGATTTTACACATTTGAGTCACCTGGTCTCATAACAAAAGCAGCACCTCACACACACACAGCCGTTACCACTGATTACAGTGTCAGCCTCTGAGGTAAAGTGTTGCTAGGAGACCAGTGGGCTAAATTAAGCAGCTCACTAAATACAACCCAGCAGATCCCCCTATTCAGCAAATGGACTGAGCCATTGTCATTATACAATTTAAAAGAAAGGCATATATTTTTTCCTTTTTCTATCACCAGATTATTTATACACATGTTAGAAGCTATTGTGTGGCTATTTAATTATTTATCTTTTTTAATGCAAATTTCGCGATACTGCTCCTTTAAGGAAGCGCATGAAGAAACGTTTTTTTTTAAATTGTTTAAAACTCTGTGCTAAACCGAAGTTGGGGCCCACATGTGCGAACCAACTCTATGCCAGCTACAAGGATAGAATTAGGCTAGAAATGTGTCTGTTAATGTCATTTAGTCAAATGATCAATTTTGGACAGATGTTTGTATGCAGTTTGATCTAAATCCTATGTTTATTTTGTGTTTTGTAGACGATGCTGGAGCGCAGGTATGACTACCTGCCCAACTCATTTGAGAAGAGGGCCGTTGCCCTGGAGATCGTTTCCAGGATCCAACATCAGACGGACACCACCTTCACCCACACGCAGATCATGCAGCATTGGTCGGACCTGAAACGGCTGCACATGCCCCGGGTGCAGCGTTTTTTCGGACTCCATTTCCCTAGTAAGTACATAGCGATTGCATGCTAGATGTAAGTTATACAGGAGGTAGGCCTTTATTTATAAATGCTTCTCTTTTCTAGTGTTGGAAATGGAGTACCGAATCCGACGCACCCGGAGGTGCACAGGCCGACCAGTGCTGCATGAATCTGCAGCTGGAAGTGAAGGTGGTGTTTCTCCAGGGTGACGGTCCTACCCCTCCTCTGTAGGGTCCTCCAACCAGCCCCTGGACCTTTCCACAGAGGAGGGGCGGCATGGCGTGGGCAGGGAGTCGTACCCAGCGACGCAGCCAGTAGCCTCTGGTATGTGACTCTTCATGTAACTGCACACACATACATGCTATTTCCAACCAAGCTGATTCCCTTAATCTCTTTTTCTAGATGTTTCTGGAGCGGGTGAAGATGTGCAGTCTGCAGCAGATCACGCCCAGGAGGCACAGGGAGAAGGTGAGTGATGTGACACACACATTGAAAATGACATTTGCTTACTGTTGATTAAGACATTATAAGTGACCCTATTTGCCATGTCTCTACAGCCTCTACTTCACACCAGTGGCAGGGCCCAGGACGGAGGGTTGTCCCCAACGAGGCAGGCGTCGGCCACCAACCAAGTAAGTTGTAATGTCATTCTTTGGAGTATGTGGATATTGACCTGATCACCCAGATACATCAAGCCATAGTCAATGGCATTAGCAGAATGACATATGCCCACTTCCTTAGATTAATGACTTAGCAGAATGACATATGTTGTCATGAGTTAGGTTGCCAACTAACAAACATTCCATCCTCAGGTGAGAAACATGTATTTGTCTCAAAATAATGTTTTTTTTAAATTTTATACAGGGACCACACGGGCAAGAGTGGAAGTCATGAATAGAAGGGTCCTTTAGTTGGTTGCCGAAATGCAGCAGCTGCGTGACTCGTTGGGGACAAGAGAAGAAGACTAGTGTTCTGGGTCCTACCACTGTGTAGTATATATTTTTTTATGTAGATAGTTTTAAATTTTTATATTGTTACAAATTTGAAAAGTTTTTTAACAAACAAAAAAGTTTCAGTGTCATTTTTTGAAAAAAAAAACAAAAACAAAAAAAAGCCAAACATAAATGGTCTTGTTGTATAAAAAACTAAAACCAAAAAAAAGTTTCAGTGTCATTTTTTAGCCAAAATACATTAACATCAAACGAAGGGTGAATAAAATATTTAGAGATGAAGATTCAGATGACCGCAAAGTGGTTTCGGTACGTTTTAGGAGTCTATAATGCAAGAACCTAACCGGGAAGTGGTTTGGGTACGTTTTAAGGGGCTAAAATGCAAGAAGAACATAACCGGGAAGTGGTTTGGGTAAGTTTTAGGGGGCTAAAATGCAAGAAGAACCTAACCGGGAAGTGGTTTGGGTAAGTTTTAAGGGGCTAAAATGCAAGAAGAACATAACCGGGAAGTGGTTTGGGTAAGTTTTAAAGGGCTAAAATGCAAGAAGAACATAACCGGGAAGTGGTTTGGGTAAGTTTTAGGGGTCTAAAATGCAAGAAGAACATAACTGGGAAGTGGTTTGGGACAGTTTTAAGGGGCTAAAATGCAAGAAGAACATAACCGGGAAGTGGTTTGGGTAAGTTTTAAGGGGCTAAAATGCAAGAAGAACATAACCGGAAAGTGGTTTGGGTAAGTTTTAGGGGGCTAAAATGCAAGAAGAACCTAACCGGGAAGTGGTTTTGGTAAGTTTTAAGGGGCTAAAATGCAAGAAGAACATAACCGGAAAGTGGTTTGGGACAGTTTTAAGGGGCTAAAATGCAAGAAGAACATAACCGGGAAGTGGTTTGGGTAAGTTTTAAGGGGCTAAAATGCAAGAAGAACATAACCGGGAAGGGGTTTGGGTAAGTTTTAGGGGGCTAAAATGCAAGAAGAACATAACCGGGAAGTGGTTTGGGTAAGTTTTAAGGGGCGAAAATGCAAGAAGAACATAACCGGGAAGTGGTTTGGGTATGTTTTAGGGGGCTAAAATGCAAGAAGAACCTAACCGGGAAGTGGTTTTGGTAAGTTTTAAGGGGCTAAAATGCAAGAAGAACATAACCGGAAAGTGGTTTGGGTAAGTTTTAAGGGGCTAAAATGCAAGAAGAACATAACCGGGAAGTGGTTTGGGTAAGTTTTAAGGGGCTAAAATGCAAGAAGAACATAACCGGGAAGGGGTTTGGGTAAGTTTTAGGGGGCTAAAATGCAAGAAGAACCTAACCGGGAAGTGGTTTGGGTAAGTTTTAAGGGGCGAAAATGCAAGAAGAACATAACCGGGAAGTGGTTTGGGTAAGTTTTAGGGGGCTAAAATGCAAGAAGAACATAACCGGAAAGTGGTTTGGGTAAGTTTTAAGGGGCTAAAATGCAAGAAGAACATAACCGGGAAGTGGTTTGGGTAAGTTTTAAGGGGCGAAAATGCAAGAAGAACATAACCGGGAAGTGGTTTGGGTATGTTTTAGGGGGCTAAAATGCAAGAAGAACATAAACGGGAAGTGGTTTGGGTAAGTTTTAAGAGGCTAAAATGCAAGAAGAACATAACCGGGAAGTGGTTTGGGTAAGTTTTAAGGGGCTAAAATGCAAGAAGAACATAACCGGGAAGTGGTTTGGGTAAGTTTTAAGGGGCTAAATTGCAAGAAGAACATAACCGGGAAGTGGTTTGGGACAGTTTTAGGGGTGAAACATGGAAGATGTAGGAAAGCCCAAAGTGGTTTGGGACAGTTTTAGGGGTGAAACATGGAAGATGTAGGAAAGCGCAAAGTGGTTTGGGACAGTTTTAGGGGTGAAACATGGAAGATGTAGGAAAGCGCAAAGTGGTTTGGGTAAGTTTTAGGGGTGAAACATAGAAGATGTTGGAAAGCGCAAAGTGGGTTGGGACAGTTTCAGGGGTGAAACATGGAAGATGTAGGAAAGCGCAAACTGGTTTAGGGAAGCATTGTAGTAGAAGTGAATGAGCCAAATATGTAGGCGAGCACTTTAATGAGTTAAGTTTCTAGTGCGCAGGCGCAAGATCGTAAGGATTTACGTCCGGACGATTATTTATTGAAAAAGGGAAACAGAATCTAACGGGAAACGTAAAGGATTCGTGGAAAGAGACGATGGAAAAAGGGCAAAAACGAAAGCCGACATTGTAACATGAGAAAATGAAACGGAAAAGTGACGCAGGAAAATGACACCCTCGTACTCGTACTCTGGCATACGAACGGACGAAAAATTTACAGAAGGATAGCAATGCATGCATAGAATCGCTCGTACACTCATACGAGAGCGGGAACATTTAAAAAAAAAATACAGATCGGAACAAAAACAAAAGTCTTTTTTTGTTTCTCTGAATCAAGTCTATTGTCTTACCTTGTGTCTTAAAGCGGACCTTCACTCTGATTAAGAGTTTATCTTATATGTTTCCCACACCCTGTACATACAGATTGGCCACATTAAAAATCATCCTACCCGCATCTACTGCATGTTATGAGCCTTTAAACATCCAAGATGGCGGCTTATGGAAGCCGCCATCTTATCAGGCAGCCTGCAAACAGGAAGTGCCTCCTGACTGTGCTGCTCTGCATTCTGGGACTGCTGACCTTTACCTGACCCCAGCTATGCTCTGTCTGAGCAAAGCACAGCTATAACCCGCCCCCCTGTACCTTATCCCACTCTCCTCTCCTCAGTAAGTGTGATGCTTCTGAATCAAGATGGCGGCGCCCGTATCCTAAATTCCTGAACAGAGTTACAGCCCAGTGGGGGAAAGAATAATAAGTTAGTGACTAAAAACGTAAAATATGTTAATTTTAGATGCTGGGGAACCGTTTTTTAAGAGTTTGGGCTTTTCAATAAATCACGCTGAAGGCCCGGTTTAACCCTGCTAATTCAAAGGAACGGACCCTGCATTCTCTGGATGTTGTCAGGGCTCTGAAATTTTACTTGGTTGCTACTGAGTCTTTCAGGAAATTTGATGCTCTTTTTCTTCTTTCTGCGGGACCTAGGAAGGGCTTGCCCCTGGCTAAATCTACTATCAGCAAGTGGATTCGCCAGGCGGATTCGCCAGGCGGTGGTTCAGGCCTATTCTGCTAAAGGGAAGGTTCCTCCTTTCCGGATTACTGCTCACTCCACTCGTGCTGTTGATGCCTCTTGGGCTTTGCAGCACCAGGCTTCTGTTGAACAAGTTTGTAAGGTCGCGACTTGGTCTTCTGTTCATACCTTTTCCAAGTTTTACACGATTGATGTTTGGGCCTCAGCTGATGCTGCTTTTGGCCGCAAGTACATTAGGCGGTAGTGGTTTGAACTGCCCGCTGCTACTTTTTGGGGATCCCACCCTACCTTACGGACACTGCTATTGGATGTCCCATACGTAAGGACTTCTTGAAGCAGGCCGTGCCATGCAATAGGAAAAATACAATTCTGTGAGTACTCACCATACTTTGCATGGCACTGCCTGCTTCACCCCACCCTTGTTATCGTTATTCTTGGTTGCCTCTTTATGGTGATTGTTCCAAGTTAGTTGGGGTTGTTACCTTTTTTTACCTTTATTATTTCCCGGCTTCTTGTATAACTGCTTGTCAACACTGGGGAGGTCTATTAATGATCCTGTTTTTATATGGTGCCAGGAGGAGCCACTCTTCTCCAGTACACTGCGCCACCTTGTGGCGGAATATCCCATACATAAGGACTTCTTGAAGCAGGCCGTGCCATGCACAGTAAAAACAATTCTACAGGTGAGTACTCACAAAATTGTATTTTTGTATTACAAAAAACACTACAAAAAAGTTTTTTTTCCACATATTTAACCCAAAAATATTGAGAATACACCTAAAAATGAGAAACAAGACATTTCACGTTAAAGCCCAGACTGCTGAAAAAAACAATATATAATTTTCCTGGGAAATCCCTGAAAATCCCTTCGAAAATCACATTTGGAGCGCGCGCACGTGCCCGTGAGGAATGGCCGGCTGATCCCACGGCTCCGCACCAACGGGAGACATCCAGCCAGCAGCAGAGGCCAGACCTGTCCCTCACAGCACCACCCGCCCCTCGCAGAACCCCCGCTTACCGGCTGCATCGGTGGGGCAGGAGATGAGTACTCCAGGAGGGAGAAAGAGGGCGGCAAAGGAAGGCCGCAAGCAAGCGGTGGCGGCGGTGGCCCTGATAATGGCGGCGTCCGGACGCGTGACTGAGCCTCCCGGGCATCCGGAGGCCACCCAGGACGACCCAGCCCGCGACAACCAGATTGGGGTAGGTGTGGGGGATGACCTGTCACT
Source organism: Gastrophryne carolinensis (assembly GCA_027917425.1). Taxonomy (NCBI): domain Eukaryota; kingdom Metazoa; phylum Chordata; class Amphibia; order Anura; family Microhylidae; genus Gastrophryne; species Gastrophryne carolinensis. Next base: position 307,677,734 of record CM051236.1, on the reverse strand, counting down.
GGACTAATCAGATAGTTGGCCCAGAACCCCCCAGCCTCCCAGCGCCCCCCCCCCCACTTGCAGCTCTTAGCACCTCCAGCAACCAGGAGCTTCTGTCCCAGCTAAGGGCCATAGTAAGAGAGGAGGTCAGCTCTGTCACTAACAGGCATACAGATACCCTCTTGAGGGAGATCAGGGAGCTGGGCAACATGACCGACTCCCTGGATTCCAGGATGGATGATGTCACAGTGGTTTTGGAGGATCAGGGTAGCAAGGTGGAGCAGCTCTATGACGAAATATCTATATTGCAAAACCAGAATGAGGAGCTTGAGAACCGCAATAGGAGGTCAAATCTGCTCTTTAGGGGCATCCTAGAAACCTTTGAAGATACCTTGGGGACGGTCACCGCTCTGTTACAGGAATTGGTCCCTGAAATTCCAATGGAGAGATTGGAGCTAGACAGGGCGCACAGGGCCCTCACCAAAAGACCAGCGGAGGGGCCCCCACGGGACATTATTGTAAAATTTCATTTTTTCGAAACTAAGGAAGCAGTCCTGAAAGCCTCCAGGGATAAAGCACCCCTGGTCTTCCAATCACATAATTATCAAATATTTGCGGACCTCTCCCAGTCCACTATCCTCAAAAGGCGGGCTTTTAGGCCGTACCTCCAGATTCTACAAGCAAGTGGCATCCACTTTTGGTGGGGTTTCCCCTTCAGGCTTTCTTTTTCCTTCCAGGAGAAGCAAGTCCATATAACCTCCATCCCAGACCTCCTCACTAAATTTAAGTGACTTGGCCTCAAAATACCAGAGGAGGACATGTCTCCTCCTTCGCTCCCTTCCACCCCCAGGACCCCAAGAGCCAGAAAGCGCAACATCCAGGGGGCGGCCCCTCCCCGGGCCCTCTCAAGCAGACTCAAAGTTCCCAGGCGATGAAGAGGCTCATAGCCCAAAAATTCCAGCCAGTTTGAATTTCGGCTTACAACTTGTCTGTTTTTTGATCCCTTCTTTGAGGACTTCTCCACAAGCTCCCTTTGTCCAGTAGCTCTATGGCGCCTGGCGGGCACCCCTAGCCGTGCAGGGTTGCCTGCTTCACTTAATCTTGGAGCCTTTTCTTCAGGACAGATGTGAGATTAAGCAGCTTCACACCCAATCGGATCCAGACTTGCGCCCAATGAGCTCGGGGATACCTTCCTGGGCTGAGGCCGGGCCTGCTGTAACTGGGTCGTGAGTAATGGTCCCTATCGCTTGGGGTCTCAATACCTATGCTACATGCCTATCCCCCCTGGTTTCTGATGTTAGTTACGTTTTTGATCTGTTTAGGGCTATAACAGTTTTTTATATTCCAGGTCTCCCTCTGAAATGCAGAATCCATGACTCACTTGAAGTATCGTTATTATTGTTGATGTTTGCTGTTTGGGCTATCACCTGGGTTGTAAAAGGTGGGTTGGCAGCCGACGCCGTGCGACATTCCTATAGACGTCCTTTATTGGCGGCCCTGTGCTGACCTGGGACCTGGTTGGTTGGTCCGCGGTAGCATGAGGCCTTGCGGGGCGTCGGCTGTGGAACCCTAGCGGTGGGTCGGTGACTTGCCATAGTGGATGGGTCTCCTTTAATATCTCAGTGTAGCCTCCCGTTGTGCACCGCGTGCTCCTTATACTTCCTCCCATGGGAAAATTTCTTCCTAGGTTTGTGGAAGTTTTTGACATGTTAAAACATGTCCAACATTTCATTAAAAACTACATTTGCTTTTCTGTATTTTTGTTCTTATGTATGTCTCCCTCCCCAACCTCCCTTCCCCCCTTCCATAACCCTCCCCCTTGTCATACCTTGTTTGGGGGGGCGGCTCCAGGGCCCCCTTTCAGGTCACGCCAATTCCGTATGGCCCTTAAGGTGCTCTCTGTAAATGTTCAGGGTCTGAATTCCCCGAACAAAAGATCTAGAGCCTTTAAGTTTAACTCATTACACGCAGACGTGGTCTGCCTCCAAGAAACCCATTTTACCTCCAGCTCGTCCCCCAAATTAATCAACCACAGATTTTCATTATATTTCCAGGCTACCACCAAGCGTAAGCAAAGAGGGGTACTCATAGCTTTTCGTAATCGCACCTCCTTCACTTGCACCGAGCAGGTGTCTGACCCAGACGGCAGATATTTGCTTCTTCAAGGAACTCTCCAGGATGCTGAGGTTACCTTTTTGACATATTATGCACCGAACACTGGGCAGCTCCCCTTTCTGGCCCAAATCTTCTCTCTCCTGAGGGACCATCAAAGGGGAGCAGTGTTTGTCTGTGGTGACTCTAATCTGTCCATTCAGCCGCACCTGGACAGATCCCTCCCCCCCAAAGCTCATTCTGTGAGGGAGGGGGAGCTTTTTAAGGACCTGCTAGATAATCACTCTTTGCTTGATACGTGGAGAGCTCTTCACCCGCATGTGAGAGACTTTACCCATTACTCTGCCCCACATAAATTGTCAACTAGGATAGACCATTTTCTGGTTCCTTCTGCCTTTATACCTTCCATCACCCAGGCCAAGATCCACCTGATTCCCTAGTCGGATCACGACATGATGGTATTAACCTGTAGTTCCCTGATTACCAAGCCAAGACCCTCTTCCTGGTCTCTGAACGATTCCCTCCTCTCTTCTAAATCTCTGGTTGAGGAAGCTTGTCATAAAGCCTCGGAATACTTTTCCATTAATGAGAATCCACATACTGCCCCACCCATGGTCTGGGGGGCATTTAAGTCAGTCACTTTATTGGCCTGGCCACAAGAAAAAAGAAAGAGAGGTCAGCTAAGTTACAGTCGCTTCAGGCCCAATATGAACAGGCCTCTTTCGACTTTAAAAGCAACCCAACTCAGACTAAACTACATACACTTGAGAAGGCTAGAACCAAGTTAAATCTCTTACAAATAGAGAGTGCAGAGGGTAGATATCGGAGAGCCAAACAGAAATACTATGTATCCGCTAACAGGCCTGGCACGTTACTAGCTTCCCAGTTGAAATGTCAGGAACAGACTATTAAACCAGTTAGACTTAAAACAAAAGGGGGTATCATCACCAACAATCCTAACACTATAGTGGGGGAATTCTCTGCAGGCCTGGCGAACCTCTACAACTCCCCCCAGCCCTATAGTGAACATCAGGTCCGGGACTTCTTTGCGGACATTGAGTTGCCCCCGATACCTTCTGGTGGTAGCGACATGGTGGATGAGCATATAACAGTCAAGGAAGTCCTCAAAGTCATCAAAAATCTTAAGCCTAATAAAAGACCCGATCCTGATGGTTTCACCGCCATATTCTACAAAAAACTGGCCCCCCTTGTTGCCCCGTGTTAGGGCGAGCGCTGCACGCCCGTCTCACAGCATTTCACCTACCTCCATGGCTGCATGCAGCCGTCATCCATCTTCCCTCAGGGCTGCTTCCAGCTGCCGCCCTTCCCCCAAGGCTTCCTCCTTGCATGGTCAGGTGCGCACACGTCTCCGTCCACTAGAGGGAGAGCGCACAGGATCCCTGAGATTTAAAGGGCCTTTACAGCACTGATTGGTGTTTATGTCATCCAATCCTGCATCATCTTCCCCTATTTAAACAGGCACTTCCTTCCTTCAGTGCCGGATCTTGGTATCTCCATGCTTGTTGAAAGTCAGACATTCTTGGATTGCTCACCCGTGTACCGACCTCTGCCTGTCCCCGACTCTGAACCTTTGCTGCCTGCCCCGACCTCGGCTACTCACCTTTACCGCGAACCTGTGCTGCCAGCCCCGATCTCTGCCTGTACTACTACGCCTTTTTGCCTGCCACTTGTGTACCTCACTGAACCTCGGCTGACTGTGGGACTGGGCCGCTTTTAGGGGGTAGCGACCTGGGGGTCACTCGCCGCACAAGACCAACCTGCCTTGTGGTGGGCTCTGGTGAATACCGGTGGCCTCTTAGACTCCGCTCCCCTGACACGGTACCCGCCATCGGTTCCACAGTTAAAGCGGATCCACACCCGAGTCCGCTCCACCCGGTCCGTGACAGTAAGATCCGGCCATGGATCCCGCTGAGGTACCGCTGCCGGATGCCACTGAATTGCCTGCTATAGTGGCTATGCAGTCCCGCCAGATTAATCAACTCTCTGCCATGATGCAGCAATTATTAACGATTCAGCAACAGCAAGTTTCATCACCAGCTCCAGAATTACCGCCACAGCCCCCGGTAACATCTTCTGCCAGAATCCGTCTCTCCTTGCCGGCTAAATATGATGGGGATGCCAAGTTATGCCGAGGGTTCCTTGCCCAATGTTCCCTGCACTTGGAGTTGTTGGCGGATCAATTTCCCACTGAACGAGCTAAGGTGGCCTTTGTCATCAGTTTGCTTTCTGGAAAGGCATTGGCCTGGGCCACTCCCTTGTGGGATCGCAATGACCCTGTCTCTTCCAGTATTAACACCTTTGTCTCAGAGTTTCGCCAGGTCTTTGAGGAACCTGCCCGGGCTTCATCTGCTGAATCGTCCCTTTTGAACTTGGTCCAGGGCGAGTTGTCCGTTGGTGAATACGCCATTCGGTTCCGCACTCTTGCCTCCGAATTGTCTTGGAACAATGAGGCCTTGTGTGCCTGCTTCAAGAAAGGACTTTCTAGTAAAATTAAGGATGCTCTTGCGGCTCGTGACTTGCCTTCATCTCTCACTGAACTCATCCATCTGGCCATACGCATTGATGTGCGCTTTGCTGAGAGGCGTGAAGAATTCCGCCAAGAAAGAGACTCTCAATGCCCTAGGAGGGCATCCCGTTTGGCTCCAGTATTTCAAAACCCTTTGTCTGCACATGTACCTCCCAGTGAGGAGGCCATGCAGGTCGATCGATTCCGTTTGACCCAATTGGAGAGAACTCGCAGAAGGAACGAGAACCTTTGTCTGTACTGCAGTGGTTCTGAGCATTTTTGAAGGACTGTCCTATTCGCCCTCCATGTCAGGGAAACGGGCACACCTAGTGGCGGTGGGAGAGGCGTCCCTGGGTGTATGTGTTTCCTCTCCACGGCTCACTGTTCCTGTTCAACTTTCCATCTCACCTTCCACCTCCCTGAATTTAACCGCCTTTTTGGAATCTGGTTCTGCAGGGAACTTTATAGAGGCTGCCTTGATCAATAAACATAATATCCCTGTGAATCGCCTTGCTACACCCTTATTTATCGCCTCAGTCAATGGTGATAGGCTGGACTGTACTGTGCGCTATCGCACCGTTCCCCTCCAATTAAAAATTGGACTCTTCCATCAAGAGAATGTTGAGTTCTACGTCCTCCCTAATTGCACCTCTCAGATTCTTCTAGGCCTTCCTTGGCTCCAACGTCATGATCCCACGCTTGACTGGACCACCGGTGATATCAAGACTTGGGGTGCAGCGTGCTTTAAGAGGTGCTTGAAGTCTGTTCCTGTTCGACCCATTCCTGCTTCAGCACCATTACCTGGCTTGCCTGAGATCTACCAGTCCTATGCTGATGTATTCTGCAAGAAACAAGCGGAGGTACTTCCGCCTCATCGCCCCTACGATTGCCCTATAGACCTCCTACCGGGTACCACTCCTCCTCGTGGCCGAATTTACCCTCTCTCGGCTCCTGAGACTCAAGCCATGTCGGAGTATATTCGAGAAAATCTTCATAAAAGGTTCATACGGAAGTCTTCCTCTCCAGCAGGGTTCTTCTTTGTGGCGAAAAAAGATGGCTCTCTTCGCCCTTGTATTGATTACCGCGGCCTCAATAAGATTACCGTTAAAAATCGCTACCCTTTGCCCTTGATTGCCGAATTATTTGACCGACTCCGTGGGGCCAGGGTCTTCACCAAGCTTGACCTGAGGGGAGCCTATAATTTGATACGTATACGCGAGGGCGATGAATGGAAGACCGCCTTCAATACCCGCGATGGCCACTTTGAATATTTAGTGATGCCCTTTGGTCTCTGCAATGCACCCGCTGTATTCCAGGAATTCGTAAATGACATTTTTCGGGACTTGCTTTACTCCTGTGTTGTTGTATATTTGGATGATATACTCATCTTTTCATCTAATCTAGAAGAACATCACCGTCATGTCCGGCAAGTCCTGTCGCGTCTCCGTCAACACCATCTTTACGCCAAGCTGGAGAAGTGTCTATTTGATCAAACCGCCTTACCCTTTCTTGGATATATTGTCTCAGCTCGTGGCCTTCAGATGGACCCCAGCAAGTTGAAAGCAGTTCTGGATTGGCCCCGTCCTATTGGCTTGCGAGCTATTCAACGTTTTCTGGGCTTCGCTAATTACTATCGGCAGTTTATTCCTCACTTTTCCACTGTAGTGGCGCCTATTGTGACCCTCACAAAGAAGAGCGCCAATTCGAAGTCTTGGCCTCCTCAGGCGGAAGAGGCCTTCATTGCTCTAAAAAAGGCCTTCTCCTCTGCACCAGTGTTGTCTAGGCCAGATCCATCTCGGCCTTTCTCCCTAGAAGTAGATGCCTCCTCCATTGGAGCCGGAGCAGTGCTCACTCAAAAATCGTCTACTGGCAGAATTCTCACCTGCGGGTTCTTTTCGAAGACCTTTTTGCCTGCGGAGAGGAATTACTCCATCAGAGATCGGGAGTTACTCGCCATCAAGTTGGCGTTGGAGGAGTGGAGACACCTCTTAGAAGGTTCTGCCCATCAAGTATCCATCTATACTGATCACAAAAATCTATCTTATTTAGAAACTGCCCAGTGATTGAATCCACGACAAGCTCGTTGGCCGTTGTTTTTCGCTCGATTTGATTTTCAAATCTTCTTCCGGCCAGCCGCTAAGAACATCAGGGCAGACGCCCTTTCTCGCTCCTCTGACATCTCTGGTGTTGAATCCACTCCACAACATATCATCCCGCCTGAACGCCTTGTCCACTCTGCCCCCGCTACTCTTGTACAAGCACCGCCGGGAAAGACCTTTGTGCCAGCCCGCCAACGTCGCAAAATATTAGAATGGGGGCATTCTTCCCATGTAGCCGGCCATGCCGGTATCAGGAAGTCTTGTTCTATCATTTCTCGATATTATTGGTGGCCTTCTTTTGAAAAGGATGTGACCGAATTCGTTCAGGCCTGTACCACCTGCGCTCGCGACAAAACCCCTCGCCAAAGACCTGCTGGCCTACTCCACCCACTTCCTATTCTGGATACCCCATGGACACACATTGCTATGGACTTTATTACCGACCTCCCTTCTTCGCATAGCAATACTGTAATTTGGGTGGTAGTGGATAGGTTTTCTAAGATGGCGCATTTTGTTCCTTTGCCCGGTCTCCCGTCAGCTCCTCTGTTGGCAAAATACTTCCTGAAGCATATCTTTCGACTTCATGGTCTACCTACACATATTGTGTCTGACAGAGGTGTGCAGTTTGTGTCCAAGTTCTGGAGAGCTCTTTGTAAACAAATGAAAATTAAACTGGACTTTATCATCCCCAGTCTAACGGCCAGGTGGAAAGAGTCAACCAGATTCTCGGGCATTATCTTCGCCATTTTGTTTCAGCGCGTCAAGACGATTGGGTCGATCTGTTGCCTTGGGCGGAATTCTCGTATAATTTTAAGGATTCTGAGTCCACAAGGAAGTCCCCGTTTTGGTGGTGTACGGCCGTCAACTCCTTCCGCCTTTGCCTTTATCCACGTCCTCCAGAGTGCCCGCCGTGGACAATCTCACACAGGATTTCTCCACCATCTGGCAAGAAACACAGCGTTCCCTTTGTCAAGCTTCCGCCCGCATGAAGGTTAGCGCTGATAAAAGGAGAAGAGCTCCGCCTGTTTATTCTCCAGGAGATAAGGTGTGGCTGTCAGCAAAATACATCCGCTTCAAAATTCCTAGCTACAAATTGGGCCCCCGTTACTTGGGGCCATACAAGATCAAACAACAGATCAATCCAGTTTGCTATAAGCTTCACCTACCGACTTCACTGCAAATTCCCAATTCTTTTCACGTCTCTCTGTTGAAGCCAGTTATTGTCAATCGATTCTCTCCTAAAACTTTGGTGCCTGCCCCAATCTCGGGCACCGAGGATACCTTTTCAGTGAAGGAGATTCTGGCTTCTAAGCTCTCCAGAGGAAAAAGATATTTCTTGGTCGACTGGGAAGGCTGTGGACCTGAAGAAAGATCTTGGGAGCCCGAAGAGAATATTCTAGACCGTAGTCTCATCTCAGATTTTCTTGGTCCCAAGAAGAAGGGGAGACCCAAGGGGGGGGGTACTGTTAGGGCGAGCGCTGCACGCCCGTCTCACAGCATTTCACCTACCTCCATGGCTGCATGCAGCCGTCATCCATCTTCCCTCAGGGCTGCTTCCAGCTGCCGCCCTTCCCCCAATGCTTCCTCCTTGCATGGTCAGGTGCGCACACGTCTCCGTCCACTAGAGGGCGAGTGCACAGGATCCCTGAGATTTAAAGGGCCTTTACAGCACTGATTGGTGTTTATGTCATCCAATCCTGCATCATCTTCCCCTATTTAAACAGGCACTTCCTTCCTTCAGTGCCGGATCTTGGTCTCTCCATGCTTGTTGAAAGTCAGACATTGTTGGATTGCTCACCCGTGTACCGACCTCTGCCTGTCCCCGACTCTGAACCTTTGCTGCCTGCCCCGACCTCGGCTACTCACCTTTACCGCGAACCTGTGCTGCCAGCCCCGATCTCTGCCTGTACTACTACGCCTTTTTGCCTGCCACTTGTGTACCTCACTGAACCTCGGCTGACTGTGGGACTGGGCTGCTGTTAGGGGGTAGCGACCTGGGGGTCACTCGCCGCACAAGACCAACCTGCCTTGCGGTGGGCTCTGGTGAATACTGGTGGCCTCTTAGACTCTGCTCCCCTGACACGGTACCCGCCATCGGTTCCACAGTTAAAGCGGATCCACACCCGAGTCCGCTCCACCCGGTCCGTGACACCCCGCGGTTGTCTAGATTATATAATCATATCAAGGCAGGAAACCCGATAGATCCGGACATGCTCAGAGCCTCAATTGTTATGATTCCAAAACCCGGGAAGGACCTGAAATCTTGGAGTAACTATAGGCCTATTTCCCTACTTAATTTAGACTTGAAGATCTTCACCAAAATTATCGCCAATAGAATAAATGTCTTTCTGGGAGATATAATACATGGAGACCAGGTGGGATTTGGGCCTAGGAGACAGGCTGGAGACAGGGTGAGGAGAATCTTACAGTTGCTGGAGCGGGCCAGGTCCCAGGGACTCGAGGCCTTGTTCCTCTCTCTTGATGTAGAGAAAGCTTTTGACTCGCTGTCCTGGCAATACCTTCAGCTGTCTCTCCAGAGATGGGGATTTGGCCCGGGCCTCCTCTCCTGGATCTCAGCCATATACTCTAATCCCACTGCCACAGTGAGATATGCAGGTTATAGCTCCCAGGCCTTCCAGATAAAAAGGGGGACCAGGCAGGGATGTCCATTATCCCCCTTACTATTCGTCCTTGCGCTTGAACCTCTAGCCGAGAAACTCAGGCAGAGCTCATCCGTAAGGGGCATACCTTGTGGAGGAAGGGACCAAAAGATATCCTTATTTGCCGATGATATGCTTCTTATGCTCTCCTCCCCTCATGTCTCGGCACCGAACACTATTGCTATTTAAGAGAGGTTTGGCAGAATCTCGGGATTTAGGCTTAACTCTTCCAAGTCCATGGCCCTGGAGATTACATTGTCCGAGGGGACTAGGAGACTCCTCTCCCAGAACTTTAAAGTGGACCGTCACCCATCGGGATGTCCCGCGGTGAGGGACCCCCCCCAAAACCCCCAAAAAACGTACCTCATCGGCGGCGGCGAACCACACAGCGCATCCGCCGCTGTCACTCGCTTGTCCGTCGGCGGTGATTGGTCAGCGCGGCCACGTGGGAGCGTGGTGAGGTGAGTTTTGGGGGCTTTCTGGGGGGTTTCAAACAGCGGGGCACCCTTAATCGGGGTGCCCCCCTGAAGTGGACCAAAACCCAGGATAGTCAAAATCCTGGGTGTTGGTCCACTTTAAGTGGGTTTGGGTTCAGAGGTTGTCTTACTTGGGAATTAGGTTGACTAGTAAGCTGGATGCACTTTATGGGGCAAATTACCCAGAACTGTTTAAATCCCTCGATTCTTTATTACAGTCCTGGTGGTTCCTGAGACTGTCATGGTTGGGTAGGATTGCCGCCCTAAAAATGACATACCTTCCTAAGATCCTATATTTTTTTTGAGTCCTTCCAGTTGCGGTACCTAGAGGAAACCTGTACTCTCGTACACCTGGAGGAACTCCAGACCTAGAATTAGTAGAGACACACTGTATTGCAAGAAGGAAGAAGGGGGCTTGTCCTTTCCTTCCCTTCGTAAATAGTACCTGGCTGCACAAATTGTACCACTAGTACTCCTGCATGCTCCTCGGTACAGACCAATCTGGGTTCTCAATGACATAGCTGACTGTGGAAACACAGCCCCTGCCTCTCTACTCTGGATACCCGGGCCCTCCAGGCCTGACCCCCTGCCCACTCTCTTAAAATTCTCATTAACTATATGGGATACAGCGAAACATATATTCTCTTCTCCTCATCTACCGGCCTCTCCCTTATTAGGCAACCCCACATTCCCCCCGGGAGTCTCCCATCAGCAGAACTTTAGATGGTGGAGGAGGAACAACTTCACATTGGTTGACCATCTTTGCACCCAGAATGGTTTGAAAAGCTTACAGAGTCTGTCACCTAATGCTGACTTTCCTCCGGCGGAAGTATTTAGATGTCTTCAGTTACAACACTTTGTTAGTAATCTTCTGAGGAACTCCCCCCCCCCCCCCTTTAGAACTACGGAATTTGAGCGTAGATGTATCCGTGATCACTTCTTAGGAGGACTGATATCTAGCCTATACACATCCCTGGTAGCTCCAGCCCCCACGAAGAAACACAACTACATGAGAAAGTGGGAGGAGGAGCTGGGTGAGGAGAAGGACCCTAACAACTGGCAGAGGATCCTGAGAAATACGAATAAAATCTCCTATAACGCCCTTACCCAGGAAAATGCCTTCAAAATCATGTTTCGGTGGTATTACACCCCCGACCGTATCCACAGATTTTCCCCCTCCTCCTCCCCCCTCTGTTTCAGGGGATGTCAGCTCAGAGGTACGATGCTTCATGTGTGGTGGGAATGTCCAATAGCCCAGGAGACATGGCACAAATGCTATACACTTCTCACTGACATTCTGAAAACCGTGGTCCATGGGAACCCCTGGGAAGCCCTTCTTTCCCTCAGGGTAGGCCCCTACACTAAACCGCAGTGGCGTCTGGTTCTCCATATAATCTCGGTAGTTAAGAGTTACGATTGCAAGAAATTGGAAGCTTCCCATTACACCATGGGCTGAGATAAGAGGCAGGATAGCAGACACCATGTATAATGAAAAGTTAACGGCAATCTCCAGGGACCTATATGATAGATTCTACGACACCTGGCAACCATGGATAGAGCATATGGGCCTTGGAGAAGGGTGTGCAGATCCAATATTCCGGATTTAGTCAGGTCACTCCCTCATCTTTTGGCTGAGTAGGCCCTCATCTCTCTTGGTGTATTCAATTCCCGTCCCAACCCTGGAGCCGCACCCCTCACCCTACTCACCTTTACCCAGCTCCTTCCCCCTCCCCCGTTTTCCTTGTGTACCCGTTGTATGCCCAGTTGTTTTTGTCCTTGTCATTCCGTTTATATCTTAAAACCTTACCCTACAGTTTAATGTGTAAGAGATACGTTGTAATGGAGCTCTCTTGCATAGCAGTTACTGTACACAGGTCAGCAATTTCATAAGAATGTATTAGATGGCAGTAAATACAGCCCACGGTTCTGTTCTCTAAGCATCCCTTTATTTTTTTCTGTATATGATCCCTGCAACAATATAGTTTCCTTATGATACTAGCTGTCCTCCTTACTGTTTATTGTATTTTCTATGATGTATAAGTCATGTTGTTAAAGCATACCACGCTGTCCATGTCATGCTCTATTGCATTTGTATGTAACCATGCTGTCTTTATTTTGTGCTGAACCACAATAAAAACCTTTGTAAAAGCAAAAATCACATTTGAACATGCGTAGCGCAAAATAGTGCAAAATGGTCTGGCAACAAAGGGTGACAAAAACTTCAGGTAGGCTGGCACTTAAAGGGTTAAATGCCCTTTCTTTATTGCCCTATTTACCGTAGGTGTCAGCAATGAGGGGTTTTATTTTAGCCGTTTATATTTGTTACCCAAAGGAATACATTTTGCAACGTTGGTACTCACAATTGATTTAAAGCACTCCCATTTGGCATCTGTATCTTTATTCCTGAACAGATGCTCCCAGTCTATGTCCTGGAGTGCTGCTCTGAGCCTGTGGATGTTGGCCTTCCTAAAATTTTAGTGCCCTCCGCGACAGAAAATCTTTCTTACAGCTTATGTTAAATACAACTATATTGTGGTCACTGTTACCAAGATTTTCACGGACTGTTACTGTCCCCATCAGGTCATCATTATTTGATATTACCAGATCTAAAAGAGCATTACCCCTAGTAGGTGCCTCCACGAACTGATTCATATAATTATCTTGTAGCAAGCTGAGGAATGCTGTCCCACTTGTAAAAGAAGCAGAAACATGTCTCCAGTCGATTCCTGGCTAGTTGAAGTCCCCCATCACCACCACTGTACCAGCCTGTGAAGCCCGCTCTGTTTATGCAGTTGACCCTCTATTTCCTCAGTTATATTTGGGGGTCTATAGATTACATAGATTTACATAGAGACACACTCTGCCCCCTTTCCTTTTTACTCTGTCTTTCCAAAAAAGAACAAAACCTTGTAGATTGACAGTCGTGTGGAATCCAGCCATGTCTCAGCCACACCAACATCAATATTCTATTCTAGCACCAGAGCCTCAAGCTCCCCCACTTTACCTGCCAGACTTCTGGCATTTGTGTACATACACTTTATGTTCCTATCTAGTTTGACACATTGAGCTATAGTATTAGCTTCTGCAGTAATGCATCTGCCTAATTTCTCACTGCTGGTTTGCAACACATGGATCTCCTTATCCACCATAGCAGTCCTCCCCCTTCTAATTCTCCACCCACCATCATATGCTGTCCCCTAAATAACCTGTCTTCACTTTTGTCTTTACTCTTGCCCTCCCCTCTCATCTCTAGTTAAAATAAATCTCCACCGCTATAGTATCTTTTTACCCAGCATAGCAGCCCCCCTTCCATTCTGGTGCAAATTATCTGTAGAATACAGTTTGTACCCCAATGAAAAGTCAGCCCAGTGTTATAGGAACCCAAATCCCTCTGCGCTGCACCAGGACTTGAGCCATGCATTTAACTGCATTGAGCCATGCATTTAAGCTCTCACTGTGTTTCATGGGCACAGGCAGTATTCCAGAGAATAAAACCTTGGAGGTCCTTCCCTTCAACTTGGTGCTTAATTCTTTAAATGTATTCTTAAGGATCCTCCATCTCCCATTAATTCTGTCATTGGTCCCCACATGGACCATGACAGCTGGGTCATCCCCAGCCCCTCCCAGAAATGTATCCACCCTTTCCACCACATGCCGAACCAGGCACCAGGGAGACAGCAAACCATTCGGTTGAGGCTGTCTTGGTGACAAACGATTGAGTCCGCCTGATAATAGAATCCCCTATGACCACTAACTGTCTAGTCCTACCTGCAGTCCCAACCACCCGGGCTGTCCTCCCGGCTGCTAGGGCTGCCATTTCTGAGACTGACACTCTTCATTACCCCACTTGGCAATTTTGCTAGGGTGCACAGACACAGGTATGGCCTTTCTTTTTTGTGCACCCTTTCTACTCCCTCTATCTACATTTACCCAGCTACTTATCTGCTCCTCCTGACCCATCACTCCACCCTCTGTATCTACCCCACGTTTTGCTCAGTGTTGCATTTTGCTCCTCCAGATCTCTAACCCAAGCTTCCAGGTTTGCAATTTGCTCAATTTGCTCACATTCACCACAGCCGTACTCACCCGGGAACTGCTGCTCCTGAAGTGTATACATATGACAAACTGTGCACTGAAGTGGACCTCCAATATTGCTAGCCATTATCCTAGTTACAAAACAGCAGTAAAACAATTTTAGTGCTCACAGTTTCAGCAACTTTGGCTTTTAACTTCTTATTTTAGCACATAGGCAATAAGAACACTTGAACACTTGAAGTCCCCCAATCAAAAGTCCCTTAATAAAAAGTCCCCTCATCGGGAGGGTCCCCCCGACCTCCTAAGGACACCACCACACATCTCTGACAATATATATAACACCATATATAATACCATCTGTAACTGCCAAAGAATCGCCCGGGTCGACTATGCCCTGAAAAGTCTTAGGGACACGGTCGCCCCCAGGTCATGCAACTTAACTCCTCCGCCAAGACACGCGCAGGTCTCCACAAGGGAGGCAAGGGAGACGGTCCAACCCAAACCAACATTAAACCAAAACAATCTGCATAAAATTATTGCTTAATACTGAAGACATTTGTGGCCCACCGGTTTGGGAGTGGTTAAAAGACGAAGAAAAAAAAAATATCTACCCTACCTTCTCCCCCCCCCGACGAGAGACACACTTGACCTCATTTGAAAATACAACCGGAACTTGCAAAAGCTCCTAAACAATCTTATTTATAACAAAACAATACTTCCCTTCCAATGTCAGTCTCTGGCAAACAGGGTTAAGATATTTGGGGAGCTCGTGGTTGAGAATCTTGTCTCCTGGAGACATAGAATGTCAGCTTGCAGCTGCTTATAGCAGTGAAATACTTTGGCCCTTTTGTGCAGGGAGTTAAATACCTGGACGGTGTGTGACAGGTATTTAATTTATTTAGGTTATTTAGGTTGATGCCTGCAAGTTATTGTTGAGATTAGCTCATTAGACTCGATTCAGAGAGACAAAAAAAACCTTCCGTTTTAGTTCCGATCCGTTTTTTTGGAAATGTTTCCGTTCTCGTATGAGCGTACGAGCGATTCTATGCATGCATTGAAAACCTTCTGTTTTTCCATCCAGACTTTTCCGTTTTATTTTCACATGTTACAACGTAGGCTTTCGTTTTTGCCCTTTTCCCATCGTATCCTCACATGAATCCTTTACGTTTCCCGTTAGTTTCTGTTTCCCTTTTTCAATAAATAATCGTCCAGACGGAAATCCTTACGATCTTGCGCCTGCGCACTACAAACTTAACTCATTAAAGTGCTCGCCTACATATTTGCCACCCTCACTTCTACTACAATGTTTAGCTAAATCACTCCATCACTCCATCTTCCCTTTTGGACCCTTAAAGCTCACCCAAACTACTTAGAACTATCCTCCATCTTCCTTTTGGACCCTTAAAGCTCACCCAAACCGCTTCTCGGTTAGGTTCTTCTTCCATTTTAGCCCCCTAAAACTTACCCAAATCACTTCTCGGTCATGTGAATATTCATCTTTAAATATTTCTGGGCCCATTAATTTTGTGTTAATGTATTTTGTAAATGAAATGACAATGTAACATTTTTTTTTATTCCATCATAAAATATAAAATGTTTAAACATTTTGAAAATTTCAAATTTTTACAACTATAAAAAACAAAATACATAGCAATGGCAGGCCACTGAACATTATTCTTCATCTGTGGTCCCCAACGAGTTGCGCAGCTCCTGCATTTCGCCCACCAACTGAAGGACCCTGACACTCAGTTGTGCCACTCTGGCACGTGTGGTCCCTGTTAAAAAAAGGTAAATTAAAATATTGGTATAATCTTGTTGGGGTCATACTGCAGTGCCCCCCCCCCTGTATGGTCCAAACACCTAAATCTGGACTTCAAAAGCCAGAGGGACCTCGCCACCACGGCCCGGGTTTTGGATAGTGCCCGATTAGAGAACCCCTGGCCCGCATTCTGCAGGCAAAGAACGGGCATCAGGAGCAAGGGCGAGTGGCACATCTTGCAGTTCCTGCAACCAAATATAAAATAATTACACAAAGCAAAGGTAACCAACTAAAACAATAACTCCTACAACAAATTAAGATTCAAGTTCAACAATCCAAATATAATTCACAAAGGACATAAGTCTAAAAAAATATAGCAATTATATGGATGTGTGGGAAAATAAAGGTTTACATGCTAAGGACTAATTTAGGTCAGCATTAAATTACATCTATAAGGCATACATGAAATGTATTGATTCAGGTATGCATTGCTATACAATTTATGGCCTCGGCCATGCTGATACATGCAATGCCTTGGTGCTAAAGGCGCGCAGACTCCTCCACATAGCCGCAAAACATGTTCAACAATAGCAATCCGAGCCCTCAAAGGTCCCGTAAGTGGATCGGAAATGAAACGGATTTATAGGATGGTGATCCGTCACAAATCAGCTCTCTGAATCAGACAGAAACCCATCCCAACAACGGAAGTTATCTGAACGAAAGGAAAATTTCCGATTTTGTTTGGAAAATGATCTGAACTAACGGAAATGTTCTGATTTGCTTCCATTCATCGAAAGCGCATTCCAGAACGTTCGTACGAATGAAAAATGGACGAAAAAAAAGCAAAAAAATGACAAACACCCACCAAAACTTTCACAGACAGCTACGGAAGTCCAGACGAATGTGTCTTTGAATCGAGGCTATTGTACTAGCTTGATAAGGAATGATAGCTGGGGGTGAAGGGGAAGGAGAAAAAAAAATAAGAAGGGGAAGGGGGGTTAGGGGGGTATGGCGGCAAGGTCTGGAAGAGGGTGGTGAAGTTAACCTTTCAGGCCTGTTGATGAAATGCTTAGCTAAGAGGGATGGCGACGGAGGTTTGGATGACTAATGGACGGTCAGTCCCGAGGTGCAGAAGAGAAGGATAACGACGCCCCCCATATACCCTCACTAAGGAGAGCTACAGTAAAAGGGGGAGCTTTGGGTAGGCGGTGACTTCAAATAAGTCTGTGTTTTGTCTTCTGGGGGATCAAACTCACTACCGGAAGCTTTTGGGGAGGCAAGTAGGGGATCGTCTCTACACAGGGATTTTCCTGCGCTCATGTTGTATTCTGCAGCAGAGCGGGCCAGGCTGCCAGCCAGCAGGGCCGGCCATCCTCTGGCAGTTTCAGGATTCAGAGTTTCCGTAGTTGGGGGCCCACAGGGTGTTGAGAACCAAATAATTAGCATGCAAAACCTATTCTGCAAAAACCGGCAACTCTGGGCCTACATGTTCCTAGCAGCATAACCAAGTAAAGGCATTTAAACAAAGCGAGAAACTATTCACCATACAACTGTTAACATAGAAAACTCAATTTACCATGTGGTACATCCCCAGGCCACCAGGGTGGCCCGGGAGGGTCCCACAGCCCTCGCAGGAACCCTGCAATGCGCCCCTTCTGCCCAACAGGCCAGATCCTAGTCTGCACAGTTTGGCCCAGGTGCCTCATCAGGAGGGTCCCCCCGACCGCCCAGGCACACCACCACACGCCTCTGACAATATATATATATATATATATATATATATATATATATATATATATACACACACACCGGTAAATATATATATATATATATATATATCTCCATATATGATGCCATCTGTAACTGCCAAAGAACCGCCCGGGTCGACTATGCCCCGAAAAGTCTTAAGAACACAGTCGCCCAGGTCGTGCAACTTACCTCCCCCGCCGAGACCCACGCCTACCCAAAGAGGGTACCACCATTTTCTTGATTCATTTTCGGAGCTATAGTTTCAACTGCAAGTACGGCCACTGACAATATTGATTATTGGTCTTTATTTACTTATTGATTGTGTGGTGCGGAGAATATATATATATATATATATATATATATATATATATATATATATATTTATCTACCCAAAGAGGACGCGCCGGTCTACGCAAGGGAGATGGTCCAACCCAAACCAACATTAAACCAAAACAATCTGCATAAAATGTTTGCTTAATACTGAAGACGACTGTGGCCCACCTGTTTGGGAGGGGTTAAAAGGATGAAGAAAAAAAAATATCTACCGTTCCTTCTCCCCTCGGCGAGTGACACACGTCATCACTAGGCTCAGTGCAAATGCCTCTGTAGGATTTGGCAAAAAAAAAAAACCAAAGGTGCTTAAGGATAAAGGATGTTCTGACGTGCTTCACACAAGGTCAGATCTCCTCTTCTCCAGTAGTGAAAGTCAGTGCCCCCAATAATCATCATCCCTTATCATGTTGCTGGTTCCTGACCATTTGGCAAGGTGTTGATGTGGTATTTGGGCGCTGGATGTTGCCCTGTAGGTCTCGCGGGTTGCATCTGAGGCACTTTTCCTGGGGTGGCTCTGATGGATAAGGGTGCCTGACGTACTTGGTCAGATACAGGTGATCCAGTGTCCCGGAAGCTTCCTCTGGACTTGTTATTGTGTAGGGGCGACCCTTGTAGGTAAAGGATAGCCGAAACGGAACGCCCCATTTATAGGCTATTTGGTGCGACTAGAGAACCAGCAGACACGGCTTTAGTTGACAGCACTTATGTAATATCACCGGGGCTAGAACAGAGAAAACTTGGTACTTGTGGGTTTGAAAGAGCAGGTTAGTATGTGTCCGGGCTGCTTGGGCTATCATTTCTTTAGTGTTGTAAAATGTGAACCTAACAATGATTTTTCTGGATTGCCTGTCTGTCCTAAGTGTGCCTAAAGCTTGGTGGATCCTATTTATCTCCAGTTGCTCAATGGGAATTGCTAGAATTAATTCTTGTACAAGGGCTGTAATGGTGGCTTTCAGGTCAGTGATGGATTCCGTCAGCCCCCTGAATTGCAGGTTACTGCGCCTGGATCGGTTCTCTAGGTCTTCTATTTTCTGGTGGGCCAGGGACAGGCCGGATTTGTTACTTTTTTTTCTTTACGTTTATATTTTGCATTTTAAAACTGGTGGAGTCTGGTAGGTTGAACCCTGAGCACGCTTTGGTTGGATGTCCCGACTGTCAAGGAACACATGCAGGCCACAACCAAAATGTTTGGGGAGTTCAACAATGGGGAGGTACCCTTTGGGGTTACATGGGGCGCCTTTAAAGCCATAAGTAGGGGGAGTGCCATCAGCACTATTGCAGCAGAGAGGGCTAGGCGGGGGGATCCCAAATTTTTAACCAAATTTATAGGGAGCCCTGGCAGTATATGTCAATTTAGAAAGGGGTAATTTTTGATGAATCAGGTTGCTGGATGCTTCCAGTTTAGTAGTATACCCTTTCTGGCATAAAACATTAACAGTCTCAGTAGGTCTTTCACTGCCCTCGCCTCTAAGAGTGGTTCCGTTACCCCCAGAAGGCAGAGCGCCAATGATCCCTGGACCCGAAACAACACAACATACTCACTGTTCCCATCACCTCTCCCCAAAAGCGCTCCATGTCAGTCGTTCTGCTTGCACTTTCTACAGGGGACTCGGAAATCCTCGCCCCCCCCCCCAGGGAACTGGGTCTGAAAGGCATGCCTAAGTTGAAGGTACCAGAAAAATTCCCTCCAGGACAGCCGAAACTCCTCGCTGACCTCTTCAAATGACATAAGGTTACCTGAAATGTATAACTGGTCCAGCACCTGCACCCCTCTCTCCCCCCAGAATTGCATGTCCATCATGGCGTTAAGCTCCGGAAGTTTGGGATTACCCCAGAGGGGGGTCAATGGAGACCACGCCAGCCCTGATTCGGCCTCCTCTCCCAACCTGAACACACTGCCCCAGATACTACATACCATTCTCATGCATACTGTTACCCCTGTGTCTGCCCCACTCTGTACACTAAGGCGGACAGCCCCTCCTCAGATCCTAGCAAGGCCTTCTCAAGCAAAATCACTGGATTGTCCAAAGGCAGGCTTATCCACCAGTGCGCATACAGGAGCTGCGTAGCATAAAAATAGATAAGCATATTCGGAGCCGCAAGCCCCCCTCTGATATCTGAGATTTCATTACCCATCTGTTTAGTCACGGTTGGGACTGGCCCCAGAGGAAGCTAAATATAAGTGCGTTCAACGCCTTGAAGTGTCAGCCAGGCAACACCACCAGGGAGGCTTGATAAAGGTACAAAAGTTTGGGTAGAAAGATCATTTTAAAGGTATTAAATTATGCCCATAACAGAAAGAAGTAGATTCGGCCATTACGAAATGCTCCTTTTCAGCTGCGTTACTACAGAGAATATATTTACATTGATGAACTCACAGCCTGCTAATCATTATCCCCAGGTATTTCAAGTGGTTGACCACTCTCAACTGCCACCTGGAGGAGACAACAAGGTTGTCTGTCCCATCCACAGGCATCAGGCTGGATTTATCCCAGTTAATTTTAAGCCCTGTGGCCTCCCTATTGTATCCAGCAGGGCATCCAAAGCCCCTCTGCAGTCCCCCAGATATGCCAGCGTATCAACCGCGTATAGGGAAATTTTGTTCCTCTATCCCTTCCAATTTCCACCCCTTAATGACTGCAGATTCTCTAATTATAATTGCTTAGGGCTCAATGGCCAGGACGAAGAGCAACAGCAAAAGTGGGCACCCTTGCCTATTACCTCTGCCTAGGGAGAATAAGTTAGCGTAGATGCCATTCATCTTCACCCATACAGCAGCTTTATGTGATCGGTGAAGCCTGCAGGAAGATCAAAGTTGGCCAATACCGCCCATAACAATAATAACGGATCCGGGGGGTACGCAACGACCTTCCCCGAGATGCGTTGGAGGAGTTGCATATCGAACGGAGGGGGAATATATATCCCAACGATTATACTATCTACATAAAAATCTTAGCATGGAAGATCACGAAGCAGCCATCCTCATGTTTGGAATGCAGGATAAAGGGAATGCCCTTAGAGATCAACATGAAAACACCTGTGTAGTAAGATGAAAACAGCGCGTGATATGATTGTGAGATCCAGGGTCAATTCAGCGCTAATGTCCTCTGGCCCACCAAGTGACTTTCTTGTAGAGTTACTACATTGGGCTTATATCTTTTAATGAATTGGGGTACTGTTGTCTGCTTGATTTTATCATTGAGCCCCCAGACATTCCAGGAAAGAATTTTACACTCTGTCATTATGTTCTTTTAGGGCTCCTATCTTTAGCTCCCAGGTGTCTCTCTCTGTTTCCTCTCTCCCCTCCCCCATTCCTGGCAACCCCACCCCTCTGAGCCTCTCACACACACATCCATACTCATGCCTAGACATCCTAAACAGACAAATAGAACAAATAAACATTATTCTCACCAGTTAGGGGTCTGTGAGCAGGATATCACCCTTCCGATTACAGCTTGGCAAACTGTCCACCATGGGTTCCCAGGTTTACCGGGGGACAATAGGGATGAGGGAGTAAGAAGTGTGAATGAACTGAGGGGGGGGGGGGGGAAGGACCAGGATAATCAAAGGGAATTGAGGGGCGGGGGGAAGGGGACTAGGAACCGTGCCATAGCTAATCTTGCAACCTGGGCAGCAAAGGCAAAGTGTCAACATTTGTTTAAACAAATCTTTGTAGTGATGTGACGGGTGGAAACCATGGCCAACACTGCAAATAGGAAACATTAGAGCCCTGTCAGTGGAATAGGCTCCTGATAGTGTTAGAAACTTTCAATAATCCTAGCTGAACCTGTTGGATGCATTTCCTGGGGATCGTTACATCATGAATCCACATGATGGCAGTGTTGCCTAACTAATATAAATTGGTCTGGCGTTCCTCTTAATTTAGATAGAGATTTAGCCAGGTGGCATCAATACAGAGGTTATATGAGGGAAAACCAAACCCTTCTAGAGTGTTCTTAAGTTTGGAGCTATGTCATGAGGGGAAGCTTTAATGTAGCTGAGAGACAGCCATGGAAAAAAATGTGGATTGCACTGTTTGCTGTAACCAATTGATATTGCCTGTAACTGGACTTTGCTGTTTATCAGGATGGAAAGACCCTGTTGTTTGCACCAAGGAGTGTCATCAATGGAGACCAGCGTCAACTGAAGCAGTAAGTTCACCTCCACCCACACATGCCACACCAACTTGGGATGCCCTACCCTAGGTCCAAGAACCCCCCTCGCTCCCCAGAGCGCGTGCCCATGGCCAGGTACGCGCACATTACAGTGGAGTTCCTTGAATATGAACGGCCTCGGCAGGGCACCAGGCGGCAGGGGCATCCTATGCACTCTTTCCACTGTGAAAAATGTGTCAGGTTCCCGGGGCCAGGACTTCCAGGATGGGTTTCTCAACTAATTGCTCCAGGGAGGGGCCCTCCAATTTCTCTGGTAGACCCAGAATTTTAACATTGTTCCTGTTTTCGGAGTCTTCAGCCCTCCCCGTTAGCGTAGCCACTTACCTCCTCAGGGCTGCCAATTCCTACGTCCCTCTATCCTCTGTTTCTCCAATTCTTCTCTCCACCTCTCCTGCACATTCACTTATCGAGGTCATGGCGAAAATAGTTAAAGTGCTTATACAGGGAGTCGAACTTGGTGGTTAAAAGTTCTGACAGGAGACGATGGCCACCATGATAGCGGCTGTATCTGGAGTTGCTTCCCAGAACCACCTGGGTCCTCCATCGAGTGCCGTAGTTAATCAGGGTGGACTTACGTTTTTTACTACCTCCCATATGTGGGAGCACCAAGGTGGGGTTGAATCAGGCAGGATTATATGGCACAGCGGTCCCCACAGCACCACCAGTCCTAGTCGCACCGATCAAGGGTCACCAATGGGCACTGATGACGGAGGGGGGTGTAGTTGCTCAGTTGCCCCAGAGTCCTGGGGTTATTAGTGGAGGATGGCTGCCACAGCACAGGGAGGCTCTGCACGGATGTTATGTACCAACTGGGGGGGTTCATCTGTATGAGGCCTGTCTCCCCCTCGCCTCTCCTGCTGCCCCCTGTCCACCACCCGATCAAGCAACCAATATCTTCGGCCTCCCTCTTCGATTCAGCAAGAGGGGGCAAACAGAGTTCTCCGACAGCCCTGCTCTGCTCCACAAGATGGCGCCGACCCTCACCTGCCTTTTCCGCCAATTTCGATACTCCTCTCCATTTGCCCTGTCGCCCACCTGGCACTGCCTCTCCTTCACTCAGCACCTCGCAGCCCTCAGGTCTTCACTGAAGGTGCCACCACTTCACTCTGCTGCAGCCGAACTTCCTGCGCGCCGTACCCGAGGTAAGCCACGGTCTGCCTCACATCCTCCCACTCCTCCTCCGATACAAATGGGGTTTCTCTCGCCAGTCCCCAATGCCGCCGGGCTAGACACCAGCCCCTGGGGGGGGGGGGGGGGGCTTCCACTGCTGCCTGCTGCCCAGGGATTCCTTCAGCTTATCGGTAAGAGCCTTCGGTCTTGTGCTCTTCTAACACCGATGTAGTGTCTGTTATTTGACATTCCAGCTTGGATGTGTTGACTCTCAGATCTGAGCTCCATTTTAAATGTGGCTGATATTTTCTCAGTGGCTGTTTCTAGCTCTTGATGTAACACTGCTTTAATTTTTCCAGTAGCTCTGCGTCCCTGATACCTGGGTTCGGAGGAGATGGTGGTGGGGGTTCTGAGGTCGCCAGCTGAGACTCTAACTGTAATTCGGGCTGATTCAGGCTGAGAATCTATCAGCTCTGGTGAGGGTATGGGAGAGGAGGAGGGCTGCAGTCTGCTTGTGTGCCCTGTGTTGATCGCCATCTTAGAGCTGGCTGTGTGAGCTGATTGCCTGGGGGTATTCGTCGGCCTACCCCTGTCCCTTCGCCCTATCCTCCACCTGGGTGATGTAGGGGGGTAGCCCTCCCCAAAACCCCTGTTTACTGTGTAAGATGCAGTGCTGAGGCTTCACAGCATGCAGCTTCAGATTAGATGGCGGCCTCCATCTTGGATCCGGCTGCTGGTGCTGGGTGGCTGGACTGTTTGCTCGCTGGCTGGCGCCTTTTTCCCCCAGATGTTGGTCGAGTGGTCCTGGGGTGGGCACAGGCTGGGCTGGCCCGAAACCATTGCGGTATGGCATTTAATCAGGTGGATCTCCCCGTGTAGTGAGGTGCCAAGTCAGGCTGCGACCATCTTTGACGGCTGCTCACCCTTTTTCGGTCTTTTAACTTAATTGGATGCAACTAGATAGCTAAAGACGGAAACCACAGAGACAAATGGTGCTTACTTTCTCTAAATGGTGCCAAGTGAGCTGAAATATGATAAATAAGGTGGAGGAGCAACAACAACATGGGCCCCTCTGGCCTCTGACCCACTCACCATTGCGAGATCTGCGTCTAAACAGAGCTGAACAATAATATGCAATAATATGGGGCAATCTGGGGGTTTCATATGGGGGCATCTCAAATCAGGATGCAAGGGAGCAAGGAACAAAACTTGAACTAGTGAAAATCCTGAGTTAAACAAAACTATACTTGTCCCTAAACCTCAATGGCTCAGTTTTCATTCAGATTTGGGTGGAGTGCGCACTGTTGACAGCATTCCCGCGTCTCTTTGATTAGGGCCTCCAGGCACAAATTTGCATGAAAAATGATAAGTCCGTCCCTGAACACAAGCTGTGGTGCTGTATGTGTCATTTTGCAACCCCAGAGCATTGTTTTTGTAGTACACATGTAAGTAATCTAAAACAATATGTAAAAAGGATTTTCTAAGCTTTTTAAAGTGGAACAAAACCCAGCATATTAAATATCCCTGGTCCTGTCTTGTGCCCCAGGGGCTTCCTAAATTGGGATGTCCTGCTGTGTGAAACCCCCCAAAATGTCGTACAACCTCACCTGTCCCTGATCCTATGGCGCATTTGCGTGGACTCTTGTCCAATCAGAGCCGTTTACCGTGTGTATATAATGCAGGGCAAACAGCTCTGTTTACATGCAGGGCTTTGGCAAAAGGAGTTCCTGCCCTCAGTTGGTTGCAGGAGCAGGCACAAAGATGCAGGGATGTGGCCACTGTTGTTTATATTGGGAGGAAGCCCCGGATGTAAGCAAGTGTTGTGAGCGCCCTTGGGGATTTTCACACAGCGGGACATCCCGATCTGGGGGGGAAGTCCGCTAGAGTTTTGTTCCACTTTAAAGCATTGTACCAGAAATCGGCCATTGTAACAGGAGCCCAGTTGTACATGTGAAACGTCATGAATCACACATTGAAAAAGTCCAAGTTAAATGTACATTTCACTGAAATAAATAGCAACATGAAAACACATTAACAGTATACATGCACTACAAATGTATTTATCGGTTTCCTTTTATAAATCATAATATTAAAATAGCAAAAAAATGTTTTACAAAGGTACCTACTTGGTAAAATCATAAAGGTGTGACCTTAGCCTAAAAGAGCATCTTCCATCCCCCAACTTGTCTTTTTCCCAGCAGACTTGCGCAGCATTGAAATGCTTCAAATTCTTGCACAGTCTGGACTTGCATCTTCCACTAATGTGATGTGAGTGAAACAGCCCTGGTTGCTGATAGAACTGTCACACCCAGCCTTTAGGTGGGGATGTGAGTAGCTGCTGCTTAGAGTAGCAATAATTTAAGTAAAGGTAGTTAAATAACTCATTTCTTCTAGTTTACTATTTTGTTACTCATTTATAGTTTGCTATTTGGATGGCAATATTCATAGAACAGAAACAAAACCATACATAAAGAGACACTAAAGACACCAAACTGTATGGTATAAAAGTTTAAATTTCTTAATTAATTATATTTTTAGCTTTGCTCAGTAGGGCGGAGCTCAGTGCCTCTTTTGTATGGGTCAACTATGGCTAGTGTGTGGGATAGTTCAAGGGGCTTAATTGCAGGTGAGCAGATTTGTTATATAAGTCTAGAAGCATGTTTAATTAATAATTATTAATACCCCTAATTACACTGCTATAGGCTTCCTAGAGCATCATACGAGGTTGCTTGGGTATCATACTCCTGAAAATATTTCCATAGTCCCTCCCTCACATTGTTCAGCACCACTGGAAGTGATACATTAAACTCGACCTTCACCATGATTTATTGAAAAGCCCAAACCCTTATGAAATTCCCCAATATCTAAAATAATATATTTTAAGTTTTTAGTCACTTACTTATTATTCTTTCCCCCACTGGGCTGCAACTCTGTTCAGGACTTTAGGATACGGGCGCCGCCATCTTGACTCAGAAGCATCACACTTACTGAGGAGAGGAGAGCGGGATAAAGTACAGGGGGGCGGGTTATAGCTGTGCTTTGACAGAGCAGAGCTGGGGTGAGGAAAAGGTCAGCGATCCAAGAATGCAGAGCAGCACAGTCAGAAGGCACTTCCTGATTGCAGGCTGCCTGATGTCCCATGAGCCGACATCTTGGATGTTTAAAGGCTCATAAAAAGCAGTAGATGCAGGTAGGATGATTTTTAATGTGAGCAATCTGTATATACAGGGTGTGGGAAACATATAAGATATGCTCTTATTCAGGGTGAAGGTCCGCTTTAAGTCTTCGAGACATATGAATATTGTGTCAATTTAAAAGCTCAAGTTCTAGTAGGATTGGGGCATGGTCTGAGAAGGAAATGGGGGGGGGGGGGGGGATCTTGTATCTATTATAAAACAGACCTATACCTATTTTACAAAAAATGGGTTTTGGTCCGCTCTGGGAGGGGGAACCCTGGTTTCTGTGCGCCCCCTTGATCACCCAGCATCTCAACAAAGAAGCGAGGTGACAGGCAATCAGCATGCCCCCACCAAAGCAGACCAACACCCCTTTATTGTAAAATGGGTGTTGCGTGGGTTTACAGCGGACCTCCAGTTAAGAAAACAAAGTTTAGAAATTTGCTCTCCTAAAGCCCCCTTTGATGATCAGTGGTGTATGGTGCTTGAGAGAGCTTAACCCCATTCAGATGTTATAGAATAGCTGCTCTGCAAGAATTTCATGGGAGCCGCCATCTTGGATAACACCTGAATGCCCTGCTAACACATAAGCATGAAAGGGGGAATGGGGAGAGCCTAGCACACAGACCCACTGCGGTTAAGCTGGGAGCTTTCTTATGATCAGCCCAACCAGCCAGAAAGAGAGATTTTATATTTTTTCACACAGAATATTAGGAGATAATGCTGAGTGAGTATGTGTGATTCTGTCTCCCTACGCAGGGCAGGATGGAGCTTGGGGTTTAGCTGTAAGCAGCCCACAGTAAACTGAGAAAAATTTACTTCAGAAAAGGAATCGGCATCTCTTTTCTTACACATGCTGAATCAGGAGCTGCTGAAGGGGGTGAATGTAACTATGTAACAATCAATGTAAGTCAATAGGTTCGGCTGTGCAGAGTTGTGTACAATGTTAAGACGTTTCTGAGCAATGCTGAGTCATTATAGCTGATGTTTTTTTTACTTCTGGCCAGAAATTAAGCATTATTTCAATGGGATTTAGGGTAATTTTGACTGTAGGACTGTTTTTTTTCTTGCAAGCAGGCCTGTCAGAATTATGGCAAGATGGCTGCCCCTATGCAGTTCAATAGCATAGAATCTCCCTGTTATCCCACAACATCTGAATAGATTTGAGCCCTATCACAGATTATATCACTGATTGCAAGAGACAGGGTTTGGGGGAGCAATTTGCTAAACTTACATAAAATTGTAAAAAAAAAACCTAAAAATTACATTTACTTACCTTCATGCGCGATCACTCAGGCTGGGTCTCCTCTTCACCCTCTGATCACCCCCCTGGCTCTTCCAGCCTGACAGGCCCTCTCCCCCTGCTTCAACCATGGGCGCTGCCATCTTCATGACTAGCCTGCCTCTTTGGGTCCCGATCTGACAGTTGTCAGATGCAATGATCGCCGTCCAGAGGAGGAGAGGGGCATGGTGGGCATGTGTGGTGTGTTTTTTTTTACTGTAAACTGGTAAGATATCTATAAGACCCCTATACCAGTTCACAAGGCTTAGGGGGCTGGAAAGTCACCTGCGGCTAGCGGGTGACTTGCCATTAACCCCCAGCCCTGCCATTACCTGCCTCCCCAAAGCCCGGGGGGCAGAAGGGCCCAGGTGCCATTTAGCCCATGTGGTCTTGTAGCCTGTATGGTAGGGGGGCACCAAGGCTGGCCCCTGCACACTGTTCTACAAGCCCCTATAGCTGCTGAAATTTCAAGAATAATTACCGTTACGCGCATGCTTTACTTTGGGGTTTTTGGCAACTCTTCTCTTGACAGTACCTTGCCTGTTGGGTATTGTTATGTTCGGGGGACCTTGTTTTTGCAGCTTTAACTTATTTTTACTTTTTGGCGTATTATTTAAGGAAAATGTGTATTTTTTATTCTTCTTTTTTACCCTGTGCAACCAAATAATTAATTGAGGGATTTCTCCCCGAAAACTGCAGCCACATCAACAAGCCTTGTACACCTAGAAAAAAAGGGTAGTTTTTATTGAAAAACTGCAAAGTGCGCATAGCAGTTGTATTTTATCAAACATCTCCCAAAGCGCTGTTTCAGTTTGGGGGGGTCTCCTGGGCAGGAAAGGGTGTCTACCAATAAATATGTGGTACTGTTGTAACAGGGAGAAATGTGGCTTTTATATGCAATAATTTCCCAGGAAATCCTTTCAAAAATCACAGTTGAACATGTGTAGCGCAAAATAGTGAAAAATGGTCTGGCAAAAGAGGGTGACAAAAACTCTAGGTAGGCTGGCAGTTAAAGGGTGAAGTTCAAGTTATGAGAAGAGAATATCTATGCTTGAGCAGGTATGTAGACTGGAATATGTATTCTTTAAAGAGGAACATCAGAACTTGTCTGATATTCCTCTCTAAACATCCCTCCCTCCTCCCTCACTGCCTTTTGGATATCAGCGTTATGTAAAACACCGATATCCAGCAGTATTCCTGGCCCCTTTCCACCCCCTCCCTTAGCCGTCCCAGAGTGAAGGTTGGAGGCTTAGCTGGCTTTACCTGTCGCTGTCCTCTTCAAATGTCAGCTTCTCAGATCTCGCACCCTTCTGGGGAGTTTTTACTAACTCTCTATGACCTGTCATGTTCCTCTTTAATGGCAACATTAAGCTGGGTGCTCCCTGCTCATTAATATGCACAGCATATAGCACTGATTAGACAAGCCCCCAAGCATGCACCGTGGGATCGCCAGAAAAAGGTGAAAAGTTTTGACCACAAACCAGGGGGTTTCACAAATTGGAATGCCTCAGGGAAATTAACCAAAACTCAGGATGGTCAGAATCCCGGTTTTAAGGGCAATGTATGGGAGACAATATTAAAAAACGAGTCTAGGTCATTGAATTGGAATCACAATTGCTTATTGCTGCATGATTACTGCATTACTGCAAAAACAATCTCGTTTGTTAATAGCTGAAGGAGAAAAAGGCAAGTATTTTTTTTTTGCCTGGCGAATTACTTTATTACTGGGCTCACATGCAGTTGGGGGAAGTAGGTTAGGTATGTTTTAGGTCCATGTAGACCAGGACTCTCCCTGTTAACTTTCTGATGGGGACTTTTGGTCCACATGGATCTAAAACACACCTAGCCCATGCCCTCCTATTAATTTAGAGCTTTGACAGAGCACCCAGAAATGGCTACACACTGCAGTGCTGTATGCCTTTAGGGACTGGGGTGCATCTGCAACATGTGTCTCTGCGTCCCCCATTGTCAGAAGAACCATATGATAAAGCCTGTTTCTGGCTTCTTGGGTGCTGGGAGGCTGATTATTTAGTGCATGTTTATATCCCTGCGTACACTGACCCTTCCTGATACCGGGTTGGCAGGGAGGGTCCTGGTCTGCAAGGGCCTACAATATACCTAAACCATTCTGACCTGCCACTTGTCTGCTTCTGAGGAGTGCTGAGGCAGCTTTTACAGACACCAAATTTGTAATTGTAAAAAAAATTTAATTCCTCACCCCCTCTGCTACCCATAAGTCTTCTTTACCCCCTCTGCCGCGCATAATCCTTCCTCGCCCTCTCTGCCACCTATAAGCTTTCCTCATCTTCACTCCCACCCATAAGCCTTCATCACCATCTCTGCCACCTATAAGCCCTTGTCACAATAAGCCTTCCCCACCACTCCACTGTCTTCTGTCATAAAACAGCTTTGCTCACTCATCGCAACTAACCTTACACCCCCTGTGACACTGAAGGCAGGTGGGGCTCCTGTGAATGGGAACCTTGAGCAAGCCCTCCCCCAGCAAAACCAGCCACTTGGGTTGCGGGGGGGAAGACCCAGGCTCCTGTTGAGTGGCATGGCTCTTGTTTGCTCGAATGGACCCAGAAGGCTGGCCCCCTAGCTGAAATTATGTTCCCCGTACTTCAATATACTGTCGTTTTTTTGTGCTTTTTTTGGATCAGAGGTTAAAAGTCAAAAGTTAAAAAAAAACAAATATCAGTAGCTTACTTTACATTGGGTGGCACCAGCGCTGTGCTTCTCCTTTGTCTGTTTCCTTAGTGAGGAAATGACTTCCTCATTCAGCTTTCAGTCCCCACCCTGCTGACCTGGTCCATCACTCAACCTTCAGGCTAACAACTCCCACTCCCTGCGCAGATGTCCTGATTGGCTGCCTCTCACTGCAGCTCTGAAACCCCACCCTCTTCTCTCCTCTCATACTCATCACAGTGTGCTTACATGACATCGCTTTTGCCACACTTTATGAACCTCCAATGCTCTAACACCTTTGAAGATAACTTGGGAATTGCAGGGTCTTTTTGAAATTGGATTGACATTTAGGACAGTGCAACGTGTAGGACAATAGGACAACATTTGGGCTTGCCTTTAGTATAAGTTTAATGGACAAGCCTCCTATTCCCTGCATGCACTCCCTGCTGTACCTGTGATTCATGATTAGCCAACAGCTAGTATGCACTGTCTCAAAGGGAAGCACTGCTGGCATTGATGTCATTCAATCCCAGCAGCCCCAGCACTTCAAGGCTGGCTGCCCCTAGAGCTGCTTGTGAAGATTAATCATTTTTTAAAAAAGCTACGTAAAGGCTATATAGGGCTATAGAGCCAGCTATGTGGAGACCTACTTATACCAACCTTAAATTGGACCAATCACTGAACCTGTATTCTAAAAGACTTGCCCCCAAGGCATCTGTTGGTGTCCACCTGATGCTACTGCTGCTCACAGTTGCATCTGTAGCTCCTGTGCCTAGCCATTAAAGAGGAACAAGCAGGATAGTTTTCACTAGCTTGGGTTTTGTTCTGTAGCTATGTGAAACCCCCTAGATCGCGCATAAAACATACCTATCCCCACAGGCTTGCAATCCTTTCCCTGTAGGCTTGCAAAGTCAGCTGCTTCCTGCCGCCCACTCCCAGCTGACATTGGACGGTATGGGACAGCACCCAGCAATAGAGGGGGGCAAGCACTCATCTAAATAAAAGAATATTAAAGAATATTAAATGACAATATTAAATTGTGTGTGTGTCTTCTTTTTCACTAACTCTTTGAACACAGGGTCTCCAGTAGAAACATAGAAACATAGAAGGTTGACGGCAGAAGGAGACCATACGGTCCATCTAGTCTGCCCTTATGTGTATACTGTATGTTCTCTTTATCTTAGGATAGATGTGTGCTTATCCCAGGCATGTTTAAATTCAGTGACTGTTGATGTTTCAACTACCTCTGCTGGAAGTTTGTTCCAAGCATCTACTACTCTTTCTGTAAAATAATATTTTCTAACATTGCTCCTGATCTTTCCCCCGACTACAGGTTGTGCCCCCTTGTTCTATCGTTAAGTTTCTTCTTAAAAACACTTCCCTCCTGAACCTTATTCAATCCTTTCACATATTTAAAGGTCTCAATCATGTCCCCCCTCTCCCTTCTTTCCTCCAGACTGTACAAATTAAGTTCTTTAAGTCTCTCCTGATAAGTTTTAAGTTTAAGTCCTTCCACCATTTTCGTTGCCTGCCTTTGGACACGTTCTATTTGAATAATGTCTTTTTGCAGGTAAGGTCTCCAGAACTGCACACAGTATTCTAGCTGTGGCCTTACCAGGGCTCTATAAAGCGGCATCACAACCTCCCTCTTCCTACTGGTGATGCCTCGAGCTATGCAGCCGAGCATCCTGCTTGCTTTTCCCACTGCCTGGCTACACTGTCCACTCATCTTGCAGCTATCAGTAATCAGTACCCCTAAATCTCTCTCCTCCGAGGTCCTGGTTAACACAGTACTGCCCATACAGTACTCAGAGCAGGGATTCCTTCTACATTTAGAGACATTAAAATCTAGTTTCCACAGTTTTGACCATCTATCCAGTAAAGCTAAATCATTTTCCATGTTGCAGACACCTCCAGGAAAAGTACTAGTGGGGCCAACAAGACACCTGCAAGCGGGTAACTTGCCATAACCCCATTACCTGCATCTCCAATGGCCAGGGGGTGCAGAAGAACCTGAAACCCATGTGGGCTTGTAACCTTTAGGGCCAGATGTTGGCTGCTCAGGATCCAAGCCCTGGTTCACCAGCCCACATAGCTGGTGCCCGGGGTGGTTTTGCTGGAGAGGGAAGACCCTATGTTGTTTTTTTTTTTTTTTACTTTTAAGGGTTTAACCACTAAAAATGAAAAATAAACGGGGTCCCCTACCAGAGAGGGGGGGGGGGCAAGCCATTTTTTGTATTTTTAAGGGGTTGTAGTTTATTTTATAAAGCGCTCTTCAGCTTGATGTGTTACCTGGGTAGGAATGGTTGTCTACCAATATATGGGTGTCATTGTAATCAGGAGGAACAAGCGATATAGTTTAAAAAAAATATTACATATTATACATATATAAAAAATAAAGCTACAAAATTTGAAAAATCGAATTTTTAATTGTATCCCCACATATTCCACCCAAAATTTTGAGAAAGCGCTGAAAAAATACAACCAAGATATTTCATGTTAAAGCTAAAAAAAAAACTAGATATAATTTTCCTGGAAATCCCTGCAACAATCACTGTTATACATATATAGTGCAAAAAGCTTTAAAAATTGCTTTGCAAAAAGAGGTGACACAATCTCTAGGTAGCCTGGCACTGAAAGGGTTAAAATAGAACTAAAAGCAAGCTACACTCCCCCCTATTGTGGCAATGGCCCTGTAGACTGTGTCTGTAGTTCAGAAGAGATGACTGATAGCTCTCTGGGATATAAACCTGAAGAATTTTCATATAATATATATAATATACACTACGTCTGCCGGTGGCCAATGAAGCAGTAATAATGCACTATCCGCCTGTAGTCCCCGAAGGACACTATGGATTTGTGGCCGAAAGGCCGCTAGATGGCGCACCCAACATGTCCCGCGCTTTCATCTCTCAAACGCTCGCACTCTGCAGAAGACATAATTTACCTGAGCGTTCGGAAGTGGGGGCGGGTTTTTCATCCAATCAGACCCCGCCCTTACCACACCGGGCCGCCAGTAGGTTGCACGCTAATCCGGGCAGGCCAATGACAGAGGGCTGGGGCGTGGCGCGCAGCGCTAGCAGTGAGTGAGTGAGGGGAGGGGCTGCTGGGTCACTGTGGTTCTGGTGTGCCGCGATACGGAAAGAGCGATATTCCTGGTTTCTGCAACATGCCGCTCGCCCAGTTGGCTGATTTGTGGCCCAATAATGTGGAGCTGGTACCCGAGGACACGGAGGTGAGAGCGGCGAGCCAATAAAGGGCGCTCTGGGCAGGCGGGTAGCCGCGTGTGTACCCGGCTGCCGCGTCCCCAAGAGTTGGGGGGGGGGGGGTCTCCTGTCAGCCGGGATGAATATGAATGATTGATATGATTGATCGCATGGCCGCAGCGGCATGAGGAGCGCAGCCGCTTTTAATAGGCGCGCAGCATCAGAAGTGGCAACAGGTTTCTGCTGAGCCCCAGGCGCTGCCTGCTCCCCTCATAATACAAACAGGCGTGTGCTGACATGCGCTGCTACATCTGGATTAATAAGTCAAGGCAACTTGCTTTATTTCAGTCAGCTTAGTGGCTTTCCTGATTGCCAGTGTTGCAGGGGCGTGAAGTGCCTTATCTCTATGTTGATGTGCACACTGATCTTCATGGCAACAAACAGAGCGCACCCTGATAATGGGGAACCTCTGCACCTGCACGGCTGCCGGCTAACACACGGGAGGCTCTGACAGAACACTGGCTTTAGGCCATATGGACTGTACTTGTTTTTAGTTGTATATACCATACTGACGTCACCTTGCCAAGAGCAAGCCTGATTCACAAGAGCTCTTTTGCCAGATTCTTTATTCGTCTCTTTCTTCCTTGGTTCATAGTATTCATTTATGGTGAGATGGAAACAAATCCTGTTCACATCCAATCAATTAGGGAGTCTGCTTCCTTGTGACTTTCAGCAGACCCCAAGTGGCCTGGGAGGGAGGGGGGTGGGAATGTTTCTAAACATCATACCTGTCTTCCAACTGTCTCCATCCAATATAGTTCCCAATGCCTGCATCTCCACTTTTGTATGTAGTGCTTTACAGTGCCTAAATTTGTAATCCGCAGGACTAAAGTGGAAGGCAGGTAAGTATTTTTGAAAGATTGGTGTACAATGTTGTTTTAAAGCTGCTGTCAGGGCATCATAGCTCAAATCCCAATCGCAGATTTGGAGGATTAAAGGTAGATAAAAAGGCTCCCCTGCATAATGCTGGGTGTCTGATTCCACCCCACATCCAAGGCCGTATTTAGGGTTCATGCTGCCCTAGGCACAATTTCACACCCCCCCGCCTTATATTGCTAAATAGACATAGCAATGCAGGGAGGGGGGGGGATCTTGGATCTGCTGCATAGACTCCCCCCTCTCTCTGCACGGCCCTGTCCATCCATTCATGTCACTGGATCCCGGGTGAGGTAAGGAATTCTCAGCTCCAGGGCAGCGGGTGGTTCATTAGGTGATTAGAATTGACTATGATGAAACTAAAGAGCTGCAGCCAAGAGATCGAGCCTGCTGACTGAGAGTTAAACCAGACCTTCACCATGATTTACTGAAAAGCCCAAACCCTTAAAAAACAATTCCCCAGCATCTAATAAGCATCTATCTTATTATTCTTTCCCCCTCTGAGCTGCAACTCTGTTCAGGGCTTTAGGATACGGGCGCCCCCATCTTGACTCAGAAGCATCACACTTACTGAGGAGAGGAAAGTGGGATAAAGTACAGGGGGGCAGGTTATAGCTGTGCTTTGCTCAGACAGAGCAGAGCTGGGGTGAGGAAAAGGTCAGCCATCCCAGAATGCAGAGCAGCACAGTCAGAAGACACTTCCTGTTTGCAGGCTGCCTGTTGTTCCATGAGCCGCCATCTTGAATGTTTAAAGGCTCATAACTTGCAGTAGATGCAGGTAGGATGATTTTTAATGTGTGCAATCTGTATGTACAGGGAGTGGGAAACAAGATAGACTCTTATTCAGGGTGAAGGTCCGGATTAATGTGGGTAATCTGTATGTACAGGGGGGAAACATATAGGATAGGCTCTTATTCAGGGTGAAGGTCCGGATTAATGTGAGCAATCTGTATGTACAGGGGGGAAACATATAAGATAGGCTCTTATTCAGGGTGAAGGTCCGGATTAATGTGTGCAATCTGTATGTACAGGGGGGAAACATAAGATAGGCTCTTATTCAGAGTGAAGGACCACTTTAAGTAATATTGTTTTTTTGTTCCCAGTCCTGCACTGCCTATTTAACATACTACAGCTTTTGACTATTCTGGTGATAGGTCCTTGCCATGGGTGAACCCCCCTAGGTCACCGATACTCACCTTTCATCATTCTAATGCACAGGCTCTCAGATCTGTTTGCTGTGCATTTGTAATTCGCATGGACGGGAAAGGGGTGAGTGGTACAGGGTAATTTGAGGGGTTTCACACAGCGGCACAGAAAATACCTGGGAAAGTCAAAATCCCAGTCTGGGTTATTCTAAGCATACAGCACGTCCTGCTCCAGATATAGTAATAACATGTGGGCAATCCTCCGGCGCCGTGCACTGCAGACATGTAGAAAACAAGCTCCACCCTGGCCCTACATATACCGAGGGACCTCCCACAAATCCCCAGATTTCTCTGCAGTGCTGGAACTGCGAAGACATGAAGTATCACGCTCTCGCAGGCGAGCGGGGCTTTACAGCCCGAGGCCCTGCGAGACTATTTCCACCCGTCCTCTTTGTAGAAGAATATGCCTCCCAGCCTGGGCTGCATTGGTCGGGTGAAGGTAGGCAGCACCGTGTGTGCTTAACGGAGCCATGCTCCACCGCAATCCCCCACCATAGGGTAGGCGGTTTAGGCTGATGGTGAGCCTCTAGTGGATGCCCCTCCCGCATTATTGCCCCATACCCCGGGTAGTGCTGGACCCTGTGTAAAGGGTCGCCATCCTCCCTCATTTCCCCAACTAGTTAGGGGGAAAAGAAAGGGGGGGGGGGTATATGTGTGGCGGTCCCGGTGTATCAGTATGTCACGCTTATGGCCTTATTTCTGCCCTTCATTAACATTGAAATGTCAGAGTCGCGCTGCTTGCTCATTATTCGGTTTTCGGCTGCCGCCGTATGTCTTATACATAGTTTGCTGCGTCGTCTAGAGGCTGTGGCGCCTTTTCCTTACTAGATGTAACGGTTTTTCTACGAATCCTTAAGTGTGTGATTGTATCCTTGCCTTGCCATTCCCTCAGAGCTTCGCGCTCTTTGGAGTGGGCGGGGACTTGAATTGACGCGATCCGCGTCACGGCTGAGCATCGAGCCCGCCCTTCGAGGTTCTCTGGGCGCCATTTTGTTGATCTTCGCGCGCATGGTGGCGGTTGAAGTACTATCCATCTCTCCTCCGGGAGAGTCTCCCAAGCCCAAGAGGGAGAGTTTCCACACGGCGACGCCGCGCTTGGAATTTCTGGAACAGGATCATTTCCAGGCTCTTATATCTAAGGAATGGGAATCACCTTGTAAACTTACAGGGGTTCCGGGGGTCTGGGATTGGAAGTACCCTTTTCCCCCTGATGTGGTTGACTGTTGGTCAGTCCTTCCCGAGGTGGATGCACCTATTATTGGGGTTGCTAACCCTCCCTTCATGACAGCCTCTACTCATCGTACCCTTCGGGATGCTGAGGACCGGCGCATTGACCGACTGGCTTCCCACGCCTTTTCATGTGCAGGGACGGCTCTGCGCCCGGTCTGTGCTGCGGCCGTCACTGCGGTGGCCGCCAGGACCCTTCTTCGGAAGATACTTGACCACCAGCCGGAGGATCTCCCTTGGGAGGTCTTTAATGCACTGTCTGATTGTGATGTTTTTGTGAGGTTTATTCTCTCAGCGATGGATGACACTATTAAAAGAACCTCGGTTCTTGTGGTGGCTATTCGCCGCCTGCTTTGGCTGCGACAGTGGGGGGCTGACTGATACTAAAAAGGTTCTTACTGGCCTTCCTTTTAGAGGACGACGCTTATTTGGGGCCCGGTTGGAAGGGTAAGCACCCTCGCGCAGAAGGCCGTCTCGGCCTCCCAGGGGCAGGGACACCCCTCCCCCTCTCTACGTTAGTGTCAAGCACGAACCAGAAGTGTGCTTCCAACTTTTTGGAGTGGAGGCCCGCCCCAGGGGGGGCAGGCAACGCCCTGGAACCTCCGGCAGGGCGAAGTCCAAATCTGCCAAAACCGCACAAGCATGAAGGGACGCCCTCGCCATGTTGGGCGAGGGGACTGCCGCAGCCCTGGGCTCCTATCGCAGGGCGCCATGCTTCTTTAAGGTTGTTGCAGGAGGTAGTCCCCCTGGATGCAGAATGGAGTTGCTGAGCAGTCCCTTTCTAAGGTTGTGAGGGTTCTTCTAGTCCCGGTTTTCCCTTCGGGGGTTGAGGCAGGCTGAGTTCGGCGTGCAGGGTCCGGGCTCTCTTACAGGTTGGCCCTTGACTTGTGTTTGCATCCACATTTCCTTTTCCCTCTGGGATGAAGCAGTCTGACCCGGGATGGCTTTCTGGGCCTAGCATTTATACTTTCACAGGCAGTTCCTACATGGTATGTACCTGTTGGGCCGCAGGCGCTCTTGTCCAGTGGACCTCATGTTGCCTGTGAGGATCTATAATCCCTTTTTAGTCCCCTGTGCCTTCAGGACACCTAGGCCATTTCCAGACAGTGTTGAAGGTCCAACTCTGCGGATTGGGGTATTGTTTTTGGCTCCTCTCCTGCTCCCAGACGGCTCACCAAGGCGAGTATGGGAGTGGTGTCTTGGACGTGCCGTGTGGCGTCCGCGCTAGTTTCTACTTGATTGTCCTTCTTTGCTTCCTATTTTTGCATCAGGCCGTGTTGGCTATTGACTTGTGGCTCCTTTGGGAGTCCTGTGGATTGGTGCTCAGGCACATCACTTACTTAGTGTCCCCTGGTTCGGTATCTCCCTACGGGGTGGCATTTAGATTGGTTCATGTTAGAACCTTCCTTCTGCTATATGTGGACTTATTATGGAAAGGGCCTTGCCCTCTTTGATGTCACACTACCTTCACCTTGCAGCTGGTGGACCTGTTGGTGGCCCAGATGCTGTCCCTTATTCTCAGAAGCCCTTGGGCCCTGTGACACCTTAGGTTACTTATCCTGGACAGGGTTCCAGCACCCCTGGAACTAGGTCAGTACGCCCCCCCTTGTTACGGGGGTTTCTTTTGAGGTTGTAAATTCAAGGAAGATGTCTGGGACCATTCCTTTCCTTCTTGCTTCTCCCTGTAGATGGTCACCATGGGTACCAAGTCTTACAGGTTGACTGGGGGGTCTTATTCTTCTGAAATACCCTGTGGTCCCTAAGGGGGGCCCCTTAGGGGATCCATCTTCTTACTGTTTTTCGGTTGACACATTGAGCCTTTGGTGGGCTCTGATTTGCTGGACTACTCCTCTTCAGGACTTGTCCTTTTTGGGGACTCTCGGTCTGTCTGAGGACAGTGGCTTGTCCTTTTTTATCTGAAGGTCTGGAAACAGGTTGACCCTTCAAGAAGGTTCTGATCTAATTGGAAGTTTACATTCCTTGCACTTCATTGGTATTAGCTTCGATGGCTGTCCTACTGTGGCAGGAGGTTCTATTCTAGTGTCTCACTGCGTCCCCTACTGGTGTGGCCCTGTGGGGCCCCTTTGCTATTACAGGGACTCTGTCCTGGGTTATTGTCCCAGAACTCTCTGGCCTTGGTCATGAGGGCCTAGTATTGTTTCTGTCAGGACATTATATTCTATATGTCTTAGCTTCTTTCACCCTGCTAGGTGGGGTTCTGCATAAGATTGCGGTAGAAAGGGAGAATCGTTATGCTGGGGGCCCTGGGTGGCCCAGCGGGGTGTGGTTCGCAGATTTTCTGCTGAAGACAGTTGTACTGTATGCCCTCTCAAGAGGGCTGTTCTGCCTATTCAGGCTCCTTACTACGTCGCCCCTACCTACAGGCCTTTTAGGCGATTGGTCGGTTTGCTTTTCACCCTATTGGAGATGGGTATCTCTGGGTGTCTTTTTTTCTCTATTGGAGGGCTAGGCCTAGCTCCCTCCTCTTCTCCCTTTTCTGCCGGCTATGTTGGAGTATGTTGTTCTAGTTTGCTTTGCTTGGACTAGCTCTCTCTCCTGCGGGATGTTCCCTATTCCTGGGTCCTAGAGTTATTATAGCACGGTTGAATTTGGCTTCCCAACTCAGTTCTCTGAAGGTTTTCAGGGCTCGCCCTGTTCGCCTACTGCAGAAGTCTAGTTCAATCTTCTGTGTTGAGCATTCCTCAGGGGTTGCTCAGGTGCGTTCCCCAGGGAATTCTATGCTCCCTTTTGGGGGGGTTACTTATCCGGATGCCCTGCTAAGGGTTCCCTTGGGTCTTATTCAGGTTCTTGTCTGAACTGTTCCTTCCCTCATATTGCTTTTCTGGGGCGGTTGCTTCAGTCAGAAGTGTGCCATAGATATATATATATTATTATTCTGTACACCATGAGGTGAGGGTGTTCCGCCTTACGCCGAATTGGGTCCAGGCGGTGTTTATATTCTCCTTTATCCCAGACCCTCCGGCCTCTGGGCTATTGTCTAGATTACTCTGAGCTAAAGGGATCTGTATCCCTCATCAGGTGTTGGAGATTTCCTGGTCTGTCTCTTGTCCCTGGTAGGGATTATGCCCTTTGGGGCTTATAGGTGTCTCCATCCTTATGTACCGGATCTGATTGCTACCACGGGTGTAGGTGCCCTTTGGATTGGTCTTGCTCGGTTGGTTTTGTCCTTCTGAGCCTAAAGTAAACGTTTCGGCTCTTGCTGAGTCTTGTTAGCGTTGTTTTTCAGTATTCCTGCTGGTCTTGCCTGAGACCTGGGTTCATATTCCCCGATGGGGAGAGTTCTAAGGTTGCCATGGCTACCCTTTTTTTGCAGTAGCATGGTTAGGCCGTTACTCTGGCCTACTCGTTTAGGGGAAGATTCTTCTTCTATTTTGGTTTTTGTTCTCTTACTACTTGTGCTTGGCTTGGGCCTTTCAGCACTAGGTTCTGTTGAGCGAGCTGGCTAGTCCGCTGCTTGTGTTCAGTTCCTCCTTTACAAGATTTCAAAGGTTGAGTTAGAGCATTGCTTTTGTTGCTCTTGGTAGCATGGTTGCGGGTGACAGCACTTTTACTGTTGGCTGTGCCTTTTTCACGGGGATCCCACCCTACTTTATGGACACTGCTATTGTATGTCCCACATGTTATTACTCTATCTGGAGCAGGACGTGCTGTATGCTTAGAATAATACAATTCTGTGAAATACTCACCTGTAGAATTGGTATTATACGCATACAACACGTCCTGCTCCACCCCACCCTGATTTCACCTTGTTCTGGATCCCCTGTATGGTGATTGTTATCATTGATATTATTGCCATTTTCTGGGTGGTTGGTTTCTCCCGACTTCTCTTTCTCACTGCTTTTCAATGCTGGGGATTTGTGGGAGGTCCCTCGGTATATGTAGGGCCGGGAGGAGCTTGTTTGCTACATGTCTGCAGTGCAGGGCGCCGGAGGCGGAGGATTGCCCACATGTTATTACTATATCTGGAGCAGGACGTGCTGTATGCGTATAATACCAATTCTACAGGTGAGTATTTCACAGAATTGTATTTTTTTCTGCTTTAAGCAAACAGAGGCAGGATAAAGAGAGCAAGAGACAGAGAGAGAGAGAGAAAAAAAGGAATAAAGAAAGAAGAAAACAGAGAGAGAAGGAATGTAAAAAAGAATAAAGAGAGAAGGGAGGCTAGAAAAAGTAAGAGAGAGGAGGAAAGAAAGAAAGGAATAAAGAGAGAGAACAATGAGGAGGCAGAAAAGAAATGCAAGGAAGGAAAGAAGAGATAATGAAGGAATGAAAGAGAGAATAAAAAAGGAAAGGATAAAAAAGGAAAACAAATAAAGAAAAATAAAGTAAGACAGAAGGAAAACATAAAGAAAAGGGATAGGACTGAGGTAAAAAAAGGAAGGAAGCAAGAAGAAAAAAATGAAAGAAGGGGAAAGAAAGTGAGGAGGACAGAAAGAAAATAGACAAGAAAGGGAAGAAAAGACATGAAGTAAGGCAGTAAAGGAAGAAAAAGGAGAAAGAGCAATGAAAAGAAAGAAATACAGAAAAGAGGAATTAAAAAAATAAGACAGGAAAGAAATGAAGAAAAACATGAAGACCAAAAGGAAGGAAGGAAGGTAAAAAGTAAAGGAAGGAGGGAAAGTAGGGAAGGAAACATAGAAAGCAAGTAAAGGACAAATGGGAGTGGAGGTAGTGAGAAAAGAGAAAAAAAAGGAATGGAACTAAGGAGCAGAAAAAAAGACTGAAGGAAAGAGAAGTAATACAGTAGGGGAGAAGGAAGGTGGAAAAAAAAGAGGAAAATGAAGACAGGAATGCAACAAAGAGAGGAAAAATGTAAAAAAGAGAGGGAAGGAGGGGAGGAACAAAAGAAAGGGAGCCAGGGGAAAATGAAGAAAGGAAAGAAAACATGGAACAAAATAAAGAGAATGATGCAGAATGGAAAGAAAAAGGGGTAAGAAAGTTAAAAAAAAAAAAAAAAAAAAGGGAGGAAGGAAAGAAATGAGTAAGAAATAAAGGCATGAAGACAGTTAAAAGAAAGATCAATACAAGTGCTGCATAACCTTACTTGGCTGGTGTGCTACTTACTGAAGCATGGCAGGCTGGGAGGTACATGAGCTGTGCCATGTGCTGCACTCCCCTTCTCTGTCCCTTAGCTAAGGTACCTGTTAGTGCTGCTGCCTGTGTCCTCAATGATGGGGTCGGCCATCTTGTCGTAGCCCCTGCTGGTCTGAGCTTCGTGTAGCTGATCTCAATATTGAGCACATTCACCTACACAGCAGCTTGGAGAGGGGTGAAAGAAGAGGGAAATGCTAACTGGAGTCCAGACACCGAATTTCAGTGCTTGAGACTTCTCACCGGGCCGTGCTGAGGGAGGCCAGACTGCCCCTTTTCCCTGCCGTGCTTAGATCATTGCTGTCTGTGAAGGTGGGTGATGATGACTTTGTGTAAAAAAAACGCTATTGGCGGCTTTGGAATATGGCTGGAAGCTGCCTGATTGCTTGCAGATGGAATCTTTATTTATTTATTTTTTTTTATTTTTTTTTTTATTGAATCCTTGCTGGTTGGAGCCCCCTATCCCCGCCCCCACTGTAGCTCCGCCCTAGGCACGTGCCTACATGTGCCTAGTGGCAAATACGGCCCTGCCCACACCCACAATGAGCAGTATTGTGCGCCTCTGTTTCTGCCTTCCAGGCTGTCCCACTAAGTTAGTCACTGTTGCTGGACTGATCAGTTGGCTGTCCCACAAGATGTGTTTTTTTGATGCCCCATTGTGTGAAAACCTTGGATTGCCTTGTTTAAGTAACTTGTTGGCGATCCCACAGTGCAGGTAGTACTCCATTCACCTTTACTAAGCTTCTATGATGTCAAGTGGTTTCATAAAGCTAAGTGGAGTACTGGCCTCTCTGCTTTAGCTGCCTGTACCAGTGCAAGTCATTTCTAAATGCATGGCGTTCACCAGCTAGGGATGTGGCATTTAATTGCCGGCATGGTGAGCATACTAGGGGATTTTACACAGTGGGGCATTCCAAAATGCATGTTCAGTCTGCCAAATGCTATACTCGCCTTTTGTCCCCTGCAGGTGCTAGTCTGGAGTACCTGCCACCGATGTGCAAGACATGTGGGGCAGTCACAACTTCTCCAATAGGATGCTTGAATTAATGTATTGTGCATCTGTTTCCTGTTCCATCATACAGAGCTTCATTGTCTGGGATTTCCTATGGATGTTTAATACAGAACAAAACCTGGGAATTGTACTTTCCCAGGTTTTGTTCTGTTCCCACGGAGCATCCCAAATTGGGATACATGATAAGGATGGGGAACCAGACTCTTCACTTCCAATTTGTCTTCCCTTTGGCCTAACCTCAGCCCCCAGACTCTTCACTTCCAATTTGTCTTCCCTTTGGCCTAACCTCAGCCCCCAGACTCTTTACCAAGGTTCTAGCCAAACCTCTGGCATATTTAAGGCAAAGAGGGATCAACATCATTGCTTATTGGGGTGATCTGTTACTCTTTGCCCCAAGCAGAGAGAAGTTTCTTCAGGATCTCTGGGTAGCCAAGCAGTTGTTGTAGTTCAGCACCCACCCCAGATGCAATGAGAAGTCCAGTCTAGTTCCGTCCCAGGTCATGACATATTTAGGGTTGGAGATAAATACGATCCTTCAGAGTGTTTTTATCTCCCCAGAAAATAGCGAGACCCTTCAGGTCCTTTTTGCTCCAGTCCGACAATTCCTGTGCGTTGGCACTGAAGGTCCTGGTATGTCTAACCTCAGCCCTCCATCTGCACATTTTGAACAATTGGAGCAGATCTCAAGGGTTCCTGGAAGAGACAATTCAAGTTCCCGAGCCAGTAAAGAAGTCACTGGAATGGTGGTTGTTCAAGTACAGATTTTGTCAGCAGTCTGCCCTGGAGAAGATCCCAGGGACTGAATCATAACAACAGACGCCTCTTGGGGATTGTGGGGGGGGGGGGGGGGGCATTGCGAGGCCATTATGGCTAAGGGAAAGTGGTCCAAAGCACTGAGTCTTCCTCGAATTTGAGGGACTTGATTGCGATGAAGGAAGCCCTGTTTTTGCCTTTTTACATCTGAAAAATTGGCATGATCAGAACAGACAATGCTTTAACAATGGCTTACTTGAATCCTCAAGGAGGAACAAGATCCCCTTGACTGTTGTCAGCAGCAACAGAAATTCTGCTTTGGGCAGAGCAGAACCTGCTGTCATTATCAGCCATTCATCTGAAAGGGTGTTTGAACCAAGTAGCGGACTTCCTAAGTCACGATCCATTGTTGGAGTCAGAATGGTCCATAAATCAGGAAGTATTCAATAAGATATGTGTTCGTAGGGGGACTCTGGCACCCTGTTGCACCTGGTCTGTATCCTGTTCAGTTAGTTCCTCTAGTATTGAACAAACTAGCCAGCCAGTTCATTCAGGAGCCCCGGAGGCTTCCAGTGCTTTGCCCAGATCCCCAGAAGTGGCGTTTGACCCTGTGGGCCCAGATCCCCAGAAGTGGCGTTTGACCCTGTGGAACCTGAGGTTGCTTTGCTTCTGAGAAAGAGATTTTCAAAGAAGGTTATCGAGACCCTACTC
This sequence comes from Gastrophryne carolinensis, assembly GCA_027917425.1. Taxonomy (NCBI): domain Eukaryota; kingdom Metazoa; phylum Chordata; class Amphibia; order Anura; family Microhylidae; genus Gastrophryne; species Gastrophryne carolinensis. The sequence goes on along the minus strand of CM051236.1, from coordinate 307,633,412 downwards.
AAGTAGGAAAGAAGTAACCATAAAGATTTATTTGAAAGTTTGGAAAACTTAAAACATGGAAGATTCAGAATAGGCAATCAGCATCTAACCTTCTGGTCGTCCTTGTCGTCCTCCAGAAGGAAGCTAATCTGGGTCTCAGTGTCAGTGCGCTGAAGGTTACGGTTGGCAGCTCTGTCAGTTTTCCTGGACAAAAGACTTTCATCCTTTTCACTGGTCTGATGTATTCAGGACTCGCCTATTAAATTCCTCATATGAAAGGTTCTGTTTTAGTGGCAATTAGTTTGGCACTCAGAGTAGGTTATATTCAGGCGTTATCCTCTCGCCCCTTTCTTCAGATTTTTCAGGATCGAGTGGTATTAAGAGTGGACCCCTGCACCCTTCTGAAGAGATCTTCTGACTTTCACAGAACTCAGGAGATTGTTCTTCTTTCAGCGGACAGTAAAGATTCTTTGGTGGATAAATCTTTGTATGTCAGAGCATGTCTTGTGGAATATCTTCTCCAAACCAAGGATTGGAGGAAGGCAAATGGCCTGTTCATTTCATTCTCAGGGCCAAGAAAGGGATAATGAGTTTCCAAGTCAACTTAGGCGCGTTGGATGAAAAGCGCTTTTAGTATGGCCTGTCATATTCCAGGTTCCAGGGAAGGTTACAGCTCACTCGATGAGAAGTCTCTCTGTCTTGGGCAGAGCAAGCTGGGGCCTCTATTGAACAGATTTGTAAAGCAACCACCTGGTCTTCTGCCAAGACTTTTTTAAGGCATTATTGTTTAGACTTGCTCACCTTACAGGAGCCGCTTCGGGCTGCATTTCCCACCCAGTAGAGGTAAATCTCGGTTATCTCTCTATTCTGCCTGGAGGATGTTTTGCGAAAACCTAAGTTAGTTACCTTGTAACCTCTTTTCTAGACATCTGAATGGGCAGCATACAGGTTTCCCTCCCTTAAGATATCATTGAATGTATTTCATGTTGTAATCACCAGTACTGTTTTGGTCTGTCACATATATATATATATATATATATATATATATATATATATATATATATAATATCTATAACTACTGGAGACTGGTAGGAGGGGCTAAAGTTTTTTCCATTTCTGGTGGTCACGTGTTCCATCCTAGGGGCGGAGACATGAGGTCTCATGAGTATGCTGCCCGTTCGGATGTTTAAATGTTTTTTGTTTTGTTATGTTTTTTTCTTATGTTGGCAAATGTGTGTTTTATGGAAGCAGTTTTCATTACCTGCAATCTGTTGCTATTGGCAACTGTATACCAAGATCTACAAGAAGAGCGAAGTGAGACCTGTACGCTGAATGCTGCTGCTGGGCATAGGTAAGTGTGAGTGAGATCCCTTCAGTATTAGCCATAGAAACATCAGTCTGTGTGTACAAGACTCTCTTCTTATTTCTTGGTGTACAGACTTGTAGAGTTGCCAGTTGGAACATTTTGCAGGTAGTGAAAACTGCTTTCATAAAACACACATTTTCTAACATAAGAAGAAATTCAAGAATAATAGATAAACTCATCACCACAAGGACATCCGTTTGTCACAAAAAAATATGCACTTTCAAACGTGCCATTGAAAGTGACTTTCCCTTTAACTTTCCCCTTGAACAAAGCAGCTACGAAGGCTAAATAATGGCAGCATACATCTCTGCTTCCTCTTTGGCTATGGATGCACAGTTACCTGACACAAAAGAATCATACCAGACAGTAACTTATTGTTAACAGAGTGAACCACTGCTTAGCTGTGGTTGGTTGAGAAGGACAAGCTTCAGCTCTAAAACTGAAGACGCAAACTGGCCTCCAATAATGCAAACAGCATTATTGCATTATTGCCAGCATTATTGCCATCCTGTGTAAACGCTTATAATCCTGAAGATGTTGAGGGATCTGTGACTTTTGATTTAATGAGGACAAACTTTTCACTCTCTTGGGCAGTGTTGCTCGTCAGTGGGCCATCCTGATTTGGGATGCCTTGCTCTGTGGGAAACCACAGCGCATGTGCGGGTCACTGGCCAATCCGCACACACTCCAATTATACTTTCATTAGCTGACCTAACATTAGATTGCCTAGGAAAGCTGGATGGAGCGTGCGTAGCTGGCTGCTCCTCTGTGTACCCTCACCAGTCGTAGAGAAATGCCTCGCACTGGTGCGCACCTCAGCTAAGAGTATAGCGGGAATGCTGTCTGCCATATCGGGATGTCCTAGGGATTAGGAAATTTGAAATAAATGTCCACTGCTACTTCCTAAATTAATTTGTTTTTAACATTAGAGCTCTAAATGGCTCTGAAAGACATCTGCAATGGTAGCATGTATCTTCTTCTTCCAAGTATGCAACATGTTAGGCCTGATACTCTGGCATGTGTCACAGGTCAGTGGCTCACCAGAGTCTACATGTGGTTGGACAGACAACAAGGTGTTTACCCGGAACGATCTTGGAATGTGATATGTTAACAGTTCCCCTCTGCCGGTTTAGAGTGTTTTGTGCTGATGTCAAGTGCAGTGAAACTACTGCAGCAGATTTATTTTATTAGGACAACTCATTAAAGTGGAACATCAGACCTAAAGTTGAATGTGGCCGATTTACTCCCCCCCCCCCCCCCCCCCCCCATTTGGCCCTGCTTACTTTTTGGATGTCGCCGCCTGATGTGGCGACATCAGGCTGCTTTAGGGCCCGATTCTCTTCATATGACAGCACAGCTTTAGTTGTGCTTTTCGAAGTCTTGGAGCTTTTTCGGCGCCACCCCTTGCATCCCATGGGCACTGTGCAGGCGCGAGATCGGGAAACACACACAGTGCCTGATGGGATGCAAGATGGCGCTGCCCATCAGGAGGTCGTCCATAAACTGAAAGACTATAGATTGTGAAACCAGAGGGGCGGGCAGCAGTCCGGTGAGGTTTGGGGGAGGTTTTAACCTCCCCTCGATGTTCCTCTCTAAACCTGTGAAAATAAAAAGATATTCTTCCCTTCATCCTTCATGTTGGCCCATGGAGAGAGTGGCTCTTAAAGCGGACCTTCACCCTGAGTAAGAGCATATCTTATATGTTTCCCCTACACTGTGCATACAGATTGCCCACATTAAAAATCATACCTGCATCTAGTGCATGTTATGAGCCTTTAAACATTCAAGATGGTGGCTCATGGGACATCCGACAGCCTGCAAACCGGAAGTGCCTTCTGACTGTGCTGCTCTGCATTCTGGGATTGCTGACCTTTTTCTGACCCCAGCTCTGCTCTGTCTGGGCAAAGCACAGCTATAACCCGCCCCCTGTACTTTATCCCACTCTCCTCTCCTCAGTAAGTGTGATGCTTCTGAGTCAAGATGGCGGCACCCGTATCCTAAAGTCCTGAACAGAGTTGCAGCCCAGTCGGGAAAAGAATAAGTAAGTGACTAAAAACTTAATAAAAAACTGGTCGCCCCCTTTCACTCGCCTTCCTTCCTCTCCCACAGTGTAGACCCGAGCAAGTTTAAGAGTTGAGTCCTAAACTGCCGAGTGGCACCAAAGGGAGCCAAGCAGCAACCCTGCCCAATTTGCAGCGGTAACTGCATATGTAATTCTGGATATCCCTGGAAATACCCGCAAAAAATACAGTTAAACATGCATGGCACAAAATGGTGAAAAATTACTTGTCAACAGAGGATGACAAAATCGCAAGTAGGTTGCCAACTTAAGGGTTGGGTATTATTCTGTTCTGGGGACCTTGCACTGTTGCCTGCTACCCCACGGTTCTGAGATCCTAGTCAGCCAATAAGTGTGCAACACCCCTGCTTCTACTGCACTGATTAGCTGACTTGACACGCCATCACGACCGGGACGTGTACTCTCTCTGTGGCTACCTCCAGGGGGTGGGTGAATGGGCGCCTCTCACTACTAAAGTAAGCCTTTCCGGTTACTTAAAACCCATAATTCACATTGGCATGGGGGTGTGGTGTTGGAATCCAGGAGAGGGTTTTTATGTAGAGTTGAAGGAAAAGGTATGGTAGAAAAAGGCATGCAAGTAATAGGGATAATCAGTCTTGAAAAGATTGCCAAGACTTGACCATTCAAGAATTTGGGGGGGGGGGGGAGAGATTCACAAGGAGTGGACTGTCTTTAGTCACTGCTTCAGATGTATCACAAACATGGGCTGCCACTGTCTCATTTCTTGTGTCAATTCACTCCTGACCCAGAGATAACTCCAAACATATCTTACCTGTCAGCACAGACGTCCACTGGGAAATTTTAGTGCATTTTATGCTTCCCTCTGCTGACCAGATTTGTGGTGATGCTCATTTCATTTTCCAGCAGGACTCTCACTGCCAAAAGTGCCAAATCCTGGTTTACTAACCGAGGTATCGCTGTGTTTGATTTGCCATCAAATCGACTGACTTAAACCCTATAGAAAAATTTCTGTTTCCTTAAAAATAAGCCTTAGTAAGATTTTTCAGCATTTTTAGCTAATGTTCGAAATATAAGATATACCTCGAAAATAAGCCCTAGCTACATTTCATAATCCATCTTACCGGGCTTCAGCAGAGAAACGGGAGTGGCGGCAAAGAAGGGTGAAGACTCATCATAGCTGTAAAGGAGGATGAGTACACAAGTAGGCTTGTCTGTCGGTAGTGACATGTCTGATCTTGCTAGCTCTACCCCAGCCTGCTGCCACGCCGGGCACATGGCTGAATACCCGCTGCCAGACGACTCTGTGCACATACTGTATCTGAGCTGCTGTACTGCCGACCACTATCTTGCCAGCTGCCAGCCGGCTATAAGCCATCCCTTGGAATTAAGTCCTAGCATCTATTTTCTGGACTCCAGCACGGGTTGCTTCATCTGCAATTCTCACGTTTGGGTAATCCGCCACCAGGTGGCGCAGTCGACTGCAGGAAGACTTGTGGCTCCTTCCTGCCCTTTTATGGGCCGGAATTACCCAGAAGACCTAGAGTTTTTCTGCAGTCCTGACTGCGAGGACAAAAGATTTTCACTCTCTGGTTATTCGCAGGAGAGCGGGGCATCCCGAGCCAGTCGGCCCTGCAAGCCTATTACCACCTGCTCCGGACCCCTTTTCTGCCTCCCAGCCCTCAAGGTTCACGTGTGACCGCCGCCATTTTGGACAGCTCCTGCCCTCGGGTGCGGGTCTCTCTGCTCTGACTGCTGCTGGGCTGGTGCGTGTGTGCCCACCGGGACATCCCCTCGCTCCTGCCTGCTGCTCGATCGCTGCCTTATTCCTGGCCAAGGTTACGGAAGGCTCCCCTCGCTGGTCCGTGAGTCCGGTCCTGGTTTTTATTGTACTGTGTGTCTTTTTATGCTGTGCATGTGCTGTGGGATGCTCATTGGCCCTTTTTTCTTATGTTTTTCAGACGGGCCTTCTTTTGCCTTGCTTGTGGTTTCTCCCGGTCCAGTACCCCCCCCCGCCCCTTTTTTTGGTTAAGGGACCATGTGGGTGCATCCCAGGTGGGGTCTTAGCCCTAATAGCCTGTGTTTTTTCGGGGGGGGGCCCTTCGGGGCGGGCTCAGCTGTGTCTCGTGTGGGGCATCCCCTTTGAGTGGTCGCAGCGCGGTTTGTGTCCCCTGCGCCCGGAGCGTTATTGCGGATCAGGATGGGGCGAACGCTACTTTTCCCAGCCCTATCCTGCCTTCGGCATCGCCGACACCCCCGCGCCTGTATTTCACCCCCAACGAGGGTGAAGCCAGCAGGGGGTCCCATTCGGACCTGGCGCTGCGCGTGGTCAGCCTTGAACGGCAGTTGGCCCGCCCTACCGCCGGCAAGGCCTCTAGTAAGTGGAGGCATTTGGATCCGGCTTAAGCAGGGTGAGGGAAGCAGGGTGATCTCTTCCACCCTGATAGGCAACACCTAGAGTACCTAGAGTTCTGGAGCAGGGACATTTTTCCAAGATGGTCCTTAAGGAATGTGAACGGCCTAACAGCTTGCCTTCGGTACCTAAGGGTCTGGATAGAAGGTATTCCTTCTCTGCTGAGTTGGTCCTTCTTTGGTCTTGTCCCCTGGAGGTGGACGCTCCCGTCCTGGGGCTCTCCAATACTTCTGTTATGCCGTCTCCTGACACCACTACATTGTGCGACAATGCTGATCGGCGCATGGACCAACTTGCCTGCCATGCTTTCACCTTTGTGGGGGCTGGCCTTCATCCAGTCTGCGCCGCGGCTATTGTCACCATTGCTATCAAGAAGAAGCTTAAGCGCCTTGTTCAGACCGCCAGATCCCGCAAGCGAGCGGACGAGTATAAGGAACTTTTGATTTGCACTGATTTTTTTCCAAGTATACAGCAGGTCCTGTTTCACTAAATTCTTTACGCTTGGGATATCCGCCACAAGGTGGCGCAGTGGACTGCAGAATAGACTTGTGGTGTCTCCCGGCCCTATAAAAGGGCAGGAACCTCCCACAAATTCCCAGTTTCCTTCTGCAGTCAGGACTGCGAAGATAGAAGATGGCTCTCTATACTGCGCAGTCGGTTCAGGCTTATAGTGAGCCTTGGTGGGATGCCCCTTCCTGCTACCTGTAATTGTGGTCCTTACTTCTCCCCTTTACTACCCCCCCCCCCACCTCCCTCCATATTTTTGCCCTGGGTGCCGCTGCCGCTGCTCTCTTCCGCCTCGCTCTCTCCCTGGGGGGGGCGGGGGTTGTGGTAGGCGATGGTGTCCTGAGTAGTTTTGTCTTTTTTATTACTATCGGTATGTGCGGTCGCCGCCGCGCCGCTTTGTACGTCGCTCCGTGGCGGGCGGCGACATACACTGTATTTGTATCTGCGCTGTCATTGGCGCTGGGGTCACGTGGCTCACGATTTCGTGCTCTTTGGTGGCGGGTCCCACGGAGGACGTTTTTTGCAACACACGTCCGCGGCCCGCCCCTCAAGGTCCGTTCTGGCACCATTTTGGCTCTGTGGTGTACTGGGGCCCTCGTGTGCTGCTGCGCGCTGCTTTTTTTCTGTCTGGATCGTGGTGAATCGGTCTCTTGGTCCGTGAGTCCCCTTCAGGGGTTGTCTTTTTTTTGCCATTTCGCCACATTATGGGATTGTTATGTGTGTTTTTATTTGTCTTTCAGGCGGGATAAACGTGACTGTGGTTTCTCCCGGCCCTCTTCCCTTTTGTTATCTCCCACCTTCCCTAGCGGGTTTTTGGGGCATCCCTGGTGGCTCTTGCTAGCCTTAACCCTATACTGCCCATTGTGCCCATTTTAATCACCATATGGAGGCTTCCGGGGATAATGTGTTTGGGGTTCCTTCGGGACAAGCCCAGCTGTGTGCCGCGTGTGGGGTATCCCCTGTGAGTGACGGGGTATGTGTGCCCTGCGCCCAGAAGGTACTTGCGCTGCAGTCTGGGTTGCCTGCTACGCTGCCCAGCTCTGCACCCCCTTCTACATCACCTACCCCCCCGCGCCTGCATTTGACCCCAGTGAGGGACATGCTAGTGGGGAATCACATTATGACTTGGCCTTGCAGGTGGCCAGCCTGGAAAGGCATATGGCTGGGCCAGTCCCCAATAAGGCTTCTGGCAAGAAGTGGCATTTAACTCCCGCCGTTTCCCTTTTTCCTGAGGAGGATGAGGGACAGTTTTCTTTCCCTGGCCTGTACCCCCTAGAAGAGGGGGAACTTTTCTCTGATTCCTCTGAGGAGCAGCAGGAGATTTATGGTGGTAATGGGTCTCCTTTTGGAGAAGACCCATGGTCTCATTATCCTCTCTTGCCTTGTTATGGTGATTTCTTTTGAGAGAGTTCAGTTTTTCAGTGGGCTGTGTTGTTTCTTAACATGGTCTTTGCCTCCCAGCTTCTTGCATTACTGTTTTTCAAACACTGGGTCTTCTGGGTAATTCCTGCCCTTTTTATGGGCCAGGAGAAGCCACAAGTCTTCCTGCAGTCGACTGCGCCACCTGGTGGCGGATTACCCAAACGTGAAGAATTTCAGATGAAGCAACTCGTGCTAGATTACCATAAAATCAATTCTACAGGTGAGTAATCACAGAATTGTATTTTTTTGGAGCAGAAATTATATACAATTTTCCCCCAAAAATAAGACAGGTCTTATAAGGGTAATTGTCAAGAGGATGATGAGGCCCCTGATCAAACAATGCAGATGAGCTGAATGTTGCTATCAAAGCAATCTGGGGTCCATAAGTCTCCAGCAGTGCAACAGGTGGCTCACGTTCATGCCCCAACACATTTATGCAGGAATTCATGCAAAAGGGGACCAAGTACTGAGTGCTTATACTGTACACCAGGCATGCCTGTGTCCCAAACCTCAAACCTAAGCGAAGGTGGAACGCAATGTGGATAAGAACATTATGCAGTGATGGACATTTAATTGCTCCCTGCCCACCTGCCGCTCAGTGTATCGTTAACACTGGGTCTAGTTCTCAAAGATAACTCCTCATAGATGGCATTCAACAAATGATGGGTACTTTAAAACCTGACCTAAGGGCTGATAATAAATGAGCAAGACCAGTATAGACATATGGTGGACACAATGTCGTTTTGAATATACTCTATTCTCTTTACATCCTTCTAATTGTTTTACTGATTGTGGCAGATTGATGCAACCGTTTGACATACCAGTGGATGGCTGACAGAGAATGATATATAAGCTCAATTGGAGGTTGGATTGTGAAGATCAGATTGTTCTAAATGTTGTGATGTTAAGTTGTAACTATAAACCTGGGTTACACCCAAGTATAAACCAAGTAAGTTTGCACCACTACATACAGTGAATACTGGTATGAGTTTATTTGAAGACTAAAAGACAAACGACAAAATAAAAAAAGCAAATGGCCTCTTTAAAGTCCTGGTTCCCGGGGCACTCAGATTTAGGGTTGCCCCTTTGTGTGAAAACCCCCAGATCGCCCACCCAATTAATTTTGCCGCCATCTACATGGTACCTGCGCACGCTGTCATCTAATCAGAGGTCTATGTTGTGAATACTAATACATGGCCTAAAACTGCTTTGAACAGAGCGTCCGGCATAGGGAGCGAGAGTGGCTGGGTTTCCCTGCGGTGTATGGCACACTCCTGCCCCCAGTCTGGCTGGGCATGGAAGGACGCCTCTGCTGCAGGTGATGCCGCTTCGCCCCACTATCAAGGTGCGGGGCCGCCACAATGGTAGGTGATTGCTGGTCTTTGCAAGAGGTTCACTCGGTGGTGCATCCTGAATTGGGGCATAAAGTCGTGGGGGGGGTGGGGGGCGGGGCCTGAAGACTTTTAGACTCCAGGGCTGGCCATTAGGGGTGCTGATGTGCAACTCGGACACGCTTCTCTATGGGGCTGGGGGTAGGAGGGCTACTTATGCAGCCGATGGGCCGCCTTTTAGTGCTTGGGGCTTATCGGCCAGCGGGCTGTTCTGGCAACCAGCTGACACGGTCGTCAAATTATGGTGGGCAGTGCTGGGGTTAAGAGGGGAGGAGGATAGCTTTTCGTTCACCACGGGCTTCCACGATCTTCACAGAACGCATATCTCCCAAATATCCCAAACGCTCGGAGTGGGTTCTTTTTTTGGGCATTATTCTGAACACAACGCAGCGATGACCTTTTTTAACTGAGAAGAAGTGGCTGGCGCTATTATCGAGCCGAAACAGAACTGTCAAATCCATCTCTTGTTTTCAGCTGACTAACCCAATAAATGAGTAGCTGCTCTGGTGAAGTAAATCTTACTTTCTGGCGCTGAGGGTATTCGCTACTGCTAGTTCAGTGGATCATCCTGACAACAGATGCCCTCTAGTCCCAGCAAAACCTTTTCCTGCGTAAGACAGTGGGGTGTGAGAGCGGCCATATCCTCATCATTCCTGTGCAGAGGCATGCTCCTGCGACCAGCCAATCACATAGGCTGGGGACGGGAGCTTGCCCGCCTCTTGGGATGTGGCTGCTCTTGCTCCTGGTTGGTGAGACGTTTGCCGAACAATAATATGCATGGCAAATGACTCTGGACAATAGCCCGTGCATGCGCCATAGGATTGGAGGAAAAGGTGTGTTTGTTTTTACTAGGCGATCTGGGGAGTTTCACACGGGGCATCCCCAATCGGGGGGGGGGGGGGGGGCAGGGGGTGGCAAGAACACAATCCGGAATAGTAAAAATCACAGGTTTTGTCTGCTTTAAGTTCAGTTGAATGGATGTCCCGAAATGGAATAAGCGAGAAAATGTTGCGTACTCGTCTGTAAAATGTATCTTTTTACATTTCTGGGACACTGCTTCCTTCTGTTCTGTTACATCTTCATTGGTTGTCTAAGCCTTTGATCTGTTTAAAGGGTTTACTTTACTGTAAGGTTGAAGGTTTAGGTCACACGTGCCCAACCTGTGGCCCCCGGGCCACATATGGCCCTTAGAGCCATCTGATGTGGTCCTTGACGTGTTGTGTAGAAAGTAGAAGGGGTAAATAGAACTAATGTGTTAAGGTAGTTTATTAGGAGTACAGAAAGGATTGAAGGTTGTAAGGAGATATAGAGGGGCGCATTGGCAACTAGAGGCAACAGTGGTGGCTTGGAGGAATGCGGTGACATTGATTGTACAACACCACTCGCTGGGTGAAGTCTTTGCCACAATTATTTGGTAACATTTTCCCCTGGCGTCCTCCAGGACGGCTTAGCCACTCCCTTCCTCTCCCTAAACAGGAAACACAAACTGACAGAGTATTAAAGCCCCGGCCCTTCCACTCAGCTCTGTTTTTCGTGCATGGCACGGCCTGCTTCCAAAAGTCCTTACGTATGGGTTATTCCACCACAAGGTGGCGCAGTGTACTGCAGAAGAGTTGTGGCTCCTCCCGGTACCATATAAAAATGGAATCGCCATAGACTCATCCAGTGTTCTCTCTGCAGTGATTCTGCAAAGATTGAAGATTGCTCTCTATATTTCGCAGGTTAACGGGGCAACCAAGCCTGCGGCCCTGCATGGCTGTTTCCACCCGTTTCCGGACCCTCTGTTCCTCCCAGCCTCGGTTGACAGATCGCTCAAGGAGCGCTGCTCCAACCCGCAGACCCTGTACCACAAAGGGTAGCCGGCCATAGGCTTTATTGTGAGCATGCTAGGGATGCGGAGTTCTTGTCCTGGCTTCTGAGGGGGTGAGTTTTTGGGGACTGTTTACGTGTTCTGGCTTTTTGGGGTCCCCCCCATCCCCGGCTCTTGCTGCTGCTCGCTCGCCTTCCTCTCTCCCCGTCATGTGCTCGGGGTTGGGGGGGGGGGGGGGTGGTTGGTAGCGGCGAGGGTGTCTTTTTGCTATTTGCAATCTGTTTTTTACTGTGTTAAACTGTTTTTTGCCACTTTGTACTTCGCTCCGTGGCGGGCGGCGCTATATCTGTGGGACATTTTTTTCTATTGTGTGATGACGCCGGCGAGGTCACGTGAGCGCCGTCTTCGCGCTCTTCGGGGTGGCGGAGCCGGAGGATGCCGCATATCGCGTCGTCCTCCCATGGCCCACCCCTCAAGGTTCCTCTGCCGCCGCCATTTTGATTCTGCTGCGCGTCTGGGGCCCTTCTTCATCCCGGAGCTGCGGTGATGATCCCTGTCTGTTGTCACTTCCTCCTGTGGTCTGGCGGCTGGTGCCCTTGCCCTACTTACCGGTAGTCAGTGAGTCCCCTTCGGGGGTTTTTGGTTTCCTTGGGGCATGTGCTGCGGGATGCTTATGTGTCTTTCAGGCGGGACAACTGTGGGTTGTGGTTTCTCCCGGTCCTACCCCTTACCATCCCTCATCTTCCCTTACTGCCTTCTGTGAGCATCCCTTGGGGGGGGGGGGGGGCATCCTGGGTGGCTCTTGTTAGCCTTTACCCTGTGCTGGCCTGTTGCACATGTCTTAATCACCATATGGAGGCTTCTGGGGATAGCGTGCTTGGGGGTCCTTCGAGGCAATCCCGGCTGTGTTCCATTTGTGCGGTATCCCCTGTGAGTAACAGTGTCACGGTGTGCGTGCCGTGCGCCCAAGGTATCCTTGCGCTCCAGGCTGGGCTGCCCGCTTTGCTTCCCAGCTCTGCGCCCCCTTCGGCATTGCCTACCCCCGCGCCTGCATTTAGCCCCCAGTGAGGGGGATACTAGCGGGGGGGGTCACAGTCTGATCTGGCACTGCGTGTGGCCAGTATTGAAAGGCAGCTTGCCAGGCCTGTTTCACGTAAGGCTTCTGGCAAGAAGCGGCACCTAGCTCCCGTGACCTCCCTCTTTCCTGAGAAGGATGAGGGACCTAATACTTTTGTTGGCCTTTACCCCCTAGAGGAGGGGGAACTCTTTCAGGACTCTGACTCCTCTGGGGACCAGCAGGAGGGTTATGGCAGTGACCCTGTGTCGGCATCTGGGGAGGACTCATGGTTCCCTGAGGACACTGATGGCCTGTTAGCTCACATTTTTGAAATCTTGCACATTGCCCCCCCTGAGGTGGCTAAGAGGAAGCAGGGTGAGCTCTTTCGTCCTGATAAACAGCGCCTGGAGTTCCCTGAGCAGAGCCATTTCACTAATATGGTGCTCAAGGAGTGGGAACGTCCTAGTAGATTGCCCGCGGTGCCCAAGGGGTGGGATAGGAGGTATCTTTATTTATTTATTTATTTATTTATTTTTTTTTCCTGCCGACCTGGTCAAGCGATGGTCTTGTCCCCCTGAGGTGGACGCTCCCGTGCTAGGGCTGTCCAACACCTCGGTCATGCCTTCCCCTGACACTACTACTCTGTGGGACAGCGAGGACCGCCGTATGGATCAGCTGGCTTGCCATGCTTTTACGTGTGTGGGGGCTGGGCTGCATCCGGTCTGCGCTGCTGCCATTACAGCTATTGCCCTTAAACAGCTCAAGCGTCTCCTTGAGGACGCTACGGCTGGTAACGGGGGAGGATTATAGGTCCCTTTTGCTTTGCTCTGATTTTGTTGCCTTTGTCCTTACTGCCATGGATGCTGCAGTATGGATGTGTGGTAGGGCCTCTGCCCTTTTGGTGGCTATGCGCCGCTCTGTTTGGCTGCGTCAGTGGGCGGCTGATGCTGCCGCTAAGAAGGCTCTCACTGGGCTCCCCTTTACAGGGCTGCAGCTCTTTGGTGAGCGTCTGGATGTTCTAGCCAAAGATGGTATGCTGCCTCAAGGTAGGAGGCAGCCTCTGCCTTTTCGGGGGCCCTCCTCTTCCCTCCTCTCCTTTCGTGCTCCCAGAGGAGGTCGTGGCTCCCTCTTCTCGGGTACCCGCAGGCATGAGGAGGCGCCCCGCTCATCCAGGTGGGGGGACGGCTTCGGCTCTTTGCTCACGTCTGGAGGCTATGTGTCTCAGACTGGTGGATTCAGGAGGTGGTGTCCTCCGGTTACAAGATAGTATGCAGCCTGGCCGCCCCCAAGATTCATCAGATCCTGGATGTCTCAAAACCCTCTGTCATTTCAGGGTTTGCGCCTTGCGGTTCAACGTCTGTTGGAGTCAGGAGTCATTTGCCTGGTGCCTTCCCAGGTACGGGGTCGAGGATTCTACTCCAATCTGTTCACGGTCCCCAAAAAGGACGGGTCCCTGAGGCCCATCCTGGAGTTGAAGGGTCTCAACAAGTTTGTCAGGTTCAAGCATTTTCGCATGGAGACTCTACGCTCGGCGGTCAGTACCCTGTGCCCGGGCGACTTCATGACCTCAGTGGACATCAAGGATACCTACCTTCACGTGCCAATCTTTCCAGGTCATCAGAGATTTCTCAGGTTCGCTCTAGAGGGTCAGCATTACCAGTTTGTGGCCTTATCGTTCGGTATCACCTCGGCCCCTCGGGTGTTCACCAAGGTGCTGGCGGGTGTGATGGCTCTGCAGCGCAATCAGGGCATTCGCATCCTCCCTTACCTGGACGACATTCTGATTGCGGCTTAGTCTCTTCCTCAGGCCGAGAAGGATACTCAGGTGGTGACCTCCACTCTCGAGTCCTTCGGCTGGGTGGTCCCAGGAAGGGGTACCATCCATTCTGGTGGCCCCCTGTTGGCCAAGGAGGGTGTGGTTCGCAGACGTCGTGCAGTTGGCAGTAGATCAGTATTCCCTGCCCAAGGATCCAGATCTGCTCACTCAGGGACACCTGTGCCATCCCAATTTACAAACGCTGGCTTTAACGGCTTGGCTGCTGAAACCTCCATCTTGATAGATAAGGGTTTGCCGGCTTCTGTTGATACCATGATTAGGGCTAGGAAGAAGTCCTCGTCCTTTATCTACTACAGGATCTGGCATGCTTACATTGCCTGGTGTGAGTCCAAATCTCTTCCTTGTCGGATGTTTTCTATCCCCAGGATTCTGGAATTTTTGCAACATGGTTTGGATTTGGGCCTTCAACTTAGTACCCTTAAGGGACAGGTGTCAGCGCTGGCAATTTTGTTCCTAAGATCCTTTGCCAATCACAGGTTGGTTAAGGCCCTTTTCCAGGGAGTTTCTTATGTGCGTCTGCCACGTAAGCCTATGCTACCAGTTCGGGACCTGAATCCGGTGTTGTCTGCTCTGCAGGGTCCTCTCTTTGAGCCTATCCGTGGGGCTGCTTTGCCCATTCTGACTCTTAAGGTGGTCTTTTTGATGGCCATTACTTCTGTCAGGCGAGTTTCTGAGGTGGCGGCGCTTTCCGTAAAACCTCCTTATTTTGAAGGGCATCAGGATAAGGTGGTGTTTTGGCTTAAGCCGGATTTCTTGCCTAAGGTTGTGTCTGCTTTTCATTTCAATCAGGACATTGTTTTGCCTTCTTTGTGTCCTAACCCTGCTAATTCCAAGGATCGGACCCTTCACTCTCTGGATGTGGTCAGGGCTTTGAAGTCTTATTTGGTTGCTACTGAGTCTTTCAGGAAGTCTGACGCTCTTTTTGTTCTTCCTGCTGGACCTAGGAAAGGTTTGCCTCCTGCTAAATCCACTATCAGCAAGTGGATCTGTCAGGCGGTGGAGCAGGCCTATTCTGCCAGGGGGAAGGTTCCTCCTTTCAGGGTTACTGCCCATTCCACTCGTGCTATTGGTGCGTCTTGGGCTTTTCAGCACCAAGCTTCTGTTGAACAAGTTTGTAAGGCCGCAACTTGGTCTTCTGTTCATACTTTTTCCAATTTTTACAAGGTTGATGTTAAGGCCTCAGCTGATGCTGCCTTTGGCCTCCAAAGTACTTCAGGTGGTAGTGGTTTAAATTGCCTGTTACTCTTTTGGGATCCCACCCTACCTTACGGATACTGCTGTTGGACGTCCCATATGTAAAGACTTCTGGAAGCAGGCCGTGCCATGCAGTAGGAAAAAGACAACTCTGTGAGTACTCGCCTGCAGAATTGCTTTTACTATGCATGGCAGGGCCTGCTTCACCCCACCCTTGTTGTCGTTATTCTTGGTTGCCTCTTTATGGTGATTGTTCCAAGTTAGTTGGGTTTTTTTGTTACCTTTTTACTTTTATTATCTCCCAGTTTCTTGAATAACTGCTTGTCAACACTGGATAAGTCTATGGTGATTCCGTTTTTATATGGTACTGGGAGGAGCCACAACTCTTCTGCAGTACACTGCGCCACCTTGTGGCGGAATAACCCATATGTAAGGACTTCTGGAAGCAGGCCGTGCCATGCATAGTAAAAGCAATTCTACAGGTGAGTACTCACTGAATTCTTTTTCATTGCAGAGCCTCAGTTTTTTTTCTGTACCCCTATATGGGTGGAGTATTGTGTGGGTCCTTCTTCCTCTCCTTCTCCTTCTTCTTCTTCCTTTTTTTTTTTTTCCTTGTGTGCCCCTGTATCAAGTGTAGGTCCTGGCCGGGTGCCAGGCTTCCTACACAAGAGCTCCAAGGTATGGTGCTCCCTGGCAGGTGAAAGGGCAGGGGACGTGGAACCATGGGCTCTGCTGTGGAATGCGGGCCGCATACCTGGTTCGCAGCAATGTTAGGGTAAGTATGGTGTTCTGGGTCAGGCTCCAGGGGTGCTTCCGGCCATTAGGAGGGCAGGTGGGCTGGAGGTGCATCCTTCTTTTCAGGTTAGTGATAGCGCTCAGGACAAGGGTCACGTGACATCACTTCCGGGACAGGGGGAGAGCCGTGTCATCCCTCTGGGTGCACACAACATCATCCTTGGGCGCCCAAAAATGGTGCCTGAACGCTGGAGGAAGGAGCACCTGTGATTCTGTGCTGGGAGCTAAGGAGGAAAAGGTGAAGTGCAGCAGAGAAACAGGATTGGCGAAGCGGCTGCAGCAGTATTATTCAACAACTGTGGGCAGTGGTGATATTCTTAGTATACAGTACGTCCTGCTCCAAATGTAATGCTTACACTAGGGTTATCCTCCGCCAGATGGCGCTGCACTGCAGAGACATGCAAAACAGGCTCCTCCCGGCCCCTCAAATACCCGGGGACCTCCCACAAATCCCCAGATTTCTCTGCAGTGCTTACTGCGAAGACATGAAATTATCACTCTATCGCAGCTGAGCGGGGCTATTAGCCTGCGGCCCTGTTGGACTATTTCCACCCGTTCCTCGCGCGATGTGCCTCCCAGCCTGGGCTGCGCTGGTCGGGTGAAGGTAGGCGGCACCATGTGTGCTTACGGAGCGCTGCTCCACCGCAATCCCCCACCAAAGGGTAGGCGGTATAGGCTGATGGTGAGCCTTTATGGGATGCCCCTCCCGCATTAGTGCCCCATGCCCCGTATAGCGGTGGGTCCTGTACAGAGGGCCGTCATCCTCCCTCATTCTCCCTGTAGCCTTCGGGGGGGAAAGAAGGGGGGGGGGTGTGGGTGAGTGTGTATCCTGATTCGTGCATACGGCGTATTGTCTAGTATATGTGGCGTCAGCCGCCGCACTGACTTGTCTTTTTTACTATTGCTGATGCCGCCTCAGATGCTTCTGCGTTATCATTGGCTGCTTGTCTGTGGGCTTCGCGCTCTTCGGGGGGGGGGCGGGGCCTAGCTTGGCGCGCTCTGCGTTATGGCTCGCTCTGGCCCGCCCTTCGAGGTACTCTCGGCGCCATGTTGTCTGGTCGTGCGTGTGTGACGGTTCTACTTACCGCGGTCCATAAGTGCCCTTGCGGGCGGCTTTATACTAATTTTTTAGTGTGTATGGTTCTGACACCCCTTCTTCTTATTGTGTCTTTCAGACGGGTGAATCCATTGGCTTCTCCCGGCCCGGTGTAATTGATATTTGGGCTTAGTATAATTACTCCCACTTCCCTAGCGGGCCACTGGGGCATCCAGGGTTGCTTTATAGTGTCAATCCCTACTGGCATATTGTGCCTAATAATCACCATATGGAGGCATCTCAGGATAATGTGACCGGGGTACCTTCGGGACAAGCCCGTGTAGCTTGTGGGGTCTCGCCTATTAGCGGTGACAATGCACGGGTCTGTGTTCCTTGCGCACAGCAGGTGCTAACGTTGCAATCCGCCCCTCCTGTGGCTGGGCCTGCACCTCGTCTCACTTCACCTACTCCCCCAAGCTTGAGTCTCACCCCCATTGACTTGCATACAAGCGGGGATTCTCAGCCTGATGTGTCTGCTAGACTGGCCAGTGTTGAAAAATTGATTGCTAAAACTTTAGCGCGTAAGGCCACTGCTAAAAAGCGTCACTTAACCCCTGATGCCACTCTTTTCCCTATGGAGTCTGATGAGTTTTTGCATCTATGTGTCTATACCCCCTCGGACGAAGGGGAGCTGTTCTCTGATTCAGGGTCATCTGTTGAGAGACCCAGGGGTTATGATGATTTTGGCTCTGACTCCTGGGCCCCGGATGATACTGACAGACTGCTGGTACAGATTTTTGAGGTTCTGTCCATCTCTCCCCCTGTTGTGGCTCCTAGGCAAAGGGGTGAGCTTTTTCATACTGCTAAGGCTCGTTTGGAATTTCCTGAGCAAGCTCATTTCAATAATCTCGTGCTTAAGGAGTGGGAACATCCCAGTAGACTTCCCGGTATACCTAAGAGTTGGGACAGAAAGTATACCTTTCCTGCTGATATGGTCAAGTGCTGGTCATCCCCTCCCGAGGTGGATGCCCCTATTCTAGGGCTGTCTAACACCTCTGTTATGCACTCCCCTGACTCTACTACTCTGTGGGATGCCGAGGACCGGCGCATTGACCAATTGGCGTGCCATGCCTTTGCATTTGTGGGGACGGCGCTGCGCCCGGTTTGCGCCTCGGCCATTACATCTGTGGCGCTCAGGGCCCTGATCAGAAGTGTACTTGACGGTGCTCCTGATGATTTGCTACCTGATGTGTTTAATGTACTGTCTAACTGTGATGTGTTTGTAAACTTTATCCTATCTGGCTTGGATGATGCCATTAGGATGTGTGCGAGAACTTCTGCCTTGGTGGTAGCTATACGCCGCTCGGTTTGGCTGCGCCAGTGGGCTGCCGACAATGCTGCAAAGAAGGCCCTCGCTGGACTTTCATTTAAGGGGCTACGCCTGTTTGGGGACCACCTAGACCTTTTTGCTAAAGGAGGTAAGTTACCCCAGCGCAGGCGGCAGTCTCGGCCCTTTCGGGGCCAGGGCTCCTTTTCACTCCCCTACCGTGGTGCTAAACAAGGAAAAGGGGTGTCCTTCGTGGGGGCTTGTGCAGATTCCTGGCATAGGAGCAGAGGACGACATCCTGGCTCCTCCTGGGGGGTCTAAGCCCAAATCCTCTCCCAAGCCCCCTCAGGCATGATGGGGCGCCCTCGCCCCTCAAGGTTGGGGGGACGGCTACAGCACTTTGCTCACGTCTGGAGGCACCACGTCTCAGACCGGTGGATTCAGGAGGTAGTGTCCTCTGGTTACAAGATAGAGTTTGCTGTGCGGCCCCCCCCCCCCCAGATTCATTAGGTCCCGGATCCCCCAGGACCCTGTCTCAGCTCAGGTTTTGATGCAGGCCGTGCAAGGCCTTCTGGGTCTGGGGGTCATTTGCAGGGTCCCCTTAAGAGAAAGAGGCAAGGGGTTCTATGCCAACCTTTTCACAATTCCCAAAAAAGATGGGTCAGTCAGGCCCATTCTGGATTTAAAGATCCTCAACAAATTTGTCAAGAACAGGCGCTTTCGCATGGAAACTCTGCGCTCGGCCATCAGCTCCCTGCGCCCAGGGGATTTCATGACGTCTGTGGACATCAAAGACGCTTACCTTCACATCCCTGTGTTCTCAGGACACCAAAGGTTTCTCAGATTCGCGTTGGAAGATAAACATTACCAATTTGTGGCCTTGCCATTTGGCCTCACCTCAGCTCCGAGTGTTCACCAAGGTGCTGGCGGGGGTGATGTCTCTGATGAGGTCAAGGGGCATACGCGTGCTGCCCTACCTGGACGACATACTAATCACCTCTCGGTCTCTACAGCAGGCAGAGTTGGACACTCAGCTGGTGGTGTCCACCCTGGAGTCCTTAGGCGGGGCGATCAATAACCCCAAGTCCTATCTGTCCCCTTCCTCAGGGACCCCGTTCCTGGGAATGATTCTGGATATGGTTCAGTCAAGGATATTCCTTCCTCAACAGAAGGTGGAAGCTCTAACTGCGCAGGTGAGGTTCCTGCTGTCGTGTCTCCATCCCTCCCTCAGGCAGGGAATGCAGTTGGTGGGCCTGATGGTGGCGTGCTTCGAGGCGGTGCCTTTTGCTCAGTTACATTTGAGGCCTCTACAACTTCACCTTCTGTCAGTTTAGGACAAGGACCCAACGTCCCTGGACGGGGTCTGTGTGCTCTTCCCCCCCCCCCCCCCCAGTCAGGCGGTCCATTTCGTGGTGGCTGGACTCCAGGAACTTGCTTGGGTGCAGGTCCTTTCTGGCCCCCTCCTGGGAGACGGTCACTGCGGATACCAGTCTGTCAGGATGAGGGAGGATTCTGGAAGTCCCTGCGGTTCCAGGGGAGATGGGGCCCTCAGGAGGCCCACTTACCTATCAACATTTTGGAGCTACGGGCGATCAGATTGGTACTGGAGCAGTTGACCAATCGCGTGCGGGGTCTGTCTGTGCAGGTGCGCTCAGACAACAGGACGGCGGTTGCCTACATCAACCATCAGGGAGGGACCCGGAGCAGGGGGGCCCTCCAGGAGGTGTCGCGGATTCTGACATGGGCGGAGGCCAATGTTCAATGCATTTCGGCTGTGTACATCCCAGGGGCAGAGAATCTCCTGGCAGACTCTCTGAGCAGGGGGACCTCTCGTCAGGGAGAGTGGTCCCTCTGCAACAGGGTATTCCAGTCCCTGTGTCACCATTGGGGTCTACCAGATGTGGATCTGTTTGCGTCCCGTCACAATCACAAGCTCCCGGCCTTTGTCTCACTGTCTCAGGATCCTCTGGCCTTGACCACGGATGCTCTGTCCATGTCATGGCAGGAATTTCGACTCCTGTATGTCTTTCCTCCATTCCCCCTGCTGGGCAGGGTTCTGCGCAAGATTGCTCTGGAAGGGGTGCCAGCTATCCTGGTGGCCCCCAGGTGGCCAAGAAGAGTGTGGTTCGCAGACGTGGTACAGATGGCAGTAGACCAGGACGTTCTGCCAGGGGTGCCAGATCTGCTCACTCAGGGCCCCTTACGCCATCCCAGTTTACAAACTCTGGCTTTGACGGCCTGGCTGCTGAAACCTCCATCTTGATGGAGAAAGGCTTGCCCGCCTCAGTGGTTGATACCATGGTGAAGGCTAGGAAGAAAACTACTTCTTCTATCTATTACAGGGTATGGCGTACCTACATTGACTGGTGTGAGTCTAGGTCTCTTCCCTGTCGGGTGTTTTCAGTTCCCAGGGTTCTGGAGTTCTTACAGCATGGGTTGGAGTCGGGACCCCAACTCAGTACTCTGAAGGGTCAGGTTTCTGCCCTGTCTGTTTTCTTTCAGAAGTCTTTTGCTCAGCATTCTTTGGTTAAGACTTTTTTCCAGGGGGTTACTCATGTGCGTCCCCCACGAAAGCCTATGGTCCCTGTTTGGAATTTGAACTTGGTTTTGTCTGCCTTGCAGGGTGCGCCCTTTGAACCTATTCAGGATGCTGCTCTGGCTGTACTTACCCTCAAGGTTGTCTTTCTGGTGGCTATTACTTCGGTCAGGCGTGTGTCTGAGCTGGCGGCTCTGTCTATCCAGCCCCCATACTTTGAGAGACACCAGGATTAGGTGGTATTCCACTTTAAACCGGACTTTCTGCCTAAGGTGGTGTCTGCTTTTCATTTGAATCAAGATATTGTTCTTCCTTCATTGTGCCCTAATCCTAGCAATGCTAAGGAAAGGGTTTTGCATTCCTTGGATGTGGTCAGGTGTCTGAAGTATTACCTGGTAGTCACTGCGTCCTTCAGGAAAACTGATGCTTTTTGTGGTCCCTTCTGGTCCTAGGAAGGGTTTGGCTCCTGCCAAGTCTCCTATCAGCAAATGGATCCGTCAGGCTGTGATTCAGGCCTATTCTGCTAAGGGGAAGAGTCCTCCCTTCTGCCTTACTGCTCATTCTACTCGCGCTATTGGTGCCTCTTGGGCCTTCCAGCACCAGGCTTCTGTTGAACAAGTTTGCAAGGCCGCTACTTGGTCTTCTGTTCATACCTTTTCAAAGTTTTACAAGGTTGATGTTAGGGCCTCAGCTGATGCTGTTTTTGGCCGCAAGGTTTTGCAGGCAGTGGTTTAAACTGTCTGCTGTTACCTTTTTTGTTGGGGATCCCACCCTGCTTTATGGACACTGCTATTGGATGTCCCAAGTGTAAGTAATCTATCTGGAGCAGGACGTACTGTATACTAAGAATAATACAATTCTGTGAAATACTCACCTGTAGAATTGGTATTATAAGTATACAGTACGTCCTGCTCCACCCCACCCTGGTTTTTGCATTATTCTGGATCCCCTGTATGGTGATTATCATTGTTATAGTTACCAGTTTTTGGTGGTTAAATTCGCCCGGCTTCTTGTTCACTGCTTTTCAATGCTGGGGATTTGTGGGGGGTCCCCGGGTATTTGAATGGCCGGGAGGAGCCTGTTTTTACATGTCTCTGCAGTGCAGTGCCATCTGGCAGAGGATAACCCAAGTGTAAATAATCTATCTGGAGCAGGACGTACTGTATACTTATAATACCAATTCTACAAGTGAGTATTTCACAGAATTGTATTTTCTCCCACAGGAGGGATCTGGTGGCTTGGGGCTTGGATGCATTCAGCAATCAGTGGGGGGAATTCAGACTTTGTTATGCGTTCCCCCTGATGAGGATTTTACTTTTGGCCCATCTTTCGCTGGAATTATCAGAAGGACTAGCTAGGCTGGAGAGTTATTATTTTTACCTCCCATACAGGGTATCTGGATGATAATTTTAATGCCAAGACCCTTAAAGTGGACCAAATCTAAGGACATGGGTTTATGGTCCTTTCCCCCGGGGCACCCTGATCAGTGAAACCCCCCAGATTGCCGAAGCCAACTCTCCTTTTCCCAGTCCTACAGCGCATGTGCGGTTGCTCATCCAATCAGCGTACTCTGAGCCGCTGACGTCACTTTGGCTAAAGCCAGCAGCTCCGAGCCTGCTGGCCGCCGCATCCCCTGCTACCCTCTAACAGGGAGCGTGCTTGCGCTGGCCATTCACAAATGCTTGGCGCGGCCACATGCCCTGCTAGAGGGATAGCGGGGATGCGGGCTCTGCTTGAGCATGCGCCGCTGGACCGGGAAGCAAGGTAAGTGTATGGGGCGACCTGGGGGGTTTCACACAACGAGGCATCCTGATTTTGGATGCCCCGGGGGAGGGAATTGATCGGCCTGGGAATCTCAAGATTCCCAGGCCCATTGCGGTGGGTTTTGGCCCACTTTACGGCAACACAGAAGCGTAAACATTCGTACGATTCTGAGGAAGATTATGATTATGCGGCCTTGGATTCTGAGGAAGAATTGGAAGGGGAAATAATTTCTAGCAAGGAGGAGGAAGGCTTTGCATATCTCCACACAGATGCACAGGTGAAGTAATTAGATCTGCAAAACCTGGCCTGTTGTT
Source organism: Gastrophryne carolinensis (assembly GCA_027917425.1). Taxonomy (NCBI): domain Eukaryota; kingdom Metazoa; phylum Chordata; class Amphibia; order Anura; family Microhylidae; genus Gastrophryne; species Gastrophryne carolinensis. The sequence continues at coordinate 307,610,626 of CM051236.1, read as the reverse complement.
GGTGGGCCTTGAGGAAGAGGGTTGGGGACCCCTGGCTTAGAGGATAGAATCTCGCAGCTGATTAAGGAACGTATGGATACGCTTCTGTCCTCCATCTTAGGCGCCCTGGATATCTCCACCCCAATCCTTCCTAAGAAGCCATGGGAAGAACCCTATAAAACAAAGAAGCAGAGGCCTTTGTTCCCAGAGCTTTTGCATTTTCAGCATCTTATTTTTAAGTAATGAGAGAAGCCAGGCAAGCTTCCTTCTATACATAGGATACTGGATACCAAGTATAATTTTCCTAATGATTTGATTAAACAGTGGTCTTTTCCTCTGAAGGTAGATGACGCGGTTTTGGGACGGTCATTCCTACCTCTGATAGCTCTTCCCTTAAGGATCCAGTTCATAAGCAATTGGACTAGTCTTCTCGCCATGATTTTTCCATTGTGGGTTCTGCCCTGCATGTGTGGTCTCTATGGCAGGCAAGGTCTGGACTAAGCAGGCCGTGGACCAGTTACAAAGTGGTTATTCTCGGCTGACTATCTCTCAGCTGTTAGTCTATTTTGAAAGTGTTCAGATATATTATTTCTGCTGTGGATGTTATTGTAAGGCTTAATGCCCAGAGGTCTGGCCTTGCTGGTTTCCCAGCGCTGCTCTTCATGGCTAAAGCGGTGGTCTGCTGACTACTTCAAAGTACATCCTTACAAGGCTTCCCTTTGTAGGAAATAGGCTCTTTGGGAAACACTTTGATGATATCGTCAAGAAGGCTTCTGGCGGTAAATATATGTGCCTATCCCAGAAAAGAAGGCCTAATCCTTCCTTTTGAAGATCGAGTTCCTGTGTTTTTTTCTCGGGATGCAGGGGTTCATCCTATAGGAGGACTTATGGGCTAAGCCTAAGTCCCAGAATAAGTTCAAGCCCTTTTAGCGAAACAAACCCAAGCCCTCCCCTCCAGGCCTTCTCAAGCAGGAACGGACGCCCACACCCAATCGGGTGGGTGGGGCAGACGTCTTCTACACTTTGCCCTTTGCCTTTGGATGCACCTGGTGGCGGATTCTTGGGTTCAGGAGGGCTACAAATTGTAACTAGTAGCCAAGCCTCCTCGAAAGTATTTTCCATCAAGCCCCCCCCCCCCCAGAACCCAGTTAGGGCAGAGGCTCTTCAAGTAGTAGTAGAAGGCTTAGTTCAGAGGAGAGTAGTTACCCCAGTACCTCCATCCGAAAGAGGACCCGTGTTCTACTCAAATCTTTAAGTTGTTCCCAAGAGGGACAGTTCTGTGAGGCCAGTTCTAGACCTCAAGCACCTCCACTCTTTTATTCCATTGCAAAGGTTTTGGATGGAATCCCTGGATCCACCATAGCAGCCCTTCAGCAGTGAGATTTCATGACTACAGTGGACATCCGAGATGCATATTTGCACATACCAATTTTCTCAGGACATCAAAAGTTCCTCTGTTTTTTAAAACAGTCATCATTTACAGTTTGTGGCCCTGCCCTTCGACCTTTCCACAGCCCCACGGGTGTTTACCAAGGTCCTAGCAGGTCTCATGGCTATCTTGAGAAGCCGGGGTGTGCACATCACACCTTATCTAGCCAATCGTTTGATCAAAGCACCATCCTAGGAAGCCTGGTAAGACATCTGGTGGATTAAAGATTATCCCATTTGTTCACTTCTCCGGTAAGGTATTTTCTTGGAATGACCTTAGATACGGAGCAGACCAGGATATTTTTCCAGAAGAGAAGTGTGCTTTGCTTCAGGCAAGAAGAGTAAGGGCACTACTTTCAGGCGAGTGACTGTTGCATCTGATGGTCTTTTCAGGCATTTCCTTTTGCCCAATTTCACACGAGGCCCCTACAATTAGAACTATTGTCGCAGTAGGACAGGATCCTGGAGTCATGGATTTCCCCTTCTCCCCGCCCAGTCAAGTGAGACAGGCGTTACCTTGGTGGCTGGACCCCCATCCTCTTCTGATGGGCAGGTCCTGGGCTCCAAACCTTTGGGCCGTAATTACCACCAACGCAAGCCTGACAGGATGGGGAGGTGTGATGGGTTCTTTGACCTTTCAGGGTCTTTGGAACCGGCAATAACGCCGATTGGTCAGTTCTTTAATAATAAGAGCAGTTTTCCTGACCCTGACTCTTTGGACTTCCCTCATGAAGGGACTTCCAGTAAGGATTCATATGGACAAGTCCACAGCCGTGGCTTAGATCATCCATAAGGGAGGCACCCGGAGCAGAATTACTCTAAGGGAAGTATCTTGGATATTTCTTTGGGCAGAGAACAATGTCCCCTGCATATCCGGCCATCTACCCACCGGAGTGGAAAACGTTCTGGACAATTTTCTGAGCAGGCAGACTCTAGATCAGGTAGAATGGTTTCAAGGTTTTTTCGCATCTGTGCAGTCGTTGGGAGATCCAGAGGTGGAGCTCTTTTCCTCCCGGTTCACTCAGAAGGTTACAAGGTTTTTCTCCAGGATCAGGGACCCTTTGGCCATGGGGGTGGACACGTGATGTCCCCTTGTTTTCAGACTGCTCTATGCCTTTCTTCCACTACCGCTCCTGTTGAAGATCTATCTCGGAGGAGTCCCAACCATCCTGATTGACCCTTTTTGGCCAAGAAGGTGTTGGTTTGCCGATATGGTAAGAATGGCGGAAGGCGATCTGTGGCACCTGCCCAATTTTCCAGATCTACTCATTCAATTCCTCCTGCGGCACCCCAATTCTTAAGTATTCACTTTAACGGCCTGGCTTTTGAGACCAGCATCCTGTTAGTAAAAGGCCTGGCATTTGGGGTCATTAAGACCATGATTCTGGCAAGGAAGCGGACATCCTCCTATAATTTATGGAATACATTGGCTGAAGGTCTGTTTTAATCAAAACAGACAGATGATAGACATCTATATTGGTACAATATGACGTTTTACCAATTACCCAATTTTGGATGTCTCTACACTCAAATATCCTTGGAAAGCTAAAATCAGGCATAGAGCTTTTTGGTGAGGGTCAGGAAATGGCTGCACACTGCAGTGTACACATGTGTACAGCTGTTTCCTGCCCCCCATCAGATGGAGTGCTGCAAGTGAAATGTGAATATCTATCTCTATAACCTAGAGTTCACTGATGGGGCTTTGGTGTAGGCTACATTTAGTATGCCTTTGAACTAGGAACCTTCCTGGTACAAAGTTTTACATTTTGTTTTAAACCTTTTCAGTGCCAGACTACCTAGAGATGTTAAAGAATTTTGTAAAAGAACCAGCACTCCAATGCAAAGGTAAAAGTAAATGAGCTTATATTCGTAATTTAAACACCATAAATCGTGCAAAACAAGGATTGTTTCGGGGTGCGCTGTGGCCCCCTTCCTCAGGACCAACCACATACAACCAGAACAGACAGTGAATAGCCATTAAATACAAAAAGGGGGCCTACTGGCCCATAACCATTCAAAAATTTGCGCCTGACGTCATCAATGATCTCACCGGCTCTCGGAAATTAGCATATCAATAAGAATGTAAATTAATGCTGTAAATGACAATCGAGGGGCCCCTTGAGGTCCCGGCTTACCTCTGCTATGCGCCCCTGCCAATAGAATCTGCAGGGCACCGCCGCTATTGTCAGCAGGGGGTTGCCAAGCAACCCCATGCTGTCCCCCAATCAGGGAAGGTCAGGCGTGATGTCACAGGTCCCGGGAAATCTGCCCGGTAACTGATGACGCTACCCAGGAGCCAATTGATTGGCTCTCGGGTGTAGCAGAGCTAGCACTCTATCTCCAGCAAAAGCTTTGCTGGAGGCAGAGCATCAGCTTCTGCACTCGACCCCAGTGCGGCGGTGTCTTAAAGAACAACGCAACTGCAGGATATTGAAGAAGATATTCACAAAATAACCATATAACAATTGGGAATAAAAATTTGAAAAATTCGAAAAATAATAATGTGAAAAACGTATCCTACATAAGGAGAAAAGCCCTTAGGGATGGAAATGGAACACCAATGATTTGCTTGGACTGGAGAATTGGGGTGCATACAGTCAGTCCTAATGATAGGGGGAAGGTTAATTAATCTGAAAAGGGGGGGAAGGAAAAGGTTAGTTCATCTGGAAATGGGGGGGAAAAAAGTCAGTTCATCTGAAATTGGGGGAGATAAAAGGTTAGTTCATCTAGTATCCAAGAAGCTGCTGAATCCAAATGATGTATTGAGTCCTCGTGGAGCAACAGTGTCCAGTCTATGGATCCAGTAAGTTTCAAGTTGGAGCAGGTGACGATTCCTATCACCCCCCTCGGTGGTCTGGGGATGTGTTCAATCACCATGCCCTTTAGTACATGTGTCTGATGGCCATGTATATAAAAATGTACAGCTACAGGTTTTTCCATGTCCACCGGTTCTCCATTTCTTGCTTTCTCCTGATGAACTCGTACATCGCTTTTGTGTTTTTGGAAGCGTTTTTTGAAAGGGCCGATCGTCTTTCCCACATATAGGAGACCACTGGGGCATTTTAAGATATATACACAGAAATCCGTGTTGTAGTAGCCTCTGAGTTTTATTGGGCATCCCGTATGCGGATGTGAAAATTGTGTGCCTATAATGAGTGAATTGCACACATTGCAATTGAAGCATTTATAACATCCCAACTTGGATGAAAGTACCTGTCTCTGTGGATTGTATTTCTCCACAGGATCCGCTCTTATGAGTAAGTCCCTCAGATTACGGCTACGGTTATAAACTCTCAGTGGTGGTCTTCTGACCATGGGTGTCAGGGTTTTATCTGCAGTAAGAATGTTGTGATGTCTGCGTATATAATACGTTCTATATATGCCGAGGTATGGCAAAATGTCTGCGTAAACAGAATACGTTCTTCCTTTTTCTGTTTAGGATTCTCATTATTGAAGATGTGGCGAGCTTTTGTTATGGCTGCAGTCAAGATCTGTTTGGGATACCCTCATTCTCTAAATTTGTTATACATGGCTTTAAGTTGCTCCTCCAGTGTCTCACTATCAGAGTGTATTATTATTATTATTATTATTGTTTATTTATATAGCGCCATCATCTTCCGTAGCGCTTTACAAAGTAGTAATTACAGACAGGGTAGAAACATATGATACATATACCTTTTCAAATGCAGTTTTACAGAGTTGACAATGGATATTCTGAGTACAAGATACAGTAGGGGAGAGAGCCCTGCCCTTGCGAGCTTACAGTCTAAAGGAAGAGGGGTGAAGACGAGGGGGAGGGATCACAAACAGTCAGTATTGAGCTTTGTGTATCTGAAGGACTCTTAAGAACTGTGAAATGGGCAAATTGTCAACCAGATGTCTGGGGTGTGAACTCTCATATTTCAAGAGAGTATTTCTGTCCCTTAGTTTAGTGAACAGGCCCGTCTTAATTCGGCCCGAATTTCCCCATGCTTCGATCGCTCGAAGTTTTTCTTTAACATCCATTCATTTACATTACAGGCATTCTAAGATGGCGGACGGGACATGTCCAGACATCTACCCCGCTCCAGTGCATGCTGGGGCAGCCTATCAGCAGCCAGCAAGCCCGGTGACGTCACAGTGCTATATAAGGCGGCGGCCATCTTGCTTTTGTTCATTTCTCTATTGCATTTGTGAGAGACAGGACACTGCTGTATTCAGGGAGAGACAGTTAGAGAGCCAGGGACAGGCAGGAGACCTTTCAGGCTGCTTATACACTTTTGATGTGCATATATACTGAACTGATCTCAAGTCTGCTGTGGGAACATTACCATTTTGTAAGATCTCATTAGCCTCTGTATTTCCTCTAAGCTGCACACTTATTTAAAGTAATTTGGCCTGTTGCAGCCTGCTTAGACACACTTGCTGTGCATATATACTGATCTCAAGTCTGCTGTGGGGGCATCCCATTTTGTAACATCCCATTAGCCTCTGTATTTCCTCTAAGCTGCAGACTTATTTAAAGTAATTTGGCCTGTTGCAGCCTGCTTAGACACTTTTTCTGTGCATATATGCTGATCTCAGGTCTGCTGTGGGGGCATCCCATTCTGTAACATCCCATTAGCCTCTGTATTTCCTCTAAGCTGCACACTTATTTAAAGTAATTTGGCCTGTTGCAGCCTGCTTACCCACTGTTGCTGTGCATATATACTGTTCTAAAGCCTGCTTGGGGGTATCCCACTCTATAACATACCATACCCCTCTTGATCTTCTCTAAGCTGCACACTTATTTAAAGTAATTTGGCCTGTTGGAGCCTGCTTAGACACTTTTACTGTGCATATATACTGATCTCAGGTCTGCTGTGCGGGGATCCCATTTTGTAACATCCCATTAGCCTCCGTATTTCCTCTAAGCTGCACACTTATTTAAAGTAATTTGGCCTGTTGCAGCCTGCTTATCCATTGTTGCTGTGCATATATACTGTTCTAAAGCCTGCTTGGGGGTATCCCATTCTGTAACATAACATAACCTACCCCTCTTATTTACACTAAGCAGCTCTCTTATTTAAGCTAAGCAGCTCTCTTATTTAAACTAAGCAGGCCTCTTGGAGGCTGATTGTCCACTTTTGGGTGTGCATTATATTCGGTTTCATATACAGTGGGGTGTCCCAATTTGTAAGATAACCTACGCCAACCATGTAAACTAAAGAGGCCTGTTGCAGCCTGAGTTTCTCTGCTTGCGTATGGTCTGCATTACAATCTGTCTCTTTCAATGACACTGCTGCCTGGGGTATCCCAATTTGTAATATAACCTACCACAACCATGTAAACTAAAGGTTATGTCCTTCCAGAAGGAAAGCTTATGCCGAACACTATTTTTGTTGGGGGCATTGACCTTTGGATTGATCGGCATGAAATTAAGGATTTTTAAGGCTCCCAAGGGGTGGTCCAGTCTGCTTCCTCACCAAGTGGCACGCCGCTCCCAATTTCTGCCAGCCAAGGCTCCAGCACCTCAGCCGAAGGCAGCTGCGCGTCATACCCATCCTCTGTCGCTCCTGCTCCTCCTTCTCCTCCTCCAAGTCATGCATCCCGCCAGCAATCCATCAGCGAAGCCATGTCCAAGAGACAGCAGTATGCGCCCACTCATCCTACGGCGCAGAAGCTGAATGTGCTCCTGTCCAAGTTGCTGGTGCTGCAGTCGCTCCCTTTTCAGGTGGTGGACTCTGCACCTTTCAGAGAACTGATGGCTTGTGCCGAGCCGAGGTGGAGAGTCAGATAGGGTTCAAGGTGCAGCTTTGGGGTGCCCTGCGGCCTGGTTTATTAAAAGCAGTCAAAAACAAGTGCAAACTGAAGTAGCTTAATAAAGCAGCTGATGCTGATCAACGCTTATGTTGTATAACAGGGTGCAAGATGCAGCTTTGGGGTGCCCTGCGGCCTGGTTTATTAAAAGCAGTCAAAAACAAGTGCAAACTGAAGTAGCTTAATAAAGCAGCTGATGCTGATCAACGCTTATGTTGTATAACAGATAGGGTTCAAGGTGCAGCTTTGGGGTGCCCTGCGGCCTGGTTTATTGAAAGAAGTCAAAAACAAGTGCAAACTGAAGTTGAACAGAAGGTGGGCCAGTCCTTGAGCCTGTCGGTGTGTAGCAAAGTGCATGGCAGCGCCGACGTCTGGAGCTGTAACTACGGTCAGGGACAGTACATGTCGTTTACGGCCCACTGGGTGAATGTGGTCCCTTTGCAGCAGCAGCAACTTGGACAGGTCACGCCGCTTCGGCCTCCGTGCTCCCTGCCCGTTGGGCCTGTGACACTGTGCGACTCGGCCTCCTCATCCTCCGCCATCTTCTCACCCTCCACTGTAGGCTCAAGTCTCAGTGCCCCTCCAGTCTACCATGTGTGCAGGGCACGGAGGTGTCACGCAGTGCTTCACATGGTTTGTCTTGGCGAACGGAGTCACACAGGGGAGGAACTGCTTAAATTTATTCATCAGGAAATCCAAACATGGCTTACTCCAAGAAAACTTAAAATGGGAATCATGGTTACCGACAATGGGTAGAACATTTTGTCTGCGCTGCGCCAAGGAAGCCTGACCCATGCCCCCTGCATGGCTCACGTCTTCAATCTGGTTGTCAAGCGGTTTCTGAAGTGTTCCCCCCATCTGCAAGACATCCTAACAACTTCAAGGAAACTTTGCATGCACTTCAGCCACTCATACACCGCCAAACACACCCTTCTTGAGCTACAGCATCAGAACGGTATCCCCCAACATAGTCTGATTTGCGATGTTTCCACTCGTTGCAATTCTACCCTTCACATGTTGGACCGATTATATGAACAGAGAAAAGCCATCACGGATTTCCTGATGATCCAAGCAGATAGGGGGACTCCCCTGTGTAACTTCAATGTCAACCAGTGGCAGCTCATACGTGACACCTGCCGTTTGCTCAGGCCCTTTGAGGAAGCCACTTTATTTGTCAGTCGGCAGGATTACAGGATGAACAACGTGATTCTACTGCTTCATGTACTACAGCACATGTTGGAAACCATGGCTGGTCAGGGCACTGGAGACATGACGTCTACATCTTACGGCCACATGAACCCCGTTGGAGCTGAACTGGAGGAGGAAGAGGAGGAGGAGTTGCCCAGCGAAACACAGTTTAGGCTTGGCAAAATGGCTGGTTTATCTAGTCAGCGGACAGGAGAGGAGGAGCAGGAGCAGCCAGAGGAGCTAGAGGGTTTTGAGGAAGGCGAGACGGAGGACCCGGACACACCGTGGCAGTATGCAGTGGAGATGGAGACAGGTAGTCCATCCGAGTCACTTGCGCAAATGGCAGGAAGTATGCTCACGTGCTTGCGTAGTGACCCCAGAATTGTTTCCATTTGTCAGCGGGATGACTTCTGGCTGTCCACCTTATTGGACCCTCGCTTCCGGCACAAAATGGGGGCATTTTTTAAACCCACCGAGAGGGAGGACAAACTGAACTACTACAAAGACATTCTACGTAGGCAGTTGGCCAATGCCTATCTGCGCCATGGTCCATACTCTCGCAGGTCTGACTCGAGGGGACCTCTGCGCTCACCTTCCACTGCCATGGCTGCTGGGGGGGTTGGCAGGAGCAGCAGCAGCAGCTCCAATAGCAGCAGCCTCAGTCTTCAGTCGCTAATGAGTAGCTTTCTACACCCGCATAGTGAGGCTACTCATGAGCAGCAGGAAGACCTGGAGCAGGACCTCAACCAGCAGGTCATGTCATACCTTGACATGACCATGCCAACTCACCTTGAGGATCCGCTGGACTTCTGGGCGGCCAAACTTGATTTGTGGCCGCAACTAGCAGAGTTTGCCCTGGAAAAGCTGTCCTGCCCGGCAAGTAGCGTGCCATCTGAGTGGGTGTTTAGTGCAGCGGGGACCATAGTTACGGCGAGGAGAACTCGTCTGTCAACTAAAAATGTGGAGAGACTCACCTTTGTCAAAATGAATCGGGGATGGATCAGCCAGGATTTCCACCCACCAATGCTTGATGCATGCGACTAGATTCAGCATGGTGCCACGTTTTACACTTTCCAAATGGTGCAAAACATATTTGTCTTTAGGCCAATTTTTGGGCTCCTGCTGATGCCAACTTCAGGGTGTGCCTTCCAACCAATTTTTGGGCTCCTGCTGATGCCAACTTCAGGGTGTGCCTTCCAACCAATTTTTGGCCTCCTGCTGATGCCAACTTCAGGGTGTGCCTTTCAGCCAATGTTTGGCCTCCTGTTGCTGCTGCTTGCAACTCCAGGGTGTGATTCATCCAATTTTTGGGCTCCTGAAGCCAACTCCAGTGTCAATTTAAAGTAATGATCGGGCTCCTGCTGCTGCTGCTTGCAGCTCCAGGTTGTGATTCATCCAATTTTTGGGCTCCTGCTGCCAACTCCAGTGTCTCTTTAAAGTAATGTTCGCGCTCCTGCTGCTGCTTGCAACTCCAGGGTGTGATTCATCCAATTTTTGGGCTCCTGCTGCCAACTCCAGTGTCTCTCTCAGCCAATTTTTGGCCTCCTGCTGCTGCCAACTCCAGGGTGTCTTTCAAGCAATGTTTGGGCTCCTGCTTATGCTGCTGCCAACTCCAGGGTATGCCTTCCAGCTAATGTATGTGCTCCTGCTGCTGCCAACTTCAGGGTGCCTTCCAGCCAATTTCTAGGTTCCTGCTGCTGCTGCCAACTCCAGGGTGTGTCAGTCAATTTTTGGGCTCCTGCTGCCAACTCCAGTGTCTCTTTCAGGCAATGTTTGGGCTCCTGCTGCTGCTTGCAACTCCAGGGTGTGATTCATCCAATTATTGGGCTCCTGCTGCCAACTCCAGTGTCTCTTTCAAGCTATGTTTGGGCTCCTGCTGCTGCTTGCAACTCCAGGGTGTGATTCATCCAATTTTGGGCTCCTGCTGCCAACTCCAGTGTCTCTTTCAGCCAATGTTTGGGCTGCTGCTGCTGCTGCTTGCAACTCCAGGGTGTGATTCATCCAATCTTTGGGCTCCTGCAGCCAACTCCAGTGTCTCTTTCAAGCTATGTTTGGGCTCCTGTTGCTGCTGCTGCTTGCAACTCCAGGGTGTGATTCATCCAATTTTTGGCCTCCTGCAGCCAACTCCAGTGTCTCTTTAAAGCAATGTTTGGGCTCCTGCCCCTCATAGTGATGCCACTTCAATGCCTCTGCAATTGTGCCGCTCTGCGATTCTATTAGCGATGCCTTTGATCTGCATGTGATATTTATTTACAGTATTATTTAACTAACCCAGCACGCATCCTATGCGTGTTACAGCAAGGCAGAATGGTTTACAACCCTATTGAGGCTCTAGGAGGCTCAGAAATAGCCGTTTTTAATAGCGATTCGTCGCGAATAAATTCGGACCGAAACAAATTTTGTCGGAAAATTCGGCGAATCAGCCGAATCGAATTTTTCAAAAGTTCGCTCATCTCTACTCATCATCTTGCCAGATCATAATGATGTCATCAATATAGCGTCCCCAAAAGGTCACGCTTTTCTCATATTGAGGTGTGGGGTAAATATAACTTTCCTCTATGACTCCCATAAACAGATTTGTGAACGCCGTTGCGACTGCACTCCCCATCGCCGTCCCGACCATTTGCTCAAAAAAACTGCTTCTCAAACTTAAAGAAGTTATTGGTCAGTACCATCTCAAGTCCCATTAGGATATACTCTGTCGGGATAGAGGCAGGTTTTCTAGAGAGAAAATGCTTCACAGCTCTCAGGCCTTCCTGAGTGGGGATGTTTGTATACAATGATGAAATGTCCATTGTGACCATTAGGGATGCCCCTGTTGTCATAACTGTACTCAGTTTTTGCAAAAAATCCCCTGTGTCTGCCACAATTGGGCAGTATTTCAGTGGGCATAGGCCTTTGTGGATCTTAGGTAACCCATAGATAACAGGAATAATAGGATATTCCGTATGGAGAAAATCAGCAACCTCTTTCGTGACCCATCTATTGGCCAAGCCCATATCAATATAATCCTTAACCATTTCTTGTACACAGTGGGTGGGGTTATCACTTATTCGTCTGTAGCTGACAGTGTCAGATAGCATCTCTTGCATGCCCTTCTTATATTCAGCGTAGTCCAAGACCGTTATTGCTCCCCCTTCATCTGCGAGCTTTATAATAATTTTATTATCTGCTTTGAGGGATTTGAGGGCTCCAATCTCTTGAACTGAAAGATTACTATAAAACCGTCTTCTGGATGCCATTTGTATAGTGTCAGCTCTGATCGTCCGAATATATGACTCGATTGAACCAAAATTGCCCTGAGGTATGAATTTGCTCTTAAGTTTAAAGGTTCTTGTTCCAGTGCTGGTATCACTGGCACTAGTGTCTGCGTTAAAAAATTGTTTCAACTTTAAACGTCTCTCATACTTAAACAAGTCTGTCAAACTGGAATAGATCAAATTTTGAGGTGGGACAAAAAGAGAGGCCGCGAGAGAGCAGGCTTACCTCATCCACGGTGAGCTGTCTTGATGAGAGGTTCATGACGGGGCTTTTACCTAGAGATGTTGTCACTCCAGGTTGCCAAGCATTTAAAGTGGACTCAGGATTTTGACTATCCTGGGTTTTGGTCCTACAGTGCATGCACGGCTGCATGTCCAATGGGCGCACTCAGATCTGCATCCAGGAGCTCGTCTAATGCAAGCGGATCCAAGCGCATTGGCGGCCGCATCCCCTGCTACCCTATGACAGGGAGCGTGCCTGCTCCGGCCATTCACCAATGCCTGGTGCGGGCACGTGCCCTGTTAAAGAGATGGAGGGGATGCGGCCGCAGCTCTCACATGTGCCGTTGGACCTGGAAAGAAGGCAGGTTTCCAACCTCGAGGGCTTTAATACAGTGGGGCATCCCCATTCTGGATACCCTGGGGGGAGGAAATCAGCGGTCCAGGAATCTTATAGATTTCAGGGCCGATGGGGCGGTTTTGGTCCTCCTTTAGTGTTTTGCACCATATATGTGACACTTGCAGGAATTTTCCGGAAAATTATATATATTTTTTTCAGCAGAGTTTGGGCTTTAATAGGAAATGTCTTGTTTGTAAATTTGTCAGGGTTTTCACAATATTTTTAGGTAAAATATTGATGGGGGATTGTTTTTTGTAGCATTTTTCAAAAAATAATTGCTTGTAAAGGCCCCATTCCTCCCAATTACAATGGTACCACATATGTATCTGTAGACACCCGCTCCTGCCCAGGAGACTCCCCAAACTGAAAAGAGCGTTCTATGAGTTTTAAAAAAAATACAACTAACCTCACTTTGCAGTTAACTTGCAATAAATCCTTAAAATTTAAGGAACAAAAACAGCATGGGATACCTTCTCTTCAAAATCAGGCCAGGCACCAGCTATGTGGGCTGGTAGACCAGGGCTCAGAAGCAGAGTGGCCGAACCCCAAGGCTACCAGCCCACATAGCCCAAACTGGCATTGGGCCCATCTGTACCCCCCCCCCCCCCCGGCCATTGGAGATGCAGGTAATCAGGTGGAAATTTGGCAAGTTACCCACTTGCTGGCAGGTGACTTGCCTTCCCTTCCTGCCCCTTGAACTGGAATATGGGCCTCATACACCAGTTTACAAAGGGTTAAGTGAAGGTTTCCTTCGTGAAACAAATGATTTAGAAACAAAGCCAAGGTCAATCTTTGATCCTCACAACCCCTCCCTCCTAGTAGACAACCTAAGAAACACTGGGGGAAGTACAAGGGGGTCCATAAACCCAACCCTATACGTCCACCCCCCACCCAGTTCGATAGACCTCGGTTCTTATGATTCCGAGATATGCCAGGAAGCATGGCAGTCGATTACGCAGAACTGGTTCATTCTATCGGCTGGAATTTTCCCAAAGACCTCCGAAGAGATTCCCTTCTCAACAGTTTTCCCCACAATACAGAAAGGAGGTTAGCATTCCCACTAGCTATCTCGGAACAGAAGAGTCATAGAACTGGTCCCACTAAATTGTCAGGGAAGGGTATTATATTCTAACATCTTTCCCTCCGGAGTCTACCGAGTGATTTTAAATCTGAAGGACCAAAACTTGTACATAACTTACAAAAAATTTCGGATGAAGTCTATTTTCATGGTCCTGGCCCAGAACGATTGGATGATCAGTATCTCCAAGACGCCTATTTACACATGCCAATTTGGCCAGGTCACCGCAGTTTCCTAAGATTTGCTGTGTTACTAGGCAGTCTCTTCACTTCCAGTACAGGACGCTGCCCCTCGCCATTTGTTCAGCACCCAGAGTTTTTACAAAAATTTTGGTCGAAGTGATGTGTGTCCTAAGATATCAGAAAGTCACAGTCTTTGGACGACCTTTTGGTAACCGGGAGATCGGAAATCTAACCTCAGAAGAACCTCAGCCAGACGATGTCACTACTGCAGAGTCTGGAGTCAAGCCCGGTCAAGTCTGTTCTGTTACCATCTAGAACCTGCAAATTTCTGGGATACATCATAGACCCCTCGGCAGATGATTTTTCTTCCAACTGAAAAGCAAGAAAAACTGGTCCGATTCAGGTCTTCATCAGGAAGGATCAGGTCACCTTCACCAGGATCCTATTGATCCTAGGAATAAGGACCTCCACCATCCTGGCCATCCCCTGGGAAGAGCTTCACTCCAGGCCAATACAGGGTTTTCTACTTCAGACCTGGGATCACTCTCCAGATTCCCTGGAGCAGAACACCACCCTCCGAGAGGAAATCAAGACTCTTTTGTGATGGATGGGTCCCTCTGGAGACAGTCAAGTGCTATAGTTATCACCAATTATGCCAGCGGTTGAGGGTGGGGAGCACACCTAGACTCCCACCACATACAGGGGATCTAGTCCAGGGAATTGAGGCACAGGTCCTCAAATTTCAGAGAGCTTAAAGTGAACCAAAACCCAGGATTTTGACTTGATCTTGGGTTTTGGTCCTTTTCCCCGGGGCATCCGCGATCACCAAGTCCAACTCACCTCTTCCTGGACCTACAGCACATGCGCGTCCGCTCGTCCAATCAGCACATCCCCCGCTACCCTCTAACAGGGAGCGTGCCCGTGCTGGCCATTCGCAAACGCCTGGCACAGACACGTGCCCTGCTAGAGGGATAGCGGGGATGTGGCTCGTGTCCAGGGGGGGAGGCAATCTATCGGCCCGGGAATCTTATAGATCGTGGTGGGTTTTGGTCCACTTTAAAGCGGTGCAGGAAGCTCTAAATCACTTCAAACTCTTAAAAGACAAATACATCCAGATTCAGATGGATAATGTAGCGACCGTAGCTTATTTGAATCGTCCAGGGGGCTCCAGATCAGAAGCCTTACGGTCCCTTGCACTGTCTTTTCTAGGGCCTCTATATCTCTGGATCATATTCCTGTCAGCAGTCCACAGACCTTTCAAATATTTGTAGACAGGTGGGGCAAACCAGAGAGAGATCTCTTCGCTTCCACAACAAATTCAAAATGTCATCACTTATTCTTGCTGGCTTGGGGGGGGGGGGAGTCCTGGGAGTAGAGACCCTGGCCCAACCTTGGAGATTTCAACTCTCCTATGCATTACCTCCATCTCAGATCCCACCACAGGTACTTTGTATGTTGGCATTGGAGTGAATCCAGGTTATAGTAATCACACCAGCTTGGCCAAGAGTCTCTAAAATTATCAGCCAGGATCCTTATTGAAGAAAAAGGGTCTTCTTATCAAAGTAGTCATGGTGCTCTTAGAATCAAGGAATATGACTACCAGAAAAATCTATGCTAAATATGGATACAGTACTTGTATTTCTACAAGAGGGCTTTGAACAGGGGTTAGCAGTAAGTACCCTAAAGTCACAGTCCTCGCCCTTATTGGTCTTCCTAGACAGAAGACTAAGGAACCACTCTTTGATCAACAGATTTATCTCTATAGCTCAGAAGAAACCAACACTTCGTAACCATTGTCCTTCCTGGGATTTCATTCTGGTCCTCAAAGGGTTAGCTAAACCTCCATTTGAACCCTTAGATGAGGCCTCAGACAAGGTCCTAACAATCAAATCCGGACTTCTTTTGGCCCTAACTTCAGCCAGGCGAGTTAGTGACTTACAGACTCTATCTGTCCGAGAGCCTTATTGAACCATCTTTCCAGATAGAATCATTCTTAGGCCTGATTTCCTATACCTGCCTAAAATGTCCTCTACTTTTCACTTTTCCCAGAACATAGCCATCTCTTCCTTTATTACCAGACCCAGATAATCCTGTAGAATCCACATGAGCTATTGATGTTCACAGATGCCTCATGACCTACCTAGATTTTTTTTATTTCCTTTTGAGGAAATAGGGGCCTGGCAGCATCTATGGCTTCCCTAGCCAGATGGTTTAGACAATACAATAGCCTAGACATCTATAAATACCACCCCTTTTACATCCATTCTCACTCTGTTAGAGCAGTCTTCACATCATGGGCGGAGAAGTCACTACAGGCTAGATTTATTATCTGACATCTGACATAGACATAGACAAGGCCTTTGGTCGAAGGGTCGTATAGGCAGTTTCCCATCCCTTGTTCTAAAGTACTTAATTATCCTTTCCGTGGCTGTCCTGAAGGATGAAGGGAGAAAATCCCTGTTAGTATTGCCGGTAACTGTATTTCTACGAGTCCTTCAGGACAGCCTTTATCATCCCTCCTATACATTAGGTCCTACGGTTCACCACCAATTAATACTTGTTTAATACTGAGAATTGGGGGAGAGGGTGGGGTTTTAAAACTGGTTCCAGTTGTGTTTCCTATAGGAGAGGAGCTCCGTCTCTCCTTGGCGACCTGAAGGACTTGTAGAAATACTGCTACCGGTAAGACTAATGGGGATTTATTTATTTTTTTTTTCACACGTCTACTTACCCCCTTCCATTATTGGGTGCTGTCCAATCTCTGCTGCCTTCAGCCAAGAGTGGAATCTGTGTCCTCCACCTGCTCCGGGCTTCCACTGCTCACTCTAGCTTCAGGGAGGGGCTTTTTAGGATGTCCACTTGCTGAAGCAGAAAGTGAGTTGTGCGAAGCCCAGCACGTGACAGAGAATCTGTGTTTTCTCTCCTGATGAAGACACTGGCCTGAGGATCATAGGCCGGGGGGTTGAAGACATCGCCTGGTGCTGGAACCTGAACTTTTTTTTTTTTTTATATAATTTCTAATAACGATTGCCAATGTGGCCATGAAAATTTTACATGGTTGGCACTTAGAGTTACAAGCTTTTGCAGCTGTGCGTGCTTATGTGGGCAAGGTGACTGTAGGTCCTCTAAATCTGATAAGATTAGTGTAGGCTTGAAGTTAATATTTAACCACTAATCAACGAAGCTGTTTTTAAATCAAGCTCTTTTAACAAACCCTAGTCATTAAACAAGACCAACAACATTACACAGCTGAAACAAGAAACTCCCTTGCCCCATCTACACGCATGATACTGAATTATTGTCACCACTTACATTTGCTTCTGCACCCACCCAACCACTCAAAGCTGAAACATCGCCTCACTGATTTTCTCTTGGTAGCAGCCATTTTGAAGCACTCATGAGGCCTCCTTTTCCAGCTTCCCAGCAGTGCTGCAGCCAGGATTGAACCAGCATAACCCACAATGCATATCGGCAGGAAACCCATCTGCACTTCCTCTTTGCAGGCTGCCTGCAGCTCCATAGGCAGCCATTTTGAGGGTATAATTGCCCACCACAGGAGTTTCAAAAAATAATTTTATGTGCAGCAATCTGAATTGCCCTGGGGTAAGATGAATATGAACACTGGTTCTTGTAAGGGTGTTGGATCGGTTTAAGTTGTACTGTAAGCTTAATTCAGAGAATCGGGACGAAATCTCAATCAAATGCTAGATATATAATTAGTTAGGCTTACTAGTATCACATTTTTTATATTTCAACCCCTCTATCCCCTGATTATTTAAATGGATTAGCCAATACAATCCTGGCTTGTGTCAGGTTGACACTGTTAGTGATTAGCCTAGAATCAATCTCAGCTCACTTTATAATGCAATGCAAACGGCGTGCTTGCATAACTCGGCCCTTCTGCTTAAAGGGGAGAGGGGACCCCATAAACTTGGTAACTAGTACTAGCACTTTTTTGGGGTTTGGACTCGTATAACCATGTGCTATTTAGGCAGATAGTTCTGTCTTTAATACCTATGGTTATAAAGTTGTCTATCATTTTAACGAGGAAAACCCTGGATTTTCACTAACCTAGGTTTAAGGTTAGTGAAAATCCTGAGTGGGTGTTCACTCATCCCCCCCCCCCCCCCAAAGATTGCCTCAATTATTCACCTTATCGACCATCCCACGGTGCATCAGCTTCTAGCACTCCAGCTTTACTAAGCCACAAGCCCAAGCATTTGTTGTGGGTTCACAAAGCAGGATATAGAATCTGCCGGAGCTAGAGTCCTTTGGACTTCAAGTCTTCAGGCTTTTGACTATCCCAGGCTTTGGTCCTTGCCACCCAAATTCAGGGAGCCACGCTGTGTGAAGCCCCAGGTTGCCCAGTAAACTCACCTTTCCCCAGTTCTATGGCGCATGCGCAGGCCTAGAAGGCTGAAAAGAGCCAAGTGTGTTGGTGTCTCCCTGCCTTACCGGGCATTCACAAATGCCTGGTATGGGCTCACACCCTGCTAAAGGTATAGGTAACAGCAGCTGCGGCTTGCACAGGTGCCATTGAACAGGGAAGAGGGCGAGTTTTACAGGGGACTTGGGTTCACACATTGGGGCATCCTGATTCTGGATGTCTGGGGGGGGGGGATGATTCAAGTGGACCTGGAGTCTTATACTGCTTTTGGTCCACTTTAAATGCGCAGGCTCGCATGCAGCTAAAGGTATAGAGGAGCTTGCCACAATGTTGAATCAGCAAGGAGGGTATGTTTTATTAGGGATTTTAGACTCCACTCTTATAGACTCCGGGGCTGCCCAAGATGGGTTTTGGTCAATTTTAAGCTAAGATTTACAAGGCTTGCAGGGGGTAATTGAGTGTGGGACCCTGGCAATTTGCTATGCCCCCCCCCCCCCCCCCCCGGGAGTGGACCAACGCCCATTTTATCTAAAATGGGTGTTCATCTGGTTCAACCACAATGGTGAATCCTTTTATTCTTTCTTTTCTTGCTTATGTTATTTCTGCTGCATTTGTTGTTCATGCTAACTAATTCAATAAACCATAGCTGGAAGTTAAAGGGACAGTCTAGTTATAGCAATAAAACAAGCAGCTCACCTGACGTATGTTCCTCACCTCCATTTCCTGTAACGCTGGGTGGCAACGCACGCACTGCTGGGGATGAGTCCACTAGTACACCTGATTGCAAAAGGGCAGGGGCTTTTGTCGAATAACGTATGCGCGACAAACTGCTCGGATTGGATGAGCGCTTGAGGCAATCTGAGAAGTTTCAAACTTTGGTATGCCCCGGTGGCTGGCTGTGTTTTTGTTCCGCTTTAAAATATTTTGGCAGATCCATTTTATGTTTGAATGGTTTTACTTTTTCAGATTGACAAGGGTCAATAACTGGTAAAATGACATGAGGGTTGGATTGCGTTACTGAATTTTCATATTGGCAAGACATTACTTTGTCTTAGCCTTTTTACAGATAATGTCTGTTTTAATATTCATGCAGTCATTCATTGTCACACAAACATTGTATATATGCTGAGAACAGCATCCACATAGCTAGGATTCCTACATCTTGATTGCTGCCCTGGGGCTGCAGTAGAAAAATAATTCATATTTACTGCTTGCCTCATTTTTGAATATACATAAAAGCTTATAGTTGGACTGTTTTTTTTGTGCTTTTTTCTGTTGCAGTAAGGAAACGTGGGTAATAATTGGGGTGTCTGTGTTTTCTACAAATGGAAAAAAAGCTCTGAATGCTTCTGCTAAAGTATTTGCATTTATATTTATAGTTTAATATACAGGGATAGGGGATCTAAATGTCTGTCATGTTGTTAAATAGACAGGTAGCCATCTCTATGATTAGCTGCTGCATTTTTTCTGTGAATTTTGGTTGTTGTGTAGTTTGTGCCTTTGTTACAGAGCTTTCTAAATCTTCTTCATGGAAAAATGCTGTACAGGGAACTATTCAACCCTACTGTCTAATAACTACATGTGCACATAATCAAGATGACAGCACTGCTAAAGGGGATGGTGATATGGTAGGGGGTGAATAATCCTCTCAATATTGATGCGCCTGGAGCAAGCATCATCAGTGGATTTTACATCCTTCAATACAACAATGTTTGTTATAGAAATCATAGTACACATGGTAACTGTAGCCATACTTGATTTCAAGCCAGCTTTTCCTATTCTGTTCTTGGCAACCCCACCCCCTGCTTATGATTGGTATCTACATCCCATATTTGACCGCTGTTCTTCTCACACAATGTGTGGATCTATCAAAGCATAAACAAGTGCATTACCTTTTGCAAGAGTGACATGCTAAACATTTTCTCTTTATACACCCGTTCTCTTTTTTTTATTGTACCTTACCATTTCCATGGCAATGTGAGGTGGGGGGATACAATAATTGATACCGTGCTGCTTCTTTAACTCTTGCAGTGTTAGCTTGCACGGTCATTGGTTGATACTTGTTATCTGACATGATTTTGAGCATCAGTCTGTGAAGCGTTAAAGCACTACATTAGAAGTAAAGACTTTGCTTGACTTGATTTTCTTTCCCAGCAGAATTCAATTGTTTTCTTTTACTAGCCCATATTTTGCCCATTTGTCTATAAACCGATTTCATGTGTGCTTTTTATATTTTTATGTGCAAGGCCCTTTCCCAGCAACAAAATGGAAGTCTATACTCCACTTTTGTTGGCCATAGACCCTCCCTGCAACCACAGTGTCTTCAAACATAGCCCTTATGGAGAACAAGCCATTCCGCCCTCTGGCATGGCAGCATCCATCAAAATGGTTTTACACCCCCCCCCCAACACAACCACACTACTATTTTCAATGGAGGGGGGAGTGTTCTAAACACACCATAGTGGTGAATAAAGCAGGCAGGTTAGGGGTGTAAACAAGCCTCAATGGATAGGCCTTAGGCACTGGGGGAAAGAATTGCTCATTCTCTGCCATTGGTAAGTATGAAGACACCAGAGCTGCATGGTGAAGTTGATGGGAGGCTGGTTACACTGTGGCTGCAGGGGGCAATAGTATAGCCTTTTACCCCGTCAAGATCGCCATACAGGTACAATATAATTCATAACTGATGGGTTCATCTAATAGCTGGAGGTTTGACTAGAGCAGGAAGAGAGTTGTGGCTCCTCCCTGATGCAGGTATAAGTCCCAGACACTCTGTAGGCTTCCCACTTCTGCTATAAACTTCGGCCTCAAGAAAGCCTACTGGAGCTCCTTAGTCAGCCCAGGGGCTTTATTCTCCAATAATTGATCCTCTAATGATTCTCGGGAACGTGAGGCGCAGGATATTTTGCCAACACTCAGATGCCTTGCCACTAAAGCTGGCAGGAGCAAGGTGCGTCCTGTATCTATGAGAAAAAAGTTGATCACAAAAATGCAAACCCCCACTGACTCTACAACTGAGTAATAGGAAAACCACTTTGATTTTCAGGAATCAGAGTGTTGGAGGAAGAGAAGTCTTCAGATATGGACATAGTCCATTTAGTCAACAAAGAGATGCCTTTAACGAGATCATTCAGGATACCCTAAAGAAGGCCCCTTTGCTTGTCACTCAGGACAGGGACATAGTAGCTTTTGAGGATAAGATTCAGAAAGACTTTTCCTGATCAGCGTTTATTTAATCTTATCAGTAAAAAGGAATGGGAGAAATTATAGTTCTCATTCTATTCCAGGTTTAAAATGTCCGCGACCCATTTTCTGAATAGGCCCTACAAATGTAGGGCAATCCACCTGTGTTGGCTGGGTGGCTTGTTTAGCGAAGCATACTGTGCTTCCTACTTTTGACCTTACCTCTTTAAAGGAAGAGTTTGAAAGTCTTGATTGTACATCACATGTTTGCAGGTGGTGGCACAGCTGGGATCTACAGAAGGCATCCAACGAGAAACAGATGTTCTCGGAAAACAAATTGGTCATGTTTATGACGTTATGAAGGATATTAAGTTACTTAGCAGTAGCAGGTCTTGCATTGTCAGTGGTCTTGCGCCTATAATTATGGCTCAAGCAGTGGCCTGCAGATAATGCAGCCAGAAAGACTCGCACTACTACCCTTTGTGGGTGGGTGCGTTTTTGGAGAGCAGAAGGCGTTAAGTTACCAAACTAGTGCAGCAAGCCTCAACGTGGCCTTTTTTCCAGCCATTTTGCAAATCTTAACAAATAGAAGTAGCAAAAATGTTTCCTTTCAAGAAGTGTGCAGGTAAATCAAATTATCCCTTACATCCCAAATCTCAACCTGACCCTAAACCCTCTCAGGCATGAAGGACGCCTTCACCCATTTTTAACTGTGCACATTTTTAAATAATATACACTACTGAAAATGATGCATAATTGCACTAATAATAAAAATCTTTATAGCATCTTTTTCTTCTTGGACCCGAGAAAGGGATGGTGGCTGCCAATCCCACTATAAATCGTCAGATTATACAGGCCGTTTCTCTGGGCCTATTCTGCTAGGGGGAAGAAGCCTATTGTCATGTAACTGCTCACTCTACTAGAGCTGTAGGTGCATCCCGGGTCCTTGGGCACCAAGCTTCTTGATGTCCTAACATTATTTGTCTGTTATTAAAGTGCTTCAGGTGGTGGTGGATCAGTTTCCTACTTGGTCTGTTCTTTCCATCATCATTCACCCGATTGAATATGGCTCTCTTTACACAATTCACTTATATATGAAGCAGGATGTACTGTATGCTTAGAATAATACTTACACGTGGGTAATCCTCCGCCAGAGGGCGCTGTTCACTGCAGACATGCAAAAACAGGCTCCTCCCAGCCCTTCATATACCCAGGGACCTCCCACAAATCCCCAGATTTCTCTGCAGTGCTGACTGCGAAGACATGAAGTATCACTCTCTCACAGGTGAGCGGGGCTATTACAGCCTGTGGCCCTGTGGGACTATTACCACCCGTCCTCTTCGATGATGTGCCTCCCAGCCTGGGCTGCGCTGGTCGGGTGAAGGTAGGCAGCACCATATGTGCTCACGGAGCTACGCTCCACCGCAGTCCCCCACCATAGGGTAGGCGGTTTAGGCTGATGGTGAGCCTCTAATAGATGCCCCTCCCGCATTATTGCTCTGTGCCCCTCGTAGCGATGAACCCTGGATGCTGGGTCGCCTTCTCCCTCGTTTCCCCCGTAGCTCGGGAGGGAAAAGAAAGGGGGGGGGGTATGCGTGTGGCGGTCTCAGTGTAATGTTTTATACGTTTTTGGCAGTTGCTGTCTTTGAACTGGGTGTCAGAGCCGCGCTCCTTTATCTACATAACCCTTGTCAGGTTGCGCGCATGTGTATTTTACCTTTCTGAAGTGTGCGGCCCGGGCGGCAGCGTCATTCAGTAGTTTTGGCGGTTCCCTTA
The DNA here is from genome assembly GCA_027917425.1 of Gastrophryne carolinensis. Lineage (NCBI taxonomy): Eukaryota > Metazoa > Chordata > Amphibia > Anura > Microhylidae > Gastrophryne > Gastrophryne carolinensis. The sequence continues at coordinate 307,587,768 of CM051236.1, read as the reverse complement.
GCTAAACTCTAACTGTGTGTCTTATCCACTGCTGTCACGTACATTACCGCTGGTTGGAGCTTCGCGCTCTTTGGGGGAGGCGGGGACTTGGCATGACACGCCCCGCATCACGGCCTGATCTGGCCCGCCCCTCGAGGTTCGCTTGGCGCCATCTTTATGGTTTTCGCGCGCGTGGTTGCGATCCTCCTCCCTTGGTCATGTAAGTGCCCTCCTGGGCGTTTTTTTTGTTCCTATGATCTTTCGTTCAGCTGTGCATGGCTCTGACACTCCCCTTATTCTCTTTATGTCTTTCAGACGCCAAGTTTTCGGCGGCTTCTCCCGGCCTGACATATAGCGGGTTCACATTAAAAATTCTCCCACATTCCTAGCGGGTCTTGGGGCATCCAGGGTTGCCTATTGCATAAATCCCTGCGGGCATATTGCTCAGATAATCACCATATGGAGGCATCTCAGAATTATGTACCCGGGGTCCCTCGGGGACAAGACCGGCTGTGTACAGCATGTGGACAGCCCCATGCTGATGCTGACAGAGCACGGGTCTGCGGACCGTGTGCTGAACAGGTACTGGCCCTGCAATCAGGTTTACCAGTGGCTGCACCTCGCTTCAATACACCTGTCTCCCCGTGCTTAAATCTCACTCCTGATGAGTCGCACTCGAGCGGGGATGACCAGCAAGTCATGCCGCGCAGGTTGCCTACGGCTGAGCAGGTGATAGCTAGTTTGGCGGAGCGCTTGGGCCCTGGAAAGAAGCGGTCCCTGCCGCCTCCTGGTTCTCTGGTTCCTACTGAAACTGAAGAGTCTGCTGCTATGCAGAACCTTGCTCCTTCTGATGAAGGTGAGCTATTCTCCGATTCGGGCTCCTCGGACGAGATGCCTTGGAGCCATGATGATTCTGGCCCCGGTTCTTGGGGCCTGTGTGACACTGATGAACTACTTATAAAGATCTTTGAGGTTTTGTCAATCTCTCCTCCTGGAGAGGCTCCCAAGCATAAGAGGGAGAGTTTCCACACAGCGACACCGCGCTTGGAATTTCTGGAACAGGAGCATTTCCAGGCTCTTATAGCCAAAGAATGGGAATCGCTTGGTAACCTTAAAGGGGTTCCAGGGGTCTGGGATTGGAAGTACCCTTTTCCCCCTGATGTGGTTAACTTCTGGTCAGCACCTCCCATGGTGGATGCACCGATTATAGGGGTTACTAACCCCCCCTTCATGACTGCTCCATATTACCGTACCCTTCGGGATGCTGAGGACCGGCGCATTGACAGACTGGCTTCCCACGCCTTTTCGTGTGCAGGGGCGGCTCTGCGCCCGGTCTGTGCCGCGGCCATCACTGCGGTGGCCGCCAGGACCCTCATTAGAAAGCTACTTGATCACCAACCTGAGGATCTCCCCTGGGAGGTATTTAATGCACTCTCCGATTGTGATGTGTTTGTGAGGTTTATCCTCTCAGCGCTGGACGACACCATTAAGATGTGTGCTAGAACCTCTGCCCTTGTGGTAGCTATTCGCCGCCTGGTCTGGCTGCGACAGTGGGGAGCAGACGATGATACAAAAAAGGCTCTCACTGGCCTTCCCTTCAGAAGACGGCGCCTATTTGGGCCAGGCACCCCCACGCAGAAGGCCGTCCCGGCCTCCTCGGGGCAGGGACACCCCTCCCCCTCCCTACGTTAGAACCAGAGGTGTGCTTCCAACTTTTCGGCGTGGATTACCACTCCAGGGCGGGCAGGCAACGCCCTGGGCCCTCTGGCAGGACTAAGTCCAAATCTGCCAAGACCTCCCAAGCATGAAGGGACGCCCTCGCCCTTCTGGGCGAGGGGACTGCCGCATCACCTGGCTCCTATCTGGGAGCGTCTCGCCTCCTTCTGGTGGTTCCAGGAGGTAGTTCCCCTGGATACAGGATAGAGTTTGCTGGGCGGTCCCTTTCCGAGGTTGTCAGGGTGACTCTAGTCCCTGTTTTCTCTTCAGGAGTTGGTGCAGGCCGTACTCGGCCTGCAGGGTCTGGGCTCGCTTGCAGGTTGCCCTTAACAGGCTGGGGCGATGGCCTCTACGTTAACCTTTCCTCTCTCCCTCAAAAGGATGAGGCAGTCTGGGCCATGCTGGCCTATTGTAGGCTTGGCAATTCTACACTCACAGGTAGTCCCTGCATGATATCTCTGTGTTGGGCCACAGGCGCCCTGTGCAAGGGGGGCTTCTGGCCTCCTGTGGAGATCTAAGATCCTTTTAGTTTCCCCTGTGTCTTCTGGACACCGAGACCTTTACAGGTCAGTGTTGAAGGACCAACTCTGCGGATTGGGGCCTTGTTTTTGGCCTCTCTTCTGCTTCCGGGCTGCTCTCCAAGGCGCGGATGGGGGTTATGTCTCTGACATTTTTTTTTTTTACTTCCCAATCTCTATGTCAGGCCGAGTGGGTTAGTCGGCCGGTGGTGTCCTCTGGGAGTTATTTGGATGGTGCTTAGTCACCTCAATCCCTCATTGTCCCTTATTCGCTATCTCCATTCCTTGGATTCGGTTCAGGCTTGAACCTTCTTCCTTGGCAATATGTGGACTCCTGGTTACATGGGCTCTGTCCCTCTTTGCTGTCACCTTACTTTCACCAGGCAGGATGGCAGCTGGTGGGCCCGTTGGTGGCGGATCAGATGTTGTCCCTTATATTCAGAGCCCTTGGGCTCTTCGGCACAGTATGTTATTAATCCTGGATGGGGTTCCAGCACCCCTGGAGCTAGGTCTGTGCTCATTCCCCCTTGGTACGGTGGTTCCTCTTGAGCTGGTTAAATTCAAGGAACCTGTCAGGGGGCACCCCCTCCTTTTCTTGCATCTTCCTGTAGATGGTAACCTTGGGTACCAAGTCTCGCAGGTTGACGGGGGGGGGGGGGGATTTTCTTCTAAAATCCCCCGTGGTTCCTAGGTAGGGGCCCTTAGAGGGTCCATTTTCCTACTGCTTTTGTTAAAACAGTGAGCCTTCAGTTGGCTCTATCTTGCTGGACTACTCCTCTTCAGGACCTGTCTATTTGGGGACTCTTGGCCTGTCGGAGGACAGTGGCCTGTATTTATTATCAGTCTGGAACTTGGAGCAGGATGATTCTCCTGGAAGGTTTCTGATCCTGATCTAGGTGGGGGTCAACGTTCCTGCATCTCAGTGGTATTCGCTCCAATGGATGTCCTTCAGTGGCAGGTTGTGCTATCCTGGTGTCCCTCTGAGAGCCAACTAGGGTGGCTCTGTTGGGCCCCGTTAATATCACAGGGGCTCTGCTCTCGTTTTTACTGCCCCAGAATATTCTGACTCTGGTCATGGGGGCTTAGTAATTTTATGTCTGGACATTCTATTTTATGTTTTTTCTTCATTCACCCTGCTAGGCGGGGTTCTGTGCAAGATTGCGCTGATAAGGGGGGACCCGTGATACTGGTGGCCCCTGGGTGGCCTAGTGGACTGTGGTTCGCTGATGTTTCTGCTGAGGACAGCGGACCTGTACACTCTCTCAGGAGTGAGGTTCTGCCCTTTGCAGGCTCCTTCTGTCGCCCCAATCTACAGGCTCTAGTCTGATGGCTTGACAGTTGATTCATTCACCCTTTTGGAGACGGGTTTATCTTCTGGGTGACCTTGTCTATGGGGGGCTAGGAGCAAGCTTCTTCCTCTGTCTATTATAGGGTATGGCGTACCCATATTGATTGGCATGAGTCTAGGTCTCTCCCCTGTTCGACAGACGTTCTTTGTTCCCAGGGTTCTAGAGTTATTACAGCATGGGTTGGGGTTGGCTCCCCATCTCGGTACTCTGAAGGTTCAGGTTCTGCCCTGTCCGCCTTTCCGTAGAAGTCTTGTTCAGTCTTCCTTGTTAAGCTTTCTTTTGGGGATTGCTCAGGTGCATCTCTCAAGTAGTTTTATGGTCCCTGTTGGGATTCATTTTTATTCTGTTTGCCTTGCGGGTTGTTCCCTTTGGACCTATTCCAGATGCTGTCTGAACTGTTCTTACTTCAAGTTGCCCTACCGGGGGCTGTTGCTTCAGTCAGACGTGTGCCTGAGAAGGTGGCTCTGTTTAGTTAGCCCTCGTTCGTTGTATATACACCATGATGTGGTGGTATTCCGCCTTACGCCGGACCTTATGCCCAAGGTGGTGTCTTATGCTCATTTATTCAAGTCCTTTTGTCTGCCTCTGGGCCTTATTCTTAGTAATGCTGAAGTAAGGGGCTCAGCGGTTTCCTCCTGCTTCACATTTGAATGGTCTGCGCGTTCGCTCGGCGGCGGCAGCAGGGCGGTGACGTCACTCTGGGGCCGGCTGCACGATGATTGGCTGCGGGGCGGCCTGTCCCCACGTTCCTGGAGGGGGCGTGGCCTAGCGCTTGCTGCGGTCCGCAGGCGGACCGCTCCTCCTGAGCCTCTCAGCGCCATCTTGTCCCGACATTGCGTGATTCGGTTGTTCAGACTCTTGTCAGGGCTAGGAAGAAATCCTCTTCTACCATCTACTATAGGACCAGGCGGACCTACATTGACTGGTGTGAGGCTAGGGCCTTTTCCTGTCGGGGGTTTTCCATTCCTCTGATCCTGGAGTTCCTTCAACATGGTTTGGATTTGGGTTTTCAGCTCAGCACTCTGAAGGGGCACATCTCCGCCTTGGCTGTTTTCTTCCAGAGGTCCTTCGCTCTTCATCCTCTGTTCAAGACTTTCTTTCAGGGGGTCACTCATATGTGCCCTCCCCGCAAACCCATCTTAACGGTCTGGGATTTGAATTTGGTATTGTCTGGCCTTCAGGGTCCTCCTTTTGAGCCTGTGCATGAGGCTGCGCTGTCTATTCTCACTTTGAAGGTTGCCTTCTTGGTGGCTATCACTTCTATCCAGCGTGTTTCTGAGTTGACGGCCCTGTCTATTCAGGCCCCCCTACTTTGAGAGACACCAGGACAAGGTGGTTTTCCGCTTTAAACCAGACTTCTTGCCTAAGGTTGTCTCTGCCTTCCACCTCAATCAGGACATTGTGCTTCCTTCCTTGTGCCCTAATCCTGGTAATGACAAGGATAGGGCCCTGCATTCTCTGGACGTGGTCAGGAATTTGAAATACTACCTGGTGGCTACAGTGGCTTTCAGAAAGACGGACGCCTTGTTTGTGGTACCCTCGGGTCCCAAGAAGGGTTTGGCTCCTGTTAAGTCTCTACTATTAGTAAATGGATTCGTCAGGCCATTGTTAGGGCCTATTCTGCTAAGGGGAAGGATCTTCCTTTCCGAGTCACTGCTCATTCTACTCGTGCTGTTGGGGCCTCTTGGGCTTTTCAGCACCAGGCTTCTGTTGAACAAGTTTGTAAGGCTGCTACTTGGTCTTCTGTTCATACCTTTTCCAAGTTTTACAAGGTTGATGTTCGGGCCATGGCGGATGCTGTTTTTGGCCGCAAGGTTCTGCAGGCGGCAGTGGTTTGAACTGCGCATTGTTGCCTTTTGGGATCCCCACCCATTTGTTGGACACTGCTATTGGATGTCCCAGTTGTTATGAATCATTACTGGAGCAGGGTGTGCTGCATACTTGGAATAATACAATTCTGTGAATACTCGCCTTGTAGAATTGTTATTATAAGTATGCAGCACGTCCTACTCCATCCCACCCTGAGTACTTTTTCTTGGATCCTTATATGGTGATTAGTTCCTTGTTAAATTGTTACTTTTGTTATTGGCTTCTCCTGGTTCCCTTATTACTGTTTTACTAGGGAATTAGTGGGAGGTCCCGGGTATATATGGACCGGGAGGGGCCTCTTCTTTTTTTTTTTTGCCATCTCTGCAGTAAAGCGCCCTCTTGTGCTCCTTCTGAAGCAAGACGTGCTGCATACTTATAATAACAATTCTACAAGGTGAGTATTCACAGAATTGTATTTTAATGGTTTAATCTTCAGCCCACACTTAAAGGTAGTTGATTGCCATGGTTTATGCTTTCATGGCTGAATGGAGAAATGCAATGTTTTTAATTATATGATAAAATGAGGAGTGAAGAACTACTGGCCTCTAGGAGAATAAAATACCTTATGTTGGAATTCTTGATTGTGTAGCTAAAATGTTGGTCTGTTTATCCCAATGGAAGTTCAGCCACTGAGAGAAAACCTCTGATTGGTTGGGTTTCTGAAGCTGGTGGGGGAGGGGGGAGTAGTACAATTATGTCATAATCTAGCCCTTCGAAGGAGGAGGCTCTTTCCGTATGTGTTTGAAGGGGGGTGGGAGTAAAAATGTTGGAATCAATCTGGCTTCTCAATATAGCAGGGTCCTTAGAACATGGGTAGCATCAACCAGTGCACTACTACTAATCCTGTTTATGAAAGTATTAGATTTGTTAAAAGATTTTGTAATATACACAAAGGGTTATGTCCTGAAAGCTTTTGTCAAATCGGGCAATATTTAATTTTAGTGTGGTGTATATTTTTAATGGTCTTTTTTCTTTTTCTGTAGAATGGACATGCTGCTACTGAAAATGGTGAAAAATGCACAGCTAAGGTATTAAATGTAATTTATGTCTACAACTCTGCTCACTGCTACAGTTTTCTCAGTTGCCCATGCATAAATTGCTCAGATAATGTGTGACATGTGGACATGCGATTCCTTTGTCTTGTTAATAGTTAAATAATTAGCACCTATAAAAAATGCATATAACAATCACATTTCACTAAGGGACGGCAGGGGGAAAATTATACAAAAGGGTTAAAGTTTTCCTTCTAACAATCCATATGTTGGAGTCAATCATTTGTTTTGACCAGAATGTGCAGTTGCTTGACAATAAAACCTTCACACTTGCAGTTGTGAGCAAAGGTCGCTCTCTATCAAGTCATTAGATCAAAAAAAGTCTCTATTCTAAGCATACAGCACGTCCTGCTCCATCTAATAATACTTACACATGGGTAATCCTCCTCCAGAGGGCGCTGTTCACTGCAGACATGCAAAAACAGGCTCCTCCCAGCCCTTCATATACCGAGGGACCTCCCACAAATCCCCAGATTTCTCTGCAGTGCTGACTACGAAGACATGAAGTATCAACTCTCTCGCAGGTGAGCGGGGCTATTGCAGCCTGCGGGACTATTTCCACCCGTCCTCTTCGATACAGATGTGCCTCCCAGCCTGGGCTGCGCTGGTCGGGTGAAGGTAGGCAGCACCTCATGTGCTCACGGAGCTACGCTCCTCCTCAATCCCCCACCATAGGGTTGGCGGTTTAGGCCGATGGTGAGCCTCCATTAGATGCCCCTCCCGCATTGTTGCCCTTGCCCCTCATAGCGGTAATCCCTGGGTGCAGGTCCGCTTCTCCCTCGCTTCCTCCCGTAGCTCGGGGGAAAAGAAAGGAGGGGGGGGGGGTTTATGTGTGGCAGTCCTAGTGTAACGTAACACGTTTAAGGCCGTTGATCTTTCATTTGAACTTGGGTGTCAGTGCCGCGCTCCTTGCTCCACATAAGCCTTCTGGTTGCTCGCGTGTTTGTCCTTTCATTACATTAGTGTGCAGCCCGGGCGGCAGTGTCATTCCCTAGTGTGAGAGCAATCTCCTTAATTACATTATGTATGTGTGTATATCCACTACTGTCTTTCACGTTGCGCTGGTTAGAGCTTCGCGCTCTTTGGGGGAGGCGGGAACTCGGCATGACGCGCCCTGTGTCACAGCCAGATCAGGCCCGCCCCTCGAGGTTTGCTTGGCGTCATTTTGACGGTCTTCGCGCGCGCGTGGTTGCGATCCGCCTCCTCCCTTGGTCATGTAAGTGCCCTCCGGGGCGGTATTTGTTCCTATGATTTTTTATTCGAGCTGCGCATGGCACTGACACCCCCCTCTTATCCCATTATGTCTTTCAGATGCCAGGATTTCGGTGGCTTCTCCCGGCCTGACATATATTATAGCGGGTCCACATAACAAATTCTCCCACTTTCCTAGCGGGTCTTGGGGCATCCAGGGTTGCCTATTGCGTAAATCCCTGCGGGCATACTGCTCAGATAATCACCATATGGAGGCATCTCAGAATTATGTACCCGGGGTCCCTCGGGGACATGAACGGCTGTGTACAGTGTGTGGTCAGCCCCATGCTGATGCTGACAGAGCACGGGTCTGCGGACCGTGTGCTGAACAGGCACTGACCCTGCAATCAGGTTTGCCAGTGGCTGCACCTCCCTTCAATACACCTGTCTCCCCGGACCTAAATCTCACTCCTGATGAGTCACTCGAGCGGGGATGACCAGCAAGTCATGCCGCGCAGGCTGCCTACGGCTGAGCGGGTGCTGTCTAGGTTGGCGGAGCGCTTGGGCCCTGGAAAGAAGCGGTCCCTGACGCCTCCTGGCTCTCCGGTTCCTAATGATACGGATGACTCTGCTGCTATGCAGGACCTTGATCCTTCTGAGGAAGGTGAGCTATTCTCCGATTCGGGCTCCTTGGATGAGATGCCCGGGAGCCGTGATGATTCTGGGCCCAGTTCTTGGGGCCTGTGTGACACAGATGAACTACTTATTAAGATCTTTGAGGTCTTGTCTATCTCCCCTCCTGGAAGAGGCTTCCAAGCCTAAGGAGGAGAGTTTCCACACAGCGCCGCCGCGCTTGAAATTCCTGGAACAGGAGCATTTCCAGAATCTTATATCCCAAGAATGGGAATCGCCTTGTAAACTTAAAGGGGTCCCGGGGGTCTGGGATTGGAAGTACCCTTTCCCTCCTGATGTGGTTAACTTTTGGTCAGCACCTCTTGTGGTGGATGCACAGATTATAGGGGTTACTAACCCCCCCTTCATGACGGCTACTTATTACCGTACCCTTCGGGATGCGGAGGACCGGCGCATTGACAGACTGGCTTCCCACGCCCGTGTGCAGGGACAGCTCCACGCCCGGTCTGTGCCGTGACCATCACTGCGGCGGCCGCCAGGACTCTCACTAGAAAAGTACTTGACCACCGACCTGAGGACCTCCCCTGGGGGGTATTTAATGCGCTCTCAGATTGTGATGTGTTTGTGAGGTTTATCCTCTCAGCGCTGGATGACACCATTAAGATGTGTGCTAGAACCTCTGCCCTTGTGGTAGCTATTCGCCGCCTGGTCTGGCTGCGACAGTGGGGTGCTGACGATGCTACGAAAAAGGCTCTCACTGGCCTTCCCTTCAAAGGACGGCGTCTATTTGGGTCCCGTTTGGACCTTTTTGGAAAAAAGGGTAAGGCACCCCTACGCAGAAGGCCGTCCCGGCCTCCTCGGGGCAGGGACACCCCTCCCTACGTTAGCGTCAAACACGAGCCTGAGGTGTGCTTCCAACTGTTTGGTGTGGATTTCCACCACGGGGTGGGCAGGCATCGCCCTGGGCCCTCTGGCAGGGCTAAGTCCAAATCTGCCAAGACTTCCCAAGCATGAAGGGACGCCCTCGCCCTTCTGGGCGAGGGGACTGCTACAGTATCTGACTCCTATCTAGGAATGTATCTTCTCCTTCTGGAGGTTCCAGGAGGTAGTTCCCCTGGACACAGGATAGCATTTGCTGGGCGGTCCCTCTCAGATGTTGTCAGGGTGCTTCTAGCCCCTGTTTTCCCCTCAGGAATGGGTGCAGACCGTACTAGGCCTACAGAGTCTGGGCTTACAGGTTGCCCTTAACAGAATGGGGCTATGGCCTCTATATTAACCTTCCTCCTTCCCTCAAAATGATGAGGCAGTCTGGGCCATGCTGGCCTATGTTAGGCCTGGCAATTCTACTCTCACAGGTAGTCCCCATATGATATCTCTGTCTTGGGACACAGGTGCCCTGTGCAAGGGGGGCTTCCGGCCTCCTGTGAAGTTCTGGATCTTGTTAGTTCCCCCGGTTTCTTCTGGACACCAAGCCGTTACTAGTCAGTTTGCAGGATCAACCCTGCGGATTGAGGCCTTGTTTTTGGACTCTCTTCTGCTCCCAGGCTACTCGCTATGGTGCGAATGGGGGTGATGTCTCGGACATGCCTGTGGGGCGTCCGCACTAGGACCTACCGGGTCGTCTTTCCTTACTCCCCAATCTCTACGTCAGGCCGCGTGGGTTAGTCGGCCGGCGGTGTCCCCTGGGAGTTACTGGATGGGTGCTCAGTCACCTCAATCCTTCATGGTCCCTTATCCGCTATCTCCATTCCTTGGATTCGGTTCAGGCTTGAGCCTTCTTCCTTGGCAACAAGTGGACTCCTGGTTACGGGGGATCTGTCCCCCTTGGCTGACATCTTACTTTCACCAGGCAGGATTGCAGCTGGTGGGCTCGTTGGTGGCGTATCAGATGATGTCCCTTATATACCGAGCCCTTGGGCTCTTCGGCACAGTAGGTTATTGATCCTACATGGGGTTCCAGCACCCCTGGAGCTAGGTCTGTGCTCATTCCCCCTTGGTAGGGTGGTTTCTCTTGAGCTGATTATATTCAAGGACCTTGTCAGGGGGCACCCCCTTCCTTGCTTGCATCTTCCTGTGGATGGTCACCTCGGGTACCAAGTCTCGCAGGATGGCGGGGGCGAAGGGGGGATTTCTTCCGAAACCCCCCGTGGTTCCTGGGTAGGGTCCCTTAGAGGGTCCATCTACCTACTGTCTTTGTTAAAACAATGAGCCTTCAGTTGACTCTAAACAGCTGGACTTCTCCTCTTTAGGACCTGTCTATTTGGGGACTCTTGGCCTGTTGGAAGACAATGGCCTGTTTTATTATTGGTCTGGAGCTTGAAGCAGGATGATTCCGCTGGAAGGTTCCTGATCTGGGTGGGGGTCTACGTCCCCTGCTCCTCGGTGGTATTCGCTCCGATGGATGTCTTTCAGTGGCAGGTTGTGCTATCCTGGTGTCCCTCTGAGAGCCAACTAGGGTGGCTCTGTTGGGTCTCGCTTATATCACAGGGGCTCTGCCCTTGTTTTTACTGTCCCAGAATATTCTGACTCTGGTCATGGGGGCTTAGTAAATTTGTGTCTAGACTTTCTATTTTATATGTCTTCTCTTCATTCACAGTGCTATGTGGGGTTTGATGGCCCCTGGGTGGCCTAGTGAACTGTGGTTCGCAGATGCTTCTGCTAAGGTCAGCTGACCAGTACGCTCTCTCAGGAGTGCGGTTCTACCCTTGTCAGGCTCCTTCTTATGTCGTCCCAATCTACAGACTCTGGTCTGGGGCTTGACAGCTGATTCGTTCACCCCTTGGAGACGGGCTTATCTTCTGGGTGACTTGGTATATGGGGGGCTGGGAGCAAACTTCCTTGGCTTCCTTTTCCCCGTCCGTTGTGGGTTATGGTGTACCCATATTGATTAGCATGAGTCTTGGTCTCTCCCCTGTTGGACGTTCTCGGTTCCCAGGGTTCTAGAGTTGTTCCAGCATAGGTTGGGGTTGGCTCCCCATCTAGGTACTCTGAAGGTTCAGGTTCTGTCCTGTCTGCCTTCCTGTAGAAGTCTGGTTCAGTCTTTCTTGTTAGGAGTTCTCTTGGGGATTGCTCAAGGGCATCTCCCAAGTAGTTCTATGGTCCCTGTTGGGATCAATTTTCATTCTGTCTGCCCTGCGGATTGTTCCCTTGGGTCTTATTCTGGTTGCTGTCTGAGCTGTTTTTGTAGCCCAGTCGCCCCTCTGGGGGCTGTTGCTTCAGTCAGACGTGTGCCTGAGAAGGTGGCTCTGATTGCTTAGCCCTCGTTCATTATATATATAGCGCTATATATATATATATATATATATATATATATATATATATATATATTTACACACCATGATGTGGTGGTATTCCGCCTTACGCCGGACCATTTTGTCCAAGGTGGTGGTTTATGATCATTATTTAAGTTCTTTTTGTCTGCCTATGGGCCTTATTCTTAGTAATGCTGAAGTAAGGGGTCTACATTCCCTCAACAGGCGTTGAACTTTTCCTGGTCGTTTCTTGTCCCTTAGGGGGACTGATGCCCTTTGGGGTCGGCGGGCGCCTCCACAAGTATGCGCCTGATCTCGTTTGCTTCCAGGGCCTATGCGCCCTTTGGACTGTTCTTATTTGAATGGTTTGCCTTCCTGGTCCTGAGTGCAGGTTTCGACTTCTTGCTGATCCTTGTTAGTGAAGGGGTCAGTGTCCCCGCCTGTCTTGCGGGAGACCAGTTTTCAATTCCCCGTTGAGGAGAGTTCTGAGTTTTGCCGAGGCTCCTGTTGCATTTGGGCTGGTTAGGCAGTTACTCTGGCCTATTCCTTTAAGGGGGAAGAACCTCCCTCTCTTTCTATTCTGTTCGACTTGTGCTTGGTTACCTTGGCCCTTCAGCACCAGGTTTCTGTTACGCAGGTTTGCTAGACCGCTGCTTGTTTTCTGTTCATACCTTTTCAAAGGTTTTGTTATGAGATCGACGTTAGAGCCTTTGCTCATGTCGTACTTGGTAGCAAGGTTTGCAGGTGACAGCGCCTTTACTGTCTGCTGTGCCTTTTTTTGGGGGATCCCACCCTACCTTATGGACACTGCTATTGGATGTCCCATGTGTAAGTATTATTATATGGAGCAGGACGTGCTGTATGCTTAGAATAATACAATTCTGTGAAATACTCACCTGTAGAATTGGTATTATACGCATACAGCACGTCCTGCTCCACCCCAACCTGGTTTCACTTGTTCTGGATCCCCTGTATGGTGATTATCATTGTTGTTATTACCAGTTTGGTGGTTGGTTTCTCCCGGCTTCTTTTTCTCACTGCTTTTCAATGCTGGGGATTTGTGGGAGGTCCCTCGGTATATGAAGGGCCGGGAGGAGCCTGTTTTTGCATGTCTGCAGTGAACAGCGCCCTCTGGCGGAGGATTACCCATGTGTAAGTATTATTAGATGGAGCAGGACGTGCTGTATGCGTATAATAACAATTCTACAGGTGAGTATTTCACAGAATTGTATTTTAAAGCATGGAAGGAAAAACAAATACGCAAGGAAAAACAAATACGCACTTGTAAGTAATATATGTATGGCATCTGACGTCGCCAAATAGCAGGACGTTTTTATTTAAACCAGACCTTCACCATGATATATTGAAAAGCTCAAACCCTTAGAAAATGATTCCCCAGCATCTAAAATTAATATATTTTACGTTTTTAGTCACTTATTATTCTTTCCCCACTGTGCTGCAACTCTATTCTGGACTTTAGGATATGGGTGCTGCCATCTTGACTCGGAAGCATCACACTTACTGAGGAGAGTGGGATAAAGTACAAGGGGGCTAGTTATAGCTATACTTTGCTCAGACTGAGCAGAGCTGGGGTCAGGAAAAGGTCAGCAGCCCCAGAATGCACAGCAGCACAGTCAGAAGGCACTTCCTGTTTGCAGGCTGCCTGATGACCCATGAGCCGCCATCTTGGATGTTTAAAGGCTCATAACATGCAGTAGATGCAGGTAGGATGATTTTTAATGTGACCAATCTGTATGTGCACGGTGTGGGAAACGTATAAGATAGACTCTTACTCAGAGTGAAGGACCGCTTTAAGCAAACTGTGATCAAGGCAATAAAGTGGCTGAACTGGTCTTGAAGAGGCATGTTCTTTGCTCATATATTTATTGTTTGAACAAAGTTACATTTAGAAAAAAACCTGTATTGCTTAGTGACAGCTGTAAAAATATCAAGGAATTAACTAGTCTTCACAACTATTGTGAATGAATGCGGATTGCCAGTCAAAAATGCTTACAGCCGCCCTTCTGAGGTACCCAAAATTAAAAAGGCAAAAGGGCAAAGTTCCACATGACCACTGGCAGCCAATGGTGTTCACCAAGTGTGTGTGTAAGCCCAGGCAGCAAACTCTGGTATAATAAGAATACTGTTTGGGTTGTAAGTAGGTCTTCCAAATACAAGGAGAAACTTACATCCTGGTGGCCACCATAACTATTTGCCCAGCCGTGTTCATTACTGAGTTGTGATGCAACATTGCTTACATGATGATGATGATAATAAAAATAGTGATGCTTACGCATACATGGAATTTTACCTCCTCATTTTTCCCATCCGTGGTCACACCAGTGAATAAACACCATATCGGTCACTACATGCAGGAGAATAACACACTAAGGGTCAGTGAATTGCATGTGCCTAGAGTGGTGAGCCGCCCTAAACTTGACAATTAGGGGTTAGGTGCCCTTGCTCAAGGGCACTTCAGTCATGGCCCATGGCCGGGAATCGAACCTGCCACCCTCCGGTCACCAGACCGATTCCCTAACTGTAGGCCAGGACTCCCCTACAAGAAGTGCTAATAAAATCATCATCAGCAGTCATGACACAAAAATGGCACCAAGCAGAGATGTGTTTTGGCTTTAAAGGGATTCAGCACCCAATGTCACACGTGGCTCATTGTGTAATGCTACCCCGGGCAATGTCCTAAGCTTTTTTTTTTTCCTAGTGCACAGCAGGGCCTGTTTCATGTAATCCTTACATCTGGGTATTCCGCCTCAAGGTGGCGCAGTGGACTGCAGAAGATTTGTGGCTCCTCCCGGACCCATACAAAATCAGGAATCGCCAATAGACCTCCAGTGTTTTCCTCTGCAGTCATACTGCGAAGATAGAAGATGGCTCTCTGTTTCGCAGGCGAGCGGGGCAACCAAGCCTGCGGCCCTGCAAGCCTATTTCCACCCGTTTCTGGACCCTATTCGCCTCCCAGCCTCGGCTGTCGGATCGGGTGATGGTAGGGGAGCACTGGTGTCAGGTGCTCGGGGAGCGCTGCTCCAAGCCGCAGACCCTGTACCACAAAGGGTAGCCGGCCGTAGGCTTCTTATGGTGAGCCTGCTGAGGGATGACGAAGCACTGCTGTCGCTATGGTGAAGGGGGTGAGTTGTGCTTGGGGACTTGTGTTCCTAGCCAGTCTTCCCTTTTCTGTCTGACTTTCTTCCCTGGTGGGTGTTTGCCTCACTTGCCCCCCCTCCCTCCTCTCTGGGCCCTTTAAGAAGGCTCTCGTGGCTGCCTGCTCTCTACTCCGCTCCCCCTATCCCCGGCGGGTGCTGTCGGGGTGGGGGGGGGGTGGCGGTTGTGTAGTGTTCTGCTGTTCGTTCTCGCTGCCGCGGGAGTACTGCGGTCCATGGTGGGCGGCGCTTTTACTCCTGTCGGAGTAAACGGACTGCCTTGGGTCACGCGGGCGCGCTCTTTGTGGGGGCTGCCCCTGGGGGATGGCGCGTATCGCGTCATGCCCCTGCGACCCCCCCCCCCCTCGAGGTGCTCGATCGCGGCACCATCTTAGTTGCATGCTGTGTTGTTTTTGAGCTGTGTTCTGGTGGTCCTTGTCAGCGTGGGCTGCGGCGGTGACTTTGCTCTTTCTGATCTACCTCCGCAGATCCTTTGACTGTACTCCGGTCGCCTGTGTGTGCGCCCAAGGTATTATTGCAGACCAGGCTGGGATGGGTGCTTCTCTTCCCAGTTCTGCACTCCCTCCGGCATCTCCTACTCCCCCGCGCCTGCATTTAGCCCCCAGTGAGGGGTATACTAGCAGGGGGTCTCAGTCTGATCTGGCACTACGCGTGGCCAGCATTGAAAGGCAGCTGGCCCGACCTGTGACTGGCAAGAAGCTGCATCTT
Organism: Gastrophryne carolinensis; assembly: GCA_027917425.1. Lineage (NCBI taxonomy): Eukaryota > Metazoa > Chordata > Amphibia > Anura > Microhylidae > Gastrophryne > Gastrophryne carolinensis. The sequence continues at coordinate 307,572,326 of CM051236.1, read as the reverse complement.
GACGCCGGACCTTCCCTCTTTGCCGAGGAGGTTGAGGGCCTTGATGTGTTTGGCGGCTGTCACTCCCTAGAGGAGGGGGAGCTTTTCCATGATTCAGAATCCTCTGGGGACCATCAGGAAGGTTACAACAGTGACCTGGGGTCCGCCTCTGTTGAGGATACCTGGCTCCCTGATGACGCTGATAGACTGTTGTCGGACATATTTGAGACATTGCACAACGACCCCCCCTAAGGCGGTGAAGAGGAAGCAGGGTAAGCAACGCTTGGAGTTCCTGGAGCAGGGCAATTTCTCCAATATGGTGCTCAAGTAGGGGGAACGTCCTAACAGATTACCCACGGTGCCCAAGGGATTGGATAGAAGGTATCCCTTTTCGGCTGATCTGGTCAAGCGCTGGTCGTGTCCCCCTGAGGTGGATGCTCCTTTACTAGGATTGTCCAACACTTCGGGATGCCGTCCTGACACTACTACACTGCCATGGATGATGCCATTCGGCTGGGCGGTAGGGCTTCGGCCCTCTTGGTGGCTATGCGCCAGTCTGTTTGGTTGCGCCAGTGGGCAGCTGACACTGCAGCTAAGAAGTCTCTCACCGGGCTCCCCTTCACTGGACTTCATATTTTTGGTGAACGTCTGGATGTTCTGGCCAAGGATGGTAGGCTGCCTCAGCGTAGGAAGCAGTCCCGGCCCTTTTGGGAGTCCTCCACCTCCTCCTTTCGAGGCTCAAGGGGAGGTCATGGCGCACACTTTTCTGGTAGCCGCAGAGACTCTTGGGACCATGGCAGATCCCGTGGTGGTCCCGGTCTCTCATGGGGTTCCAAGCCTAAACCCCCTCCCAAGGCCCCTCAGGCATGAGGAGGCGCCCTCACCCGTCCGGGTGGGGGGACGGCTTCGGCTCTTTGCTCACGTCTGGAGGCTTCACGTCTCAAACCGGTGGATTCAGGAGGTGGTGTCCTCCGGTTACAAGATAGTTTGCAGCCTGGCCGCCGCCAAGATTCCTCAGATCCCGGATGCCTCACAACCCTCTGTCAGCTCAGTGCTTGCGCCTAGCAGTTCAACGCCTATTGGAGTCAGAAGTCATCTGTCTGGTACCTTACCAGGAACAGGGTCAGGGGTACTACTCCAATCTATTCTCAGTGTGTCACACACCCCGCTTCCCCTTTAATTCTTAAGATCGGGTTACTCCACCAGCAGGTGGCGACGTTGCAGAGAGAAGTCTTGAAAACGAGCCCCCTTCCGGCCTATATATACCTGGGACCTCCCACTTAACACCCAGTGTTTTCTCTCTGCAAGATGCGACAAGACAGAAGAAAGAAGTCTCCTGCTTGCAGGTAGCCGGGGTCAAACCCCGACACCCCCTTTTGGTCCATTTCTGCCCAGTTCTATTGTTTACATGCCTAGATGGTTAATGGAAGCCTCCCAGCCCAGGCTGCTGGCTGGGCAACGGTAGATGGCACTAGGTGCCTAGGAGCTTATCTCCTCCGCTCGACCCCACGCGTGGGGCAATGCGGCTATCCGGCATGGTGATCCGGATTTGGAATGCCCCTGTCCCGATGTCCCCCTTGGCCACCTTCTCCCGCTTGGTCCCTTCTCCCTTCGCTGTGGGGGGGGTGGTGTTGCATTACATGGGGTGCTTTTACGTGTATGTGTAAGAGCGCTGGCAGACGCAGGCTCAGCGCTGCGGTGTGCGGCCGCGTGGCCTGGGCTGCTGGGGCTCTTTCTTTTACTGTTTTCTGTTTCACTTTTTGAATTTCCCTCCTCTTTTACACACGGCGCCGCCATTGGGCGGACCGCGTCACTCGTAATCCTGGGGGCGGGGCTGAGTCCTCTGTCGGCCCTCGCCCTGTGACTCACTGGGGCGTGGCCGGGGCGCGTCGCTGAGCTTGGGCCCGCCTCACTTCCTCTTCCTCTTCCTCTTCCTCTGTCTCATTACTGAGACAGGTGCTGCTGAGCTGGGGGAATTGTGTGCGTCCAGGAGTGTGTGGTTGTCCTCTGTAGCGGCAACAGGTAACGGTCCCCACCTCGCGCTCGTGGGGCCGTCATTTAGCTACAGTGTTTTCTTTTAGTGTCTATGTTATTTACGTTTTGAGTTTGCCCTGGCACTCGAGCTTTTCTCCTGGAGGCACTTGTCACTTTGCTATGTATTTATGTATACATGTATAGTGGAATTCATGATGTATATTCTGCCTTTTATATGGTTACCATTATGTTTTAATGTGTGTGAGTGTGATGCATGCTGTTTTCCCTGGGGGACTGACTGTGGTCTCTTTTCCCCTACAGATCCTGGGATCCCCTCACTGCAGTGGCTCTCCCGGTTCTGATATACCTGGCTAGTCTTAGTCTCTAAATTGGGATTTTCCTAGGTTTAAAAAAAAAAAAAAAAAATCCTCCTACTCCCGGGACTTTAATTATAAAGGGGCATCCCGGGTGGCTTAATGCGTAAAACCTTGGGTTGTTGCGAATACCATAATTTCACCATATGGAGGCTTCCGGCGTTACCGGAAATGGCTCTTCGGGGCTATCCAGGCTGTGTGGGGGTTGTGGGGCTCCGCTCCCAGGCGATGATGTCATATTATGCGTTCCATGTGCAAAGCAGAATATTGCGCGCCAGTCCGTCGCTCCGGCTTCTGGCTCCTCGCAACTTCCATCATCTCCTACCCCCCCCCCCTTATTCCGGACCCCGTGTGACATTGTCAAAGGTGGGGATTCGCAATCCGAGGTGTGTGCACGATTGGCCAACCTCGAGAAGATAATTTCCGCCACGGTAGCTCAAAAGGCTACGGCGAAGCGGAAGCACCTCTCTCCGGCAGCGCCTGTTTCAGAGGATGAGGTGTTTGAAATATTGGATTGGTCCGATTGTCCCCCTGATGAGGAGGGGGAACTCCTTGAGGAGTCGGATGAGCCTGCAGACCAGCTATTGTTTGACACTGCTGGTGATCAGGCTGTGGGGGTGTCCATTGACACTCCTTCCATTTTGGCTCAAATGTTTGAAATTTTGGCTTTGGATCCGCCCGAGGCGGTCCCCCCGCCAAAGGGTGAGTTGTTTGATGTGCCCCAGCCGTGTTTGGTGTTTCCCAGGCAACAACACTTTGAGCGTTGTCCTTAAGGAATGGGAACAACCCACGTGGCTGGCTGGAATTCCTCCTAGTTGGGATAAACGTTATCCTTTTCCGGAGGATTTGGTGAAGCTTTGGTCAGTTCCCCCTGACGTCGATACCCCTGTGTTAGGGCTGTCGAACACGGCGGTGTTGCACTCCTCTGACACTACTACCATTAAAGATGGTGAGGATCGTCGGATTGATCAATTGGCTCGCCATGGTTTTATCAGTGTCGGATCGACACTGCGGCCGCTGTGTGCTTCGGCACTTCTTCTGTTGGCAGTTAAATCCATTATTAGGGATCTGTACGCAGGTCTTGATCCCGCTTGTGATGAGTTTAGTTCTCTCAAGCAGTGTGAGTCGTTTATTTCCTTTGTCTTGACCGCCCAGGACGATGCGCTTGCAATGAGTAGCAGGACAGCCGCACTGCTGGTTGCTATTCGTCGGTCAGTTTGGCTGCGCCAGTGGACGGCGGACCTTAACTCTAAAAAGGCGATTACAGCGCTCCCGTTTTCAGGTTTGCGCCTGTTTGGCGATAAATTGGATTCAGTTACCAAGGGTGGTAAATTGCCTCAACGCAAGAGGCCTCGTCGCTCCTTTCGGGGTGCGAGTTCCTTTAGTCCCTCCTTTCCGGGAGTCAGGGGTGCAGGTTAGACCCGGGGGAGGGGCCGTGGCCGTCCCAGTCAGTCCTGGGGTGCCAAGCCCAAGCCTGCTGGTAAGCCCGCTCAGCAATGAGGGGCTGCCCTCACCCGTGATTGTGACACTTCTCCCTGGTTTGGGTCCAGGAGGTTCCGGACAGATGGATCCGGGAGGTGGTGTCGTCCGGTTACAAACTGGAATTCGAGTCTCGCCCTCCTTCACGGTTTTTCCGGTCTCGTGTGCCCACCGATCCTTTGGCCGCGCAGGGGCTCCTGGCGTCGGTAAGGAATCTTCTCGAAATGTCGGTCATCCGGCCGGTGCCGCGCTTAGAGGTGGGCCTCTGTTTTTATTCCAATCTTTTCACAGTCCCCAAGAAGGACGGGTAAGTTCGCCCCGTCCTGGATCTGAAGTTCCTCAACAGGTTCATCCGTACTCGGAAGTTTCGCATGGAAACTCTGCGTTCGGCCGTCGGTTCTCTTCGGCAGGGGGACTTCATGACGTCCATAGACATCAAGGATGCTTACCTCCATGTTCCCATCTGCCAGGCTCATCAGCGCTTTCTTCGGTTTGTGATGAAGGATCGGCATTTTCAATTCGTGACACTTCCGTTTGGCCTTACCTCGGCTCCAAGAGTGTTCACCAAGGTGCTGGCAGGGGTGATGGCCATTCTCAGATCTCGGGCATTCGTGTCGTACCTTATCTGGACGACCTTCTCATCATGGCTCTGTCCCTCATTCAATCGGAGACCGACAACAGGATGGTGGTCTCCACGCTGGAAAGCTTCGGTTGGGTGATCAACTTTCCCAAGTCCTCCCTCGCTCCGGCCAGGGTGGTGTCCTTTCTGGGAATGCGGTTGGATTCTTGTCAACACAGGGTGTTTCTGCCTCAGTCCAAAATTTGTCTGATTCAGGAGTTGGCTCGGGTCCTTCGTTCCAATCCTCGGCCGTCCATCCGTCTGGGGATGAGGCTGGTAGGGTTGATGGTTGCCTCGTTCGAGGCAGTTCCTTTCGCTCAATTTCACACGAGGACGCTTCAGCTTCATCTGTTGGCGTGCTGGGACCGGCGACCACGGTCGTTGGATCGGCCCTTCCAGTTGTCCTCCCGGGTCCGGCAGTCCCTCCAATGGTGGTTGGTCTCGACCAATCTTTTGAGGGGCAGGTGTTTCCTGACTCCTCTTTGGGAAATTGTTACCACGGGCGCCAGTCTTTCGGGATGGGGGGGATTCTGGAAGGATCTTCAGTTCCGGGGGCAGTGGGGACCTCGAGAGGCCCACTTGCCCATCAATATTTTGGAACTGAGAGCCATCCGTCTGGTTCTTGTTCTTTTGACTCAACATGTTCTGGCCCTTCCGGTTCAGGTTCGCTCGGACAATCTAACAGCGGTTGCTTACATCAATCATCAGGGAGGGACTCGCAGTCTGGGTGCCCTCAGAGAGGTGTCTCTGATCCTGACCTGGGCGGAGGCCCATGTTCCTTGTCTCTCGGCAGTTTACATTCCGGGTGTGGAAAACAGGGAAGCGGATCTGTTGAGCAGGTGCTCTTCCCGTCTGGGAGAATGGGCTCTCCATCCTCAAGTCTTTCGGTCGCTGTGTCTCCGGTGGGGGACACCGGAGGTGGACCTGTTTGCCTCTCATCACAATTGCAGGCTCCCGACCTTCGTGTCGCTCTCCCGGGATCCTCTGGCTCTGGCGGTGGATGCCATGTCCCTGAGCTGTGGGGATCTGGGGTTTCTGTACCTTTTTCCTCCGATACCCATGCTAGGCATGGTGGTACGGAAGCTGGCTCTGGAAAGGGTGTCCGCCATTCTCGTGGCTCCAAGGTGGCCAAGGCGAGTATGGTTCGCAGACATCGTTCGGCTGGCAGTGGATCAGTTCGTTCTGCCTCTGCGGCCTGATCTGCTCACGCAGGGTCGGCTGTGTTACCCCAATTTACCAACGCTGGGTTTGACGGCTTGGCTGCTGAAACCTCCATCTTGAAGGAGGAGGGTCTTTCTGACTCGGTCGTTAAGACTCACATCAGATCAGTGCCCGGAAGAGGTCTTCTTCTATCATCTACTATAGGACTTGGAAAGCCTATATCGCTTGGTGTGAGATTAGATCTTTGCCTTGTAGGGTCTTTTCGGTCTCCAGGGTTCTGGAGTTTTTGCAATCAGGGCTGGACTCTGGTCTTCAGCTGAGTACTTTGAAAGGGCAGGTTTCTGCCTTATCTATCTTTTTTCAGAAGCGTTTTGCGCTTCATCCTTTAGTTAAAACCGTTTTCCAGGGGGTTACGCATGTGCGGCCTCCCAGGAAACCCATTACTCCCGGTTTGGGACTTGAACTTGGTTCTCTCTGCTTTTCAGGCTCCTCCCTTTGAGCCCTTGCAGGATATTGCTTTGTCTACCTTGACTCAGAAGACTGCCTTCTTGGTAGCCATCACTTCGGTTCGGCGTGTCTCGGAGCTGGCAGCCTTGTCGATTCAGGCACCCTACTTTGAGAGGCATCAGGACAAGGTGGTCTTTCGGTTCAAACCGGACTTTCTTCCTAAGGTTGTTTCTGCTTATCATTTGAATCAGGATATTGTTCTTCCCTCCTTGTGTCCTAAGCCTAAGAATGACAAGGAGATGGTTTTGCATTGTTTGGATGTAGTACGCTGTGTTAAATACTATTTGATTATTACTTCTCCTTTTCGTAAAACTGATGCCTTTTTTGTTGTGCCCTGTGGGCCTAGGAAGGGTTTGGCTCCGGCCAAATCTTCCATTAGCAAATGGATACGTCAGGCCGTTATTGGGGCCTACTCTGCTAAGGGGAAAGTTCCCCCTTTTCGTATCGCTGCTCATTCTACGCGTGCCGTTGGAGGGTCTTGGGCTTTTCAGCACCAAGCTTCTGTTGAACAAGTTTGTAAGGCTGCTACTTGGTCTTCTGTTCATACTTTTTCTAAGTTTTACAAGGTTGATGTGCGGGCCTCAGCGGATGCGGATTTAAGTTATGCTTCATTTTGCCTTCGGATACCCATCCCTTGTGGACACTGCTTTTGGATGTCCCGATCGTAAGAATTAAAGGGGAAGCGGGGTGTGTGACACACTGAGAATAATACCATTTTGTGAGTACTCACCTGTAAAATGGATATTGTCAGTGTGTCACACACCCCGCTTCACCCGCCCTTTTTGGTATCCTGGATCCTTTATATGGTGAAGCTTTTCTTTATTTTGAGGTTACCATTGGATTTCCTGGTACCTTGTCTTTCTGCTTTTGAATTCACTGGGTGTTAAGTGGGAGGTCCCAGGTATATATAGGCCGGAAGGGGGCTCATTTTCAAGACTTCTCTCTGCAACGTCGCCACCTGCTGGTGGAGTAACCCGATCGTAAGAATTAAAGGGGAAGCAGGGTGTGTGACACACTGACAATATCCATTTTACAGGTGAGTACTCACAAAATGGTATTTTTCACGGTTCCCAAAAAGGACGGCTCTCTGAGGCCCATCCTGGACTTGAAGGGTCTCAACATGTTTGTATAGTTCAAGCATTTTCTCATGGAGACGCTACGCTCGGTGGTCAGTACCCTTCGGCCGGGCGACTTCATGACCACTGTGGACATCAAGGATGCCTATCTTCATGTACCAATCTTTCCAGGTCATCAGAGGTTCCTGAGGTTCGCTCTGGAGGATCAGCATTACCAGTTTGTGGCCTTACCGTTCGGTATCACCTCGGCTCCTGTTCACCAAGGTGCTTCTGAGGAACCAGGGCATTCGCATCCTCCCTTACCTGGAAGACGTTCTGATTGCTGCTCAGTCTCTTCATCAGGCCGAGAGGGATACTCGGGGTGACTTCCACTCTCGAGTGTGAGCAACTATCCCAAGTCTTCACGGTCTCAGTCTTTGGCAAGGTCCTTCCTGGGCATGACTCTGGATACCTCTCAGGTCAAGGTATTTCTCCCTCAGCAGAAAGTGGAGGGCCTTCAGATGCAGGCACGGGCCCTGCTCTTGTGTCCTCGTCCCTCCATTCGGCAGGGGATACAGTTAGTGGGCCTGATGGTGTCCTGCTTCGAGGCGGTTCCCTTTGCTCAGTTTCACATGAGACCTCTTCAGTTGCATCTCTTGTCAGTTTGGGATCGGGACCCTGTGTCCCTGGATTTGGGATTGCTCTATCTCCTCTGGTCCGGCAGTCCCTCTCGTGGTGTTTGGACTCGAGGAACCTTCTAGTGGGCAGGACCTTTCTGCCTCCGTGCTGGGAGATTGTCACCACAGATGCCGGTCTGACTGGTTGGGGGGGGAGTTTGGAAGTCTCTGAAATTCCAGGGTCAGTGGGGCCCTCAGGAGGCCCATGCACCCATCAACATTCTAGAACTGCGGGCGATCAGGTTGGTTCTCTCCCAGTTGACCTCACACCTTCGGGGTCGGGCTGTTCAGATCAGCTCGGACAACCAGACGGCGGTAGCCTACATCAATCATCATGGAAGGACTCTGAGCAAGCGAGCGCTCAGAGAAGTGTCCCTGATACTGTCTTGGGCGGAAGAGAATGTTCCCTGCATCTCGGCGGTCTACATTCCGGGGGTGGAAAACCAGCAGGCAGACTCCCTGAGCAGGGGGACGTCTCGGCTGGGGGAATGGTCTCTCAGCAACAAGGTATTTCACTCCCTTTGTCGCCGCTGGGGTCAGCCGGATGTGGACCTGTTTGCGTCCCGCCACAATCAGAGGCTTGCAAGATTTGTCTCCCTGTCACAGGATCCTCTGGCCTTCGCCACGGATGCACTGGCAATTCCTTGGAGAGAGTATTCTAAGTATACAGTACGTCCTGCTCCAGATATAATACTTACACTTGGGTAATCCTCCGCCAGAGGGCGCTGTGCACTGCAGACATGCAAAAACAGGCTCCTCCCGGCCCTTCATATACCCGGGGACCTCCCACAAATCCCCAGATTTCTCTGCAGTGCTGACTGCGAAGACATGAAGTATCACTCTCTCGCAGGTGAGCTGGGCTATTACAGCCTGCGGCCCTATTCCCACCCGTCCTCTTGTGATGTGCCTCCCAGCCTGGGCTGCGCTGGTCGGGTGAAGGTAGGCAGCACCATGCGTGCTTATGGAGCCATGCTCCACCACAGTCCCCCACCCAAAGGGTAGACGGTTTAGGCTGATGGTGAGCCTCTAGTCGATGTCCCTCCCGCATTATTGCCCATGCCCCGTGTAACGGTGGACCCTGTGTAAAGGGTCGCCATCCTCCCTCATTTCCCCCCGTATTCGGGGGAAAAGGGGGTGTGTGTGTGTGTGTGGCGGTGTCAGTGTACTGTATTGTCACGCTTATGGCCGTAGTATTGCCCTTGACTGGCAACTGGGTGTCAGAGCTGCGCTGCTTGCTCTTCTTATTTTGGCCGCCGCCGTTTTCGCCTTCTCATTTTTTTATAAAAATTTACTGTGCTGGGTGGCGTCGTCGTTAGACTCTACGAGTATCCATTAGCAAATGCTTTTACTAACATATCCTATACTTGGCTTGTCAAGCCTGGACGGCTGCCTCAGAGCTTCGCGCTCTTTGGGGGAGGCGGGGTCCTGGCGTGGCGCGCTCCGCGTCACGGCCAGATTGGGCCCGCCCTTCGAGGTTCGGTTGGCGCCATTTTGTTGATCTTCGCACGCGTGTTTGCGGTCCTCCTCCTCCCCAGGTCTGTAAGTGCCCTCGCGGGTAATTTCATCATTAAAATTGTTTTCTGTTGCGCATGGCCCTGACACCTCTTATTCCCTTTCTGTCTTTCAGACGTTAAAGTGGACCAACACCCAGGATTTTGACTATCCTGGGTTTTGGTCCACTTCTTTCTGTGTGAAACCCCCCAGAAACCCCAAAAAACTCACCTCTCAACGCTCCCACGTGAACGCCGCAGCCAATCCCCGCCAACGTCCAGGCGGGGATCAGGAACGTCCAAGCCGCTGCCGCCGCCTCCCGCGCGTCACTCTCGGCGCGCGCGCGCCCCCGCCGGCCATTCACAGAGGGCCGGCGCGGGCGCGCGCACGTCTGGAGGGGCGCGCGGGAGGCGGCGGCGGAAGCGGCGGCGGATCAGGTAAGATGTTTTGGGGGTTTTTGGGGGGTTTCACCCCGCGGAACATCCCGATCTCGGATGTCCCGCGGGGTGGGAGGTGATCGGCCCGGGAATCTTATAGATTTCCGGGCCGATCACCCCTGGGTGTTGGTCCACTTTAAAGACTCCGGTGGCTTCTCCCGGCCTAACATAAATTATAGCGGGCTTACAAAAAATTCTCCCACATGTCTTTGGGACATCCAGAGTTGCCTATTGCATAAATCCCTGCTGGCATATTTGTATTGATAATCACCATATGGAGGCATCTCAGAATTATGTGACCGGGTCCCTCTGGGACAAGACCGGCTGTGTACGGCGTGTGGACAACCCCATGCTGATGCGGACAGAGCACGGGTCTGCGGACCCTGTGCTGAACAAGTACTGCCCTGCAGTCAGGGTTGCCAGTGGCTGCGCCTCGTTTCAATACACCTGTCTCCCCGTGTTTAAATCTCACTCCTGATGAGTAGCACTCGAGCGGGGATGACCAGCAAGTCGTGCCGCGCAGACTGCCTACGGCTGATCAGGTTATTTCGAGGTTGGCAGAGCGCTTGGGCCCTGGTAAGAAGCGGTCCCTGATGCCTCCGGTTTCACCCATTCCTTCGGGAACTGAGGATTTCACTACTCCGCGGGGTTTTGCTCTTTCTGGTGAAGGTGAGCTGTTCTCTGACTCGGGCTCATCCGACGAGGGGCCGAGGAGTCATGATGATACTGGCCCTGGTTCCTGGGGCCTGTGCGACACTGATGAATTACTGATAAAAATCTTTGAGGTCTTGTCCATCTCTCTCCCTGGTGAGGCTCCCAGGCCTAGAAGGGAGAGTTTCCATACAGCGACACCGCGCTTGGAATTTCTGGAGCAGGGTCACTTCCAGGCTCTTGTATTTAAAGAATGGGAATCCCCCAATAAACTTCCAGGGGACTGGGATTGGAAATACCCTTTTCCCCCTGATGTGGTTAACTGTTGGTCATCACCTCCCGTGGTGGATGCACCGATCATAGGGGTTCTTAACCCCCCCTTTATTGCAGCCCCTACTTATCGTACCCTTTGGGATGCTGAAGACCAGCGCATTGATAGGATTGGCTGCCCACGCCTTTCCTTGTGCAGGGACGGCTCTGCTCCTGGTCTGTGCCGCGGCCATCACTGCAGTGACCGCTAGGACCCTCATCAGAAAGATGATTGATCATCAGCCTGAGGATCTCCCCTGGGAGGTGTTTAATGCACTCTCCAGTTGTGATGTATTTGTAACGTTTATCCTTTTAGCGCTGGATGACACCATTAGGATGTGTGCAAGAACTTCTTCCCTTGTGATAGGTATACGTCGCTTGGCCTGGCTGCGACAGTGGGGTGTTGACGATGCTACAAAGAAGACTCTTACTGGGCTTCCCTTTAGAGGGCGACGCCTATTTGGCTGTTTCGGCCTCCTCGGGGCAGGGGCACCCCTCCCCCCCCCCCCACGTTAGTGTCAAACACGAGCCAGGGGTGTCCTTCCAGCTATTTGGTGTAGATTCCTGCCCCAGGAGTGGCAGACAATGCCCTGGCCCCTCCGACAGGACTAAGTCCAAATCTTTCACCAAAACCCCCCAAGCATGATGAGACGCCCTCGCCCGTCTGGGTGAGGGGATGGCCGCAGCACCTTGCTCCTATCAGGAGGCGTCATGCCTCGTTCTGGTGGATTCAGGAGGTAGTTTCCTCTGGATGCAGGATAGAGTTTGCTGGGCGGTCCCTTCCTGAGATTGTCAGGATGCTTCTGGTCCCTGTCTCTCTTCAGGTGTTGGTGCAGGCCATGCACGGCCTGCGAGGTCTGGGGTCACTTGCAGGTTGCCCTTAACAGGCAGAGGCAGGGGCCTCTACACCAACCTTTCCACATTCCTCCAAAAGGATGAGGCACTCTGCCCATTCTGGCCTTTTATAGGTTCGGCAATTTTACATTCACAGGCAGTTTCTGCATGGTTTCTCTGAGTTGGGCCGCCAGCACCCTGCACCCTGCACCCTGCACCCTGGGGCCTCTTGCCATCTGTGGAGATCTAAGATGCTTATTTCATTACCACTGTGTCTTCGGGACACCAAGGCTCTTACAGGTTAGTGTTGGAGGTCCAACACTGCTGATTGTGGCCTTGTTATCTGGCCTCTCTTCTGCTCCCAGAGTGCTCGCCAAGGCGCTGACGGGGGTGATGTCTCTGATGAGACCAAGGGGCGTCCGCGCGAGGAACTACCTGGTCGTCCTTCTTTGCTTCCCAATCTCTACGTCAGGCCGAGTTTGTTACTCGGCTGGTGGTGTCCTTTGGGAGTCATTTAGATGGGTGCTCAATCACCTCATTTCCTCATTGTCCCCTTATTTGGTATCTCAATTCCTAGGGTTGAACTTGGATTTGGTTCTGGCGAGAACCTGCTTCCTTGGCAATAAAGTGGATAATCTGGTTGCATGGGCTTTGTCCCTCATTGCTGTCCCCGTCTCTTCACCAGGCAGGATTGCAGCTGGTGGGCCTGTTGGTGGCTGCTCAGAGGATGTCCCTTATACTCAGTGCCCTTGGACTCTTCTGCAACTTATATTGTTAATGCTGGACAGGGTTCCAGCTTCCCTGGAGCTGGGTCTTTGTACCTTCCCCCTTGGTACGGTGGTTCCTCTTGAGATGGTTGTACTCAAGGAACCAGTCAGGGGGCACCCCCTTCCTTGCATCTTCCTATAGATGATCTTCATGGATACCAAATTTATCAGGTTGACGGGGGGGGGGGGGGGGTTCTTCTAAAATCCCCTGTGGTTCCGGGGGAGGTGGGGCCCTTAGGGGGTCCATACACCTATCGATTTGTGAAACAGTGAGCCTTCGGGTTGGCTCTGTCTCGTTGGACTACTCCTCTTCAGGACCTGTCTATTTGGGGGCTCCTGGTCTGTCTAACGGCAGTGGCCTGTATTAATTATCTGTGTGGGACTCGGAGAAGGATGATCCTCCAGGAAGGTGTCTGTTCCTTCTGGGTGGAGGACAACGTTCCCTGCATATCAGTGGTATTCGTTCCGGTGGATGTCCTTCTGCGACAGGATGTGCTAATCCTTGTGTCATTCTGAGATCCAACTAGTGTGGATCTGTTTGGGCCCCGTCATTATCACGAGTTCTCGGCCCTCGTTTCTCTGTCCCAGAATATTCTGACTGTGGTCATGAGGCTTAGTATCATTATGGCTGGACATTCTATTCTGTATGTCTTATCTTCATTCACCCTGCTTGGCGGGGTTCTGCGCAAGATTGCGCTGGAAGGGGGGACCAGTGTTACTGGGGGCCCCTGGGTGGCCTAGTGGAGTGTGGTTCGCAGACGTGGTACTGAGGACAGCGGACCTGTTCGTTCTGTCAGGAGTGCTGATCTGCTCACTCTGGGCCCCTTTTATGTCACCCCATTCTATAGGCTCTGGTCTGGACGGCCTGACCGCTAATTCATCCATCTTGATGGAGACGGGCTTATCTTCTTGGTGACTGTGACTATTGGAAGTCTAGGAGCAAGCTTCTTCTTCTTCCGTCTATTATATTATTGGAGTTGGTTCTCCATCTCTGTACTCTGAAGGTTCAGGTTCTCCCTGTCCGCCTTCCTATAGAAGTCTTTTGCTCACTTTTTTCTTTGGTTAAGCATTCTTTCGGGGATTGCTCATGTGCATTCCCCACGTAATTCTATGGTCCCCGTTGGGATTGGAATTTTATTCTGTTTGCCTTGCGGGGTGTTCCCTTTGGACCTATTCCGGATGCTGTCTGACTGTCTTTACCCTCAAGGTTGTCCTTCTGGGGGCTGTTGCTTCAGTCAGACGTGTGCCTGAGCGGGCGGCTCTGTTTAGCTAGCCCTCGTTCTTTGATATACGCCAAGATGAGGTGGTGTTCCGCTTTACGCTGGACCTTCTGCCTAAGGTGGTGTCTTATGCTCATGTAATCAAGACATCTTGTCTTTTTTCTGTGCCTTATTCCTAGTAACACTGAGAAAAGAGGGTCTACATTCCCTCAACAGGTGTTAGAAGTGTTTTTCCTGGATTGTCTCTTGTCCCTTAGGGGGACTGATGCCCCTTGGCGTTTGCGGGCGTCTCCATCCTGTATGTGCCTGATTTCGTCTGATACCAGGGGTTAAGCGGCCTTTGGCCTGGTCTTTACTTGGATGAATGTCGCTTCTAGTCCTAGGGAAGGTTTCGGCTTCTGCCAAGGCTACTGTTAGCATTTGGACTGGTCAGGCTGTTACTCAGGCCTTTTCTCTTCAGGGGAAGAATCTTCTCTCTTTATTTCTGATTCTACTTGTGCTTTGGTATCTTTGGGCCTTTCAGCACCAGGTTTCTGTTGAATAAGTTTGCTAGATCGCTACTTGTTTTTCTGTTCATACCTTTTCAAAGGTTTTTATGAGGTTGACGTTAGATCCTTTGCTCATGTCGCTCTGGTAACTAGGTTGCAGGTGACAGTGCTTTTAACTGTCTGCTGTGCCTTTTTTGTTGGGGATCCCACCCTACTTTATGGACACTGCTATTGGATGTCCTAAGTGTAAGCATTATATCTGGAGCAGGACGTACTGTATACTTAGAATAATACAATTCTGTGAAATACTCACCTGTAGAATTGGTATTATACGTATACAGTACGTCCTGCTCCACCCCACCCTGGTTTTTGCATTATTCTGGATCCCTTGTATGGTGATTGTTATCATTGTTGTTATTACCAGTTTTTGGTGGTTCATTTCTCCCGGCTTCTTTTTCACTGCTTTTCAATGCTGGGGATTTGTGGGAGGTCCCCGGGTATATGATGGGCCGGGAGGAGCCTGTTTTTGCATGTCTGCAGTGCACAGCGCCATCTGGCGGAGGATTACCCAAGTGTAAGTATCTGGAGCAGGACGTACTGTATACGTATAATACCAATTCTACAGGTGAGTATTTCACAGAATTGTATTTTTTTACACTAGCAGGGGTGAAAGCCAGCCCGTAGGTACTATGGGCTTGGCACTTAAAGGGTTAAATATTAAATTTTTCGCTATTTTTGTGTATTTTATTTTATTAACAGATTATTTTACGTGTAATCTTTTTATTGGAAAAATAGACATCACAGATCAAACACTGACATCCAACAAATTTTGTTCATAAAGTGAAACTATAACATCGAGATAGACCACATATAGAAAAGAAGCCTTTGCGGTCAAACCATTGATATCAAGTGCCACACCTCAACTCCCCCCCCCCCCCCCCCCCCCCACCCTTGCACGTTCCCACTCCCCACCCTTGCACGTTCCCACTCCCCATCAGGCCCCAGAGGCAAAGCTCCTAGACCTGGCGAGGGGAAGGAAGAGTACTCACGAAGTCTCCTGTTACACAGAGGTGAGGAAGTGAGATAATAGAACGAGTGGCGAGAGAAAGGAAAGAGAGAGGAAAGACTGAGAAAAGGGAATGGGTTCCAGGCCTCCACCTTACCATTAAAGAGCTAGGGTAGCACTCTAGACTACCAGTAGCTCCCGGTCAAAATGTCTTTGTTGGAAATGGGATATCCAACCTTCCCAGGCAGCTAAAATGGGAGTCAGGTGCCCTTGAGGGGATATCTGGCTTCTGCCAGGAATGGGCTACAGTTACTTTGGCCGCTGTTCTGATATGTCTTATGAGTCCAAACTGGACATTCTAACCCATGGGCTAACAATATATGGATAATAATTAATCCCCAAGTCCAGCCCTAAAGTAAAAAAGTGCCTACCTAATTCCTTACTGATTCTCACAGTACAAACAATAGAAATTTAATGAATACCAAACACATATATATGAATCCAACAAGTGCAAGTGTCATTAATATATTAATATATATATATATATATATATATATATATATATATGAAAACCCAGAGAGAACGAGTGCAATTAAAATACTCAATGATCACTCTAAGCCCAATTCATAGAATCAAACAATATCAAGCAAAGTGCAAGCAGAATATAATTAATAACAATTAGAGCACACTGACCATGGGTATATTAAAAATATATATATATTCCAAGTATATAGCACGTCCTGTTCCAGAATATTATTTACACATGGGTTATACATCCACAAGATGGCACTGGACTGCAGAAAAAGACTTGTGGCCACTCCCGGTCCCTTAAATAGCCAGGAACCTCCCACTAATTCCCAGAGTCTTTCTGCAATCTGGACTGCGAAGATGAAGATGGCTCTCTTCTTCGCAGGGAGTGGGCTTTGCCTAGGGCCCTGCAGGCTTATTTCCACCCGCTCTGGACCCACTGCCTCCCAGCCACGGCTGACTGTTCGGGTGAAGGTAGGACAGCACTAGGGTCAGGTGCTGAAGGAGTGTTGCTCCAGGCCGCAAGACCCTGTACCAAAGGGTAGTCGGCAACAGGCTTTTTATGGTGAGCCTCATTGGGATGCCCCCAGCCCCTTTACCTCTGGATATTTATCCCTCCCCCCCCCTCCCTTTTCACACTGTTGGTTGTTCAGGACCCCCTCATTGCATTCCGCGTGATCAGCAGGGGATGCCTGGGGAGTACACTCTGGTGTTTTTACTACTGTGTTTTTTGTCACTTGTGTTTGGTGTGTGTGGAGGCCGTTGTCCTGCGCTCCGCGGTGGTCGGCACTTTTACTGTGTTTTTTGTTTAACTGTCATGGCGCCGGCGCGTGACGTGGCTTGTTTTTGCGTTCTTCGGGGGGGGGGGGGCGGGGCGGGCACCGTGGTTGACGCGTTCCGCGTCATGCGCCCGCGGCCCGCCCCTCTAGTTTCTGCTGTCTGCGCCATTTTGTGGCCCTTCCATTGCAGTGCTGTGACGCGGTTGGTGATCGGCTTATCTGTGCGCTTGCCGGCTTGGTCCGGGAGTCCCTTACGGGGGATTTTATCTTTGGTTGTTATTGTATGGCTAGGGATACTTATGGTGTACTTTTATTGTGTCTTGCAGGCGGGTCCCTTGACTGTGTCCCTTGACTTCCCCTAGCGGGTTTCGGGGGGCATCCCAAATACGGTGGCTGTTTAGCTGTGTCCCTGTTCTGATTATTGTGCATACTTTTGTAAAAATCACCATATGGAGGCTTCTGGGGATAATGTGCTTGGGGTTCCTTCGGGACAAGCCTGGCTGTGTGTTGCGTGTGGGGTTTCCCCTATAAGTGAAGATGTCATGGTATGTGTAATCTGCGCCCAGCAGGTACTTGTGCTGCAGTCTGGGTTCCCTGCTACGGGCCCTGGTGCGGCGCCCCCTCTGGCTTCACCTACCCCCCCACACTTGCATTTGACCCCCAGCGAGGGGCATACTAGCGGTGAGTCTCAATCTGATTTGGCTGCACGGGTGGCCAGCATTGAAAAGCATATTGCTGGGTCGGGCACGCGTAAGGCTTCTGCCAAGTAGCGGCATATTTCCCCCGCTGTTTCCCTCTTCCCTGTTGAGGCTGAGGAATTATTTTACATCTATGGTTATGGTCCCCTTGAGGAGGGGGAACTATTCTCTGATTCAGAATCATCTGAGGAACAACCTATGGTGTATGGTGATACCGGGTCTCCTTTTGGAGAGGACCAATGGTCCTCAGATGACACTGATAGGTTGTTGTCTCACATTTTTCAGGTGCTTTGTATTTCCCCTCCTGCCGTGGCTCCGCAGCAGCAGGGTGAGCTTTTTCATACAGTGAAGCCACGCTTGGAGTTCCCTGAGCAGACTCACTTTAATAATCTGGTGCTCAAGGAATGGGAACGGCCTAGCAAACTACCTGGGGTGCCCAGGAGTTGGGACAAGGGGTATCCCTTTCCTGCTCATGTGATTAAGCGTTGGTCATGTCCTCCCGAGGTGGACGCGCCCGTTCTGGGGTTGGCAAATACATCTGTCATGCATTCTCCTGACACTACTACCCTGCGGGATGGTGAGGACTGGCGCATGGACCAGCTGGCTTGTCATGCCTTTGCCTGTGTGGGGACTGTGCTGCGCCAGGTTTGTGCCTTTGCTATTACAGCTATGGCTATTAAAGGGCTGCTTAAGAGTCTCTTAGAAGGGGCTTCTGATGTTGCGGGAGGAGAGGAGTATAGATCTCTCCTGCTTTGCTATGAATTTGTTTCATATGTTCTATCTGCTATGGATGATGCCATTAGAATGTGTGGGAGGACGTCTGCTTTGTTAGTGGCTATACGTCACTCTGTCCGGCTGCGTCAGTGCGTAGCTGATAACGCTGCTAAGAAGGCTCTCACTGGTTTTCCCTTTAAGGGGCTGCGCCTCTTTGGTGAATGCTTGGACTTGTTTGCCAGGGATGGTAGGTTACCTCAACATAGGAGGCCTTCTCGGCCCTTTTGGGGGACTGGTGCCTCTCTCCCCTCCTTCCGCGCTTCCAGGGCTGGTTGAGGAGCTTTCTTTGCTGGAGCACGTGGAGATTATTGGGGCAGGGGCAGAGGACATGGACGCCCCGGCCTCTCCTGGGGTCCCAAGCCCAAATCCTCCCCTAAGCCCCCTCAGGCATGAGGAGGCGCCCTCACCTATTCGGGTGGGGGGACGGCTTCGGCTCTTTACTCACGTCTGGAGGCGACGTGTAGCAGACAGGAGGTGGTTTTCCTCCCGGTACAAGATAGCGTTTGCAGCCTGGCCGCACCCAAGATTCCTCAGATCCCGGATGGCTCAAAACCCCCGGTGAGCTCAGGGCCTGCGCCTTGCGGTCCCAAACCTTCTGGAGTTGGGGGTCATCTGCCCTGTACCTTTCAGGAAAAGGGGCAGAGGCTTTGTTCCAATCTCTTCACGGTCCCCAAAAATGATGGGTCCATCTTGGATTTAAAGTGTCAACAAGTTGGTCAGATTCAAGCCTTTTCGCATGGAGACCCTGTGCTCAGCAGTCAATTCACTGCGCCCAGGCGACTTCATGACCTCAGACATCAAGGACGCTGACCTTCATGTACCAATCTTTACAGGTCATCAGAAATTCCTCAGGTTTGCTCTGGGAGATCAGCATTATCAATTTGTGGCACTGCCTTTTGGTATCCCCTTGGCCCCCTAGAGTATTCACCAAGGTGCTGGCGGGCGTGATGGCTCTGCTGAGAGCTCAGAGCATTCGCATTCTCCCTTATTTGGCCGACATTCGATCTCGTCCGTCCTACCCAGGTGGTGGTGACCACACTAGAGTCATTCAGCTTGGTGATCAACCATCCCAAGTCTTCTCTGTTCCCGTCTCTGGTGAGGTCCTTTCTGGGCATGACTCTGGATACATCACAGGTCAGGGTTTTTCTCCCTCAACAGAAGGTGGAGAGTCTTCAAGCTCAGGCCCAGTTTCTTCTTTCTTGTCCTCACCCCTTCATCCGGCAGGAGATGCAACTGGTGGGCCTGATGGTGTCTTGCTTCGAGGCGGTACCCTTTGCTCAGTTTCACATGAGACCTCTGCAGCTGCACCTCTTATCAGTGTGGGATCGGGACCTTGTGTCCCTGGATCAGGTGTTTGCTCTGTCCCCCCTGGCCAGACGTTCCCTCTGGCTGGACTCAAGGAACCTCTTGGTGGGCAGGACCTTTCTGTCCCCTTGCTGGGAGACTGTCACCACAGATGCCAGTCTGACAGGTTGGGGGGGTTTCTGGAAGTCCTTGAAATTCCAGGGTCAATGGGGCCCCCAGGAGGCCCATACTCTTATCAATATTCTGGAACTGAGGGCGGTATCGTTGGTTCTCGCCCAATTGACCCCTCACCTTCGGGGTCAGGCTGTTCAGATCTCCTCGGACAACCAGACGGCGGTTGCCTACATCAATCATCCGGGAGGGACCAGGAGCAAGAGGGCCCTCAAGGAAGTGTCCCTGATACTGTCCTGGGTGGAGGTGAATGTTCCCTGCATCTCAGCTGTGTACATTCCGGAGGTGGAGAATCTGGAGGCAGACTTCCTGAGCAGGGGGACCTCTCATTTGGAAGAATGGTCCCTGAGCAGCAGGGTGTTTCGCTCCCTTTGTCACCACTGGGGTCAGCTGGTTGTGGATCTGTTTGCGTCCCGTCACAATCACAAACTTCCAGTCTTTGTCTCTCTGTCCCAGGATCCTCTGGCATTGACCATGGATGCACTAGCATTGTCTTGGAAGAGCTTTCAGCTCCTCTGTGTTCCCTCCGTTTCCTCTGCTGGGCAGGGTGCTGCGCAAGATAGCCCAGGAGGGAGTGCCAGCCATCCTGGTGGCCCCCTGTTGGCCAAGAAGGACGTGGTTTGCAGACTTCGTGCAGTTGGCAGTAGATCAGTAAGTCCTGCCCTAGGACCCAGACCTGCTCACTCAGGGTCTGGCATGCTTACATTGCCTGGTGTGAGTCTAAGTCTTTTCCCTGTAGGGTGTTTTATATTCCCAGGATTCTGGAATTCTTGCAGCATGGTTTGGATTTGGGCCTTCAACTTCAACTCAAGGGCCATGTTTCAGCCTTGGCTATTTTCTTCCAAAGGTCTTTTGCCAACCACCGTTTGGTTAAGAACCTTTTCCAGGGGGTTACTCACATGCGCCCTCCACGTCAGCTTTTGTTACCAGTCTGGGATTTGAATTTGGTTTTATCTGCCATGCAGGGTTCTCCTTTTGAGCCTATTCTTGTTTGTTATCATTGTTCTTGGTTACCTCTGTATGGTGATTGCTTATTTTGGATTCTTATTCATTTTTGATTCTCCCGCCTTCTTGTTAACGGCTTGTCAATACTGGGAATTAGTGGGAGCTTCCTGGCTTTTTAAGGGGCCGGGAGTGGCCACAAGTCTTTTTCTGCAGTCCAGCGCCATCTTGTGGATGTATAACCCATGTGTAAGGAATATTCTGGAACAGGACATGCTGTATACTTATAATACCAATTCTACAGGTGAGTACTCACAGAATTGTATTATTCATATAAGAAGCCACGGAGGGATACAAGGAAATAAAAGGATCACCCTCACCCAGCAGAAGCGGCACGGGCAGCCGCGAGCGCAGGTGGTGTGTTGAGTCAGACGCCGGCTGCTGACATGCACATTGGTTACTGCTAGTATTTGTGTTCTTTTTATTTTATGTCTGCTTCTGAAGGACAGGTGTCTGGGTCCATATACATTATTTTCCCCTGGATGATTTACCATATCTTTTACATATGATACATCTCTCCATGGGGATAGAGGATAGGAGTGCTAGCCCTAGATCTAAGCATGATGGGTTTTAATGATGATTTAAGCATGGTGGGAAGCCCCTGTCATTTTCCATACACAAGTCCGTTTAAGAAGCTATCCTTAATGAATGGAGAGACCCAGTAAAGAAGGTACTAAGATTAGGGAACCTTAAGAGATGTTATCCATTTTCTGAAGAGGATTCTCTCTTTTGGGATAGGTGTCCCAAGTTGGATGCACTTTTTGTGAAGGTTTCTAAAGGAGTGGTATCCTCATGGACCCTTTAGACAAAAGGATGGATTCCATTTTAAAGCAGAATCTTGTTCTCTGAAACCGATTCTAGCTTCTACCTGTCCCAAGTCTTGGGAGTCCCTAGAAGATTTGATAGAGATCTCTGACATGATGAAGAACTCGCTGGAGTGGTGGCTTTGCAAAAACAGATCCATCAATGGTCTACTGAGAGATACCAAGTAGAAAAATGTAAAGACAGACACCTCCTCATGGGGTTGGGGAGCCCTTTGATGGCACAAGGAAAGTGGACCAAAAGGCTGAGTCTGAGAGTTGATAGTGCTAAAGGAAGACTTGTTTGTCTTCTCACAGCAACTAAGCGGTTGTCGTGTTCAGATCAGGACAAACAACACAATGACATACCTGAATCAACAGGGGAACAAGATCTCCCCTAAGAGCGGCAACATAAATTTTGCCTTGGGCAGAACAGAATCATATGGCTGATTTTCTAAGTTGCCCCCCGCTGTTGGAGGCAGGATGGTCTCTGAACCAGTAGGTGTTCGATCAAATCTGTGTCCTCCGGAGGTGAACCTTTTTGCATATGGAAAGAACCACAAGCTGAGTTTTTTGACCTAGCTCTGGGAATAGACACCTTGGCCCACGATCTGGTCTACGCAGTACCTCCAATCCGAATACTTCCACAAGCTCTCATCAAGTTATACGGTCAGTCAGCTACAGTTCTGCTTTTGGTCCCTTGGAGACCAAAGAGACCTTGGTTCTCAACACTGAAGACCCTGTCCATACAGGAGCCCTGGGAGCTTCTGGGGAGGCCGGACCTGCTATCCCAGGGACCGGTGCTTTGTCAAGATCCCCAGAGGTGGCATTTGACTCTGTTGACCCTGAAGTCAACATGCTTCTAGGAAAGGTTTTTTTTCAGATAATGTTGTTAACACCCTACTCTACAGTAGGAAGGAGGTGATTAGAAAGATTTATTTGAAGATCTGGAAGACCTTTAAAACATGGAAGACTCGGAAGAAGGCCTGACTCCAGCCTTCCGTCTATACTTAATTTATCCCATTGAATAAAGAGTGCAATCAGTTTTGTCTATAATAGATTTCCTTTCCTAGAAAGAATTACGGCTCACTCTACAAGAAGTCTCCACATCTTGGGCGGAGCAAGCTGGGGCCTCTATTGAACAGATTTGCTAAAGATGCTACTTGGTCTTCAGCGAAGAAGTTTGTTAGACATTACCATTACTAACCGTTACTAGACATTACCGTTGGACTTACTAACATTAGAGCAGGTGTGTGTTTCGGGCAGCCTTTCCCACTCAATAGAGGTAGATCTCTCAAGAGTGTGCTGCCCCGAGGATTTATTTATTTATTTATTATTTTTTTTTATAGAAAACTTTAGTTACATGGTAACTTTTCTTTTCGAATGGCCAGCATACAGGTTTCCCTCCCTCTGGCTATTATTGAATGCATTTTTTCATACTTAATCACCAGTAGGTCTGTCTTTGTATTTTTCAGATCTCTATAACAACTGTAGGCTGGGAGGAGGAGCTTTATTCACTTCTGGTGGTCATGTGTTCCTACCTAGGGGCGGAGCCATAAGATCTCGAGAGTATACTGCCGTTCGAATGTTTAGAAAAGTAACAAAAAATACTTTTTTTGTTGTTCTGACCCATTTATCCACCCACACTACCCTGCTTACTGCTTGCTCAGTGAGCTTTATGCTTCTTTCAAGACTATCGATTGCTCTTAGTGCAGCTCTCTTACTGAAACTTTGGTTGTGTTTTTCACCTATATAATAAAAAAAATTGGAGAGAAAGCATACCTTCAGATGGTGGATTCCTCCTAATACCAGCCATCTTGGGCTGTGATGGAAGGGGAAACATGAGATCATTCTCCCACTTTCCAGAAATATGACTTTAACTTGATAACACACGGTGCAATAACATTTTTTCCCGACTCCTCCATCACGACACCCTACTGAGAGACCACCTCCTTGTGACCCTATAGGGACAGGAAGCAACAGAGATGTTTAAAAGGACCGTCACTCCACCTCTTCCCCAATGTCTTTCCTGTCCATATTAGGGAAAACAGAAGTCATAGGTTCATCCATTTTTGGTTGGGATCAGAAGCATTTTTTATTTTTCTTTTTAGTTTTTATTGGGTCGTTCAAACATGAACATCCAGACTGTTTTTCCCGAGGGCCACCATGGCAGACCAATTCAAGTCTAAGGTATACTGGGCAGTTGCCCATATTTAAAATGTCTTTTATTTAAATGGCAGCTTAGATATCTTTTTTTTTTTTAAGAGTCATCTGCCAGAAAAAAGTCTGAAGCCCTGAATCAAAAACTTTCCCTTTATGTAATAAGTCTTCCCTCTAGTTCAAATAGATCCCTTTGTTCCCATTGTACTGGGAAACTGGGTAATTGGGAAAGTACTTCAGTTTTTCAGGGTATGGTGCACTCTTTTAAGTGTAAGATGATGGACACCTTTAACTGTATGCAAGATTATTTTCTTACGCAAGCTGATCAGGGTTCTATGGTTCCCCCGGGACCACCATCACCCCTCCCCTGCTCACTGATCCTTCACCTCCTGCTACGACGACGACTCCTTCTGTGCAAGTTAATCAGACAGCCTTAAAAAGGTCAGGCTTATACATGGCCTTGGGTTCTGAGAGTAAGGAAGAAGGGGAGTTAGTGGATGACGATTCAGCTACTTAAGGGAAGGTTTAAATTTACCCTAGAAGACTCACTGGAATTAAATTAATTAGGGCTACGTTATATTTAAAAATTGACCCTATAGCTCCCAAAACCCTGGTAGATATGTATGTGGAGCTAAAAGTAAGCCTATTCTTACTTTAAACAAGCACATTAAAGATTTATGTATGCAGATCCTTGTTCGAAATGCCTGAGGGTTGATGTGTTTGTTTTAGATTTAACTAGAAATTTGTCTATTCCTTTTGAGGACACAGGTACTATAGACAGGAAAGCGAATGTTTGTCTTAAAGTGGACCAACACCCAGGATTTTGACTATCCTGGGTTTTGGTCCACTTCAGGGGGGCACCCGGATTAGGGGTGCCCCGCTGTGTAAAACCCCCCAGAAACACCCCAATACTCACCTCACAACGCTCCCACGTGGCCGGGTGACAGCGACGGACAAGCGCTGACAGCGACGGACAAGCCAGCGCGTCCGCCGCCGCCTCCCGCACGTCCCTCTGACAGCGCGCGCGCCCGCGCCGGCCATTCACAAACGGCCGGCGCGGGCGCGCGCACGACTAGTGGGGCGCGCGGGAGGCGGCGGCGGCCGCAGCCGCCGCCGAGGAGGTGAGTTTTGGGGGGGTTTTCGGGGGGGTTCCTCACCGCGGGACATCCCGATCTCGGATGTCCCGCGGTGAGGGGGGTGATCGGCCCGGGAATCTTATAGATTCCCGGGCCGATCACCCCAGGGTGTTGGTCCACTTTAAGAGGCTTTGGGATAGTGTGTCTGCGGGTTTTTATTCCACCCTGTTTTTGGTGAAGAAACAAGCGGGTCTCACAGGTTAATCTTGAATCTAAAACAGTTGATTCAGTTTATTCTGTATCAAAAAAAATTCAAAATGGTTATTTCAACAATCCCCTTGCTGGAGAAGGGCTGCTTTATGGCTTCAATAGATCTTATGGATGCTTATTACATTCCCAATCCACCGGGATTCTCTGTCCTTTCTAAGAGCAGCCTTTTTCTGGAAGGGGCAGATGTGGCGCATTCTGTTTGTAGCCCTTCCCTTCAGGCTTTCCTCGGCCCCAAGTGATTGTGTAAGTGGCAGCTTATCTGAGACTCTTGCAAGTAGGGATAATACCTTACTTAGATGACATCCTGATTGTTGCTATGTCAGAAAGGCTGTTGCCAGAACAGATCTAATTAGTGCTTCAGACCCTGAAGTCATTGGGGTTGTTGATGCATTTTGAGAAATCAGAACTTGTCCCGGGGCAATCTGAGAATTTGCTTGCGATAATGCTGGATTCAAGAGCCCAAATGTCTTTTGTTCCACAGGAAAAGAGTCATTGGTATTCAAATTTAAGAGTTTTCAGCTCAATATTTGGTCTCATGACCTCCTGCATCTCAGCAGTGGAATAGGCTCAAGCTCATTCAAGAATACTTCAACTTTTTATTCTTATGAACTGGAATGGTCAGCAGGGGAAGTCTGGACGACAAAATTTTCCTGTTCAATCAGCTCTAGATTGATGGCGATTCAATGGATTCGAGAAAATGCAAATTTTATTGCAAAATTGTATTGCTGAATGCCAGCACCCAGGGTTGGGGAAGTGAAGTCCAAGGACATTGCTTCCAGGGGCATTCAAACCATTGTTCACTTTCCTCAAACCAAAAGTAGTTACTGGTGATCTGGTATGTGCTTCTGCATTCTCATAAATTTGATCTTTCAGAGGAATGTTTGGGTCTTGATGGACAATGCAGTGTCTGTGGCCTATGTAAACCTAAAAGGTGGGACAGTTACCCCGGGCATATTGCAGTAGCAATGAGGATATTTGCCTGGGCCAAAAATAATGTATTGTCCTTGAAGGCCCTGCACCTGAAGGGAAAATTAAATGTACAGACAGATTATCTAAGGTGACACATTCTCCACCCAGGAAAATGGAGCTTGAACGAAAAGATTTTCCAAAAACATTGTCAGAAATGGGAAACTTTCAAGATTGATCTCCTTGCCTCTCAAGTAAATGCAAAGCTTCTGCAATTCTTTTCTCTGAATCCATAGGACACCCCATTAGCAGTGGATGCACTGATGTCCATATTGGCCCCAAAAAAGCCTGGTTTCCAGCCCTGTTAGCTCTAAGTCAGGAGGATCCAGTTGTTCTTCCTTGCAGTCGGGATCTTCTTCTACAGGGGCCTATTTGGCACCCGCAAGTCAGGGAATTGATTTGGACGGGATGTTGAACGGAAAATCTTGGCGGATAAGGGATTTTCTACCAAAGTTATATCCACTCTAATGCAGAGCAGGAGCCAGTGACCTCAAAAATGATCTGAGTGTGTGGAAAGCTTTTTGTAAATTCAACAGAAGTTTTCCTAAAGTCTGTTGCCTCACGTTCCCAATATTCTAGAATTTCTTCAGAAAGGGGTAGACATGGGGCTGAAAGCTAGCACACTAAGTTTCCAATTGGCAGCACTTAATGCCCACTTTTTTGGGTCCTCCCTCTGAACTGCTTTTGGTGAAATGCTTTTTAGTAGCAGTACAAAGGATGGAGATAAAAACCAGTAAGTCGATTGACATTGCAGGACTTGCCATTAAGAAAGGTTCTTTCAGCAGTCATCCCACCCTGGAAGTATTTACCGTATTTTCCGCCCTATAAGACGCACTTATTTTTCCCAAAAAGTGGTGGGAAAATGTACTTGCGTCTTATCGGGCGAAAAGCAAAAAGTTAAAAAGTTAACTCACCTCTCCATCGTTCGCGCTGTCCCGGAAGCAGCGGAGACAGCCTTCTCCGCAGAGCCAGACACCCAGCCGGTTACAGTGGTGGGCGTGGCTGATGCTCGAGCATCGGCCACGCCCACCGCTGTTTAAGTCCATTTGTCTCTGTCTGCTGGCACCTTGGAGAAGTGGCAGAGACAGTGCGAGCTGCTGAGGCAGCTGCCCCCGCAGCTCGCACTGTCCCTGCCACTTAAACAGCCGGACTTAAACAGCGTTGTCCACCGCTATACCAAGCCAAGTGTTTCTGGGTGAAGATGGCGAGGACAGCGGGGAGGATTAAAAGGTGAACTTAATTTTTTTTTTTTTTTACTTTTGCCTATGGGGAATGGGATACCACACTACCTGAATGGGATGCCACACTACCTATATGGGAATGGGGAATGGGATGCCACACTACCTGAATGGGATGCCACACTACCTATATGCCAATGGGGAATGGGATGCCCCACTACCTATATGGGAATGGGGAATGGGATGCCACACTACCTGAATGGGATGCCACACTACCTGAATGGGATGCCACACTACCTGAATGGGATGCCACACTACCTGAATGGGATGCCACACTACCTGAATGGGATGCCACACTACCTGAATGGGATGCCACACTACCTGAATGGGATGCCACACTACCTATATGGGAATGGGGAATGGGATGCCACACTACCTATATGGGAATGGGGAATGGGATACCACACTGCCTATATGGGATGCCACACTGCCTATATGGGATGCCACACTGCCTATATGGGATGCCACAATGCCTATATGGGAATGGGATGCCACACTGCCTATATGGGAATAGGAGGGGGGGATACCACACTAGCTGGATGGGATGCCACACTAGCTGGATGGGATGCCACACTAGCTGGATGGGATGCCACACTAGCTGGATGGGATGCCACACTAGCTGGATGGGATGCCACACTAGCTGGATGGGATGCCACACTAGCTGGATGGGATGCCACACTAGCTGGATGGGATGCCACACTAGCTGGATGGGATGCCACACTAGCTGGATGGGATGCCACACTAGCTGGATGGGATGCCACACTAGCTGGATGGGATGCCACACTAGCTGAATGGGATGCCACACTACCTGAATGGGATGCCACACTACCTGAATGGGATGCCACACTACCTGAATGGGATGCCACACTACCTGAATGGGATGCCACACTACCTATATGGGAATGGGATACCACACTACCTGAATGGGCTGCCACACTGCCTATATGGGCTGCCACAATGCCTATATGGGAATGGGATGCCACACTGCCTATATGGGAATGGGATGCCACAATGCCTATATGGGAATAGGAAGGGGGGAATGCCACACTGCGTATGGGAATGGGATGGGGGTATCCCACACTGTCTATGGGAATGGGATGAGGGAATGCCACACTGTCTGTAATTGGGTGCTTTAGCAGTCCCAGTAAAAATCCTCAAGAAGCTGGGCATCCATCTCCTCGTGCTCATATAGCAAGGTTACATGATGTTCCTCCCGACGCTCCTATTGCACTTTTTTGTGTGTTAAAGTTACAAAGCTCACCAAGATGCAAATTGCAATTCACACCTAAATGTGAAGGCAGAGTTAAAGGGGACTGTAAACCCAATAGCAATAAGGCAGCAATCAGCTAACCTGATGACTGGCTCACGTGTCTCTTCTCCTTACTTCAGCGCTAGGTAGGAGCTGTAGCAGGGCTCCAAAATGTGCCCCTACTTTCAATTTCCTTACACCTGGATCACACAAAGTGGTCTAGCAGCCTGTTAGCAAAGGTATTTCTCTTGGTGCTCTCCGTGTGGGTGAGCCTAGAAAGCCGCAGCTGTCCCACAGTGGTCTCTGACCACAGCAAAGATTGCTCAAAAGCTGCTCCGTGTCCTTCCTAGCTCAGCCATGAACTAGAAATAGAAGAGCTGTAAGTGGCTTCACTATGAAGAATATATAAGGTGTTCACATATAATCTGATATATTCTAAGTATGTCACACAACCCGCTTCAGATAGTCCTTACACTTGGGTTACACCGACCTGTAGAGGGCGATCTTGCAGAGATGTCATGAAAAAAAGGGAGCCCCTCCCGGTCCATAAATACCTGGGACCTCCCACTCATTCCCCAGTCTTTCATCTCTGCAGACGGCGAGCAAGTCAGAAGATGATGTCTCCTCCTTGCAGGTAGCCGGGGTAACTCCCGGCCCCCCCTCTTTTTTGATCTATTTCTGCCTGGACTTACAGTTAATCCCCTTTTTTTTAATAAAGAGCCTCCCAGCCTAGGCTGCGGGTCTGGGCAAGGGTAGACGGCACCTTATGGTGCCTTAGGAGCTATGCTCCACCGTGAGACACCATACTAAGGCGTAGGCGGTATTCCGGGTTGGTGATCCCGGTTGGGATGCCCTGTCCTTGCCCTTACACCTTTGTGGTGTTATTTCCCCCCTTCATCGGTCATCCATTCTTCCCTTCAGCTGAGAGGGGGGGGGGGCGCTTTTCCCGTTAGTTTTCCTTTACCCTCAGAGTGCATGCTTGTGCTACTTGTATGTATGTTGTACGCTTTCTTGGCCGGGCCGGCGGTTTGCGGCACCGCCGGCCGTTACTGTCAGTCTCTGGGGGAGCTTCTCCCTCTCTCCGGCACGGTTTTGGAGGGGGCGGGGCGCCGTCCTGCGGCCCGCCCCCTCCCTCCGTGATGTTGGTGCCGCTGCAGAGCCCGGTCACTGGCCGGGAGCCTCGTTGACAGGGGAAAGGGGCGGGAGCAGAGCGCGGTCCGCGCCAGCACGCCCCTCTTCTGCTTCCTTGCTGCAAGTTCCCTTCGCCTCGTGCAGGACACCATTACCGTAAGCACCAAGTGGGCTCCACTCTCTTCTTGGCTGTTATTCTGCTTGTTAGCACGAGATATATTCTATTATATGTATGTGTGCTTTGGCATATGTTTCTGTACACAGCATCTGTGGGTTTGTGTGTGTGATAGTCCCTCTTTTTGTATTCCAGGCGGACCCTTCTTGGATCTTAAAGGGTCCTCCCGGTCCTAGGGTACCTGGTTTAGTTTAAGAACTCCCTATAAATCCTCCCACGTGGGACACAGAAGGGGCATCCCGGGTCGCTTATATTGCGTAATTCCCTTGGGCTTTGCGACTGCCGAAAAAATCACCATATGGAGGCTTCCCAGGATACCCGGCTCGGGCTCCCCTTGGGGCAACCCCGGCAGTGTTTGGGGTGTGGGGTATCCCTTACTGGGGATGATGTATTCCTTTGCATACCATGCGCGCAGCAGACTATTACGCGGCAGTCCGGATCCCATGCGTCTGGTTCTGCGCCGCCGGTCTCTTCACCTACCTCTCCCCGCCTGACCCGTACCCCATGTGACGCTGTCATGTGTGGGGAGTCGCAATCTGAGGTGTGTACCAGATTGGCCAATCTTGAAAAATTATTTTCTAGCGCTGCTGCCAGAAAGGCCCCGGCTAAGAGAAAGCACTTGTCTCCAGCCACGCCGGCTTCTGATTTGGATGATTTTGATTCACTGGACTGGTCTGATTACCCCCCTCTAGAGGAAGGGGAGCTATTTGAGGAGTCGGACGGTTCTGACGATCAGCAGTTTGTTGGCACTGATGCCGAGCGGGGTCAGGGGGATTCTTGGGATACCCCTAAGGTCCTGGCTCATATGTTTGAGGTTCTGGCAATTTCTCCTCCGGAAGTGGCTCTTCCACAGAAGGGGGAGTTCTTTGAGGCAGCGAAGCCGCGCTTGGAATTCCCTAGTCAAAAGCATTTTGATGGCATTATTCTTAAGGAATGGGAGAGGCCTACTCGGCTTCCAGGTGTTCCTCCGGTTTGGGATAAGAAATATCCCTTTCCGGCGGATGCGGTGAAGCGATGGTCGTCCCCTCCCGAGGTGGACGCCCCTGTTTTGGGGTTGTCTAGGACCTCCGTTTTGCATTCTCCTGACTGTTCTACTCTCAAGGATGGAGAGGATAAACGCATTGACCAGATGGCTTGTCATGGTTTTGCCAGTGTCGGGTCGGCCTTTGTGCTTCGGCGCTTTTAGTAGTGGCTTCTAGGTCTGTTGTTAGGGACCTGTTGTCCACTTCCAGGCTTGACCCGGCTAGTGATGAATTCACCGCCCTTAAGCGGTGCGAGTTGTTTTTGTCATTTGCGCTAGCCGCCCTGGATGACACCATGGTGATGTGTAGCAGAACTTCGGCCTTGCTTGTGGCTATTCGGCGGTCGGTTTGGTTACGCCAGTGGGCGGCTGATTTTGTGTCCAAAAAGTCGCTTACGGCTCTTCCCTTTTTGGGGTTGTGGCTCTTTGATGAAAAATTGGATTCTGTCGCAAAAGGGGGTAAGTTACCTCAGCGAAAGAAGCAACGTCGTCCCTTTCGGGGGCAGCTTCCTTTGCTCCTTCCTTTCATGGGGCCAGAGCTGGCAGGAGATTGGCTGTCTTCCCCTCCAGAGGTGATTCCTGGAACAGGGGCAGAGGACGTGCCCGTCCAGGTCACAGCTGGGGCTCTAAGCCCAAAGCCGCTGCCAAGCCGGCTCAGCAATGAGGGGGCGCCCTTACCCTTGCGGATGGGGGGACGGCTGCGTCACTTCTCCCAGGTCTGGGACCAAGAGGTCTCGGACAGATGGATCCGGGAAGTGGTGTCTTCCGGTTACAAGCTGGAGTTCGAGATCTGGCCTCCTCCCAGATTCTTCAGGTCTCGGGTGCCCTTGGATCCTCCGGTAGCGAAAGGGCTCCGGGTGGCGGTAAAAGGTCTCCTGGACATGGCTGTCATTTGCCCGGTGCCTTCCTCGGACCGGGGCCTGGGATTCTATTCCAATCTGTTCACGGTGCCCAAAAAGGATGGTTCCGTTCGTCCCATCCTGGATCTGAACAGGTTTATCCGTCCCAGGAAGATCCGCATGGAAACTCTGCGTTCAGCCATAAATTTGCTTCGCCAGGAGGACTTCATGACGTCCATAGACATCAAGGATGCTTATCTGCACGTTCCGATCTTCCCGGCACATCAGAAATTTCTCAGGTTTGTGGTGGGAGATCGGCATTTTCAGTTTGTGGCTCTTCCGTTTGGCCTTACCTCGGTTCCAAGGGTTTTCACCAAGGTGCTGGCAGGGGTGATGGCCCTCCTCAGAGCCCAGGGTATCCACATCGTGCCTTATCTGGACAATCTTCTCATCATGGCATCCTCTCTCAGCCGGGCGGAGCTGGATACCAGGACTGTTGTATCCACTCTGGAGAGATTCGGCTGGGTGATCAACTATTCCAAGTCCTCCCTTTCTCCGTCCCAGGGTGGTGTCGTTTCTGGGAATGTCTCTGGATACTTCTCAGGCCAGCGTGTTTCTTCCTCTGCCCAAGGTCCTTTTGATTCAGGAATTGACTCAGCTTCTTCTGTCCTTCCCTCGTCCGTCCATCCGACTGGTGGGATTGATGGTGGCCTCTTTCGAGGCGGTTCCCTTTGCTCAGTTTCACACAAGGCAGCTCCAGCTCCTCCTCTTGGCGGCCTGGGACAGGTCTCCGCTGTCATTGGATCAGTCGTTTCTGAAGTGTCCCCCCGGGTTCGGCGTTCCCTTCAGTGGTGGCTGGAACCAAGCAATCTGATGAGGGGCAGGGGCTGTCTGACCCCTTGTTGGGAGACGTTCACCACGGATGCCAGCCTGTCAGGTTGGGGGGGGGGGGGGTTGGAAGGATCTTCAGTTTCAGGGACTGTGGGGGCCTCAGGAGGCTCACGATCCCATCAATGTTCTGGAGCTGAGAGCCATCAGGTTGGTTCTGGCTCACTTGACTCATCAGTTACAGGGCTTACCGGTCCAAGTTTGGTCGGACAATCAGACGGCGGTCGCCTACATCAATCACCAGGAGCAGCAGGAGTGCCCTCAGGGAAGTGTCCTTGATCCTTGCTTGGGCAGAGAGCAATGTCCCATGCATCTCGGCGGTGTACATTCCGGGAGTGGAGAACACTGAGGCGGACTCCCTGAGCAGGTGCTCATCTCGCCGGGGGGAAATGGTCTCTCAGCCCCAAGGTGTTTCGGTCACTTAGCCACAGGTGGGGGACTCCGGAGGTGGACCTCTTTGCCTCTCATCACAATCACAAGCTTCCGGGATTTGTGTCTCTCTCGTGGGATCCGCTGGCTCTGGCAGTGGATGCCATGTCTCTGAGCTGGAGGGATCTGGGGTTTCTGTACCTGTTCCCTCCGTTCCCTATGGTAGGCAAGGTGGTGCGCAAGCTGGCGCTAGAGGATGTGTCAGCAATCTTGGTGGCTCCAAGATGGCCAAGGCAGGTTTGGTTCGCAGACGTTGTGCGGTTGGCAGCGGATCAGTT
The DNA here is from genome assembly GCA_027917425.1 of Gastrophryne carolinensis. Lineage (NCBI taxonomy): Eukaryota > Metazoa > Chordata > Amphibia > Anura > Microhylidae > Gastrophryne > Gastrophryne carolinensis. Next base: position 307,539,521 of record CM051236.1, on the reverse strand, counting down.
CGTTCTGCCCCTTCTGCCGGATCGGCTCACTCAGGGTCAACTACTCTACCCCAATTTACTAACGCTGGCTTTGACGGCGTGGCTGCTGAAACCTCCATCTTGAAGGAGGAAGGTCTTTCTGATGCTGTGATTCAGACTCTGGTTAGTGCTAGGAAGAGGTCTTCCTCTACCATCTACTATAGGGCTTGGAGGTCTTATATTGATTGGTGTGAGGTCCAGGCCTTGCCTTGCAGGGTGTTTTCTATCCCTAGGGTTTTGGAATTTCTGCACCATGGTCTGGACTTGGGGTTGCAGCTTAGTACGTTGAAAGGGCATGTTTCTGCCCTGGCGGTTTTCTTTCAAAGGTCTTTTGCTCTTCATCCTCTGTTTAAGACTTTTTTTTTCAGGGGGTTAAGCATGTGCGGCCGCCTAGGAAGCCTTTGCTCCCAGTTTGGGATTTGAATTTGGTTCTCTCTGCTCTTCAGGCTCCTCCTGTTGAGCCTTTGCAGGATATTACTCTTTCTACGCTTACTCAGAAGGTTGCTTTTTTGGTTGCCATCACTTCCGTTCGGCGTGTATCGGAGTTGGCGGCTTTGTCCATTCAGGCCCCGTACTTTGAGAGGCATCAGGACAAGGTTGTTTTCCGCTTCAAGACAGATTTCCTTCCTAAGGTGGGTTCTGCCTTTCATCTTAATCAGGACATTGTTCTACCCTCCTTGTGTCCTAAGCCCAGCAATGACAAGAAGAGGGTCCTGCATTCTTTGGATGTGGTTCGCTGTGTGAAGTACTATTTGGTGGCTACTTCCTCTTTTCGTAAGACTGACGCCTTTTTCGTGGTGCCCTCCGGACCTAGGAAAGGTTTGGCACCCGCCAAGTCTTCCATTAGTAAATGGATTCGCCAGGCCATTGTTTGGGCCTATTCTGCCAAGGGGAAGATTCCCCCTTTTCGTGTTACTGCTCATTCTACTCGTGCTGTCGGGGGGCGTCCTGGGCTTTCCAGCACCAGGCCTCTGTTGAGCAAGTTTGTAAGGCTGCTACTTGGTCTTCTGTTCACACTTTTTCCAAGTTTTACAAGGTTGATGTGCGGGCCTCAGCGGATGCTGTTTTTGGCCGCAAAGTTCTGCAAGCTGCGGTGGTTTAAGTTTGTGCATTGTTGCCTTGTTTTGGATCCCCGCCCTTTATGGACACTGCTATTGGATGTCCCAAGTGTAATGACTATCTGAAGCGGGGTGTGTGACATACTTAGAATAATACCATTTTGTGAATACTCACCTTTAAAATGGGTATTATAAGTATGTCACACACCCCGCTTCACCCCGCCCTTTGGTATTTTGGATCCTTTATATGGTGAACCTTTCTTACTGTTACTGGTTAATTTGGCTCTTCCTGGTCCCTTTGTTTCCTTACTGCTGTCTTAATACTGGGGAATGAGTGGGAGGTCCCAGGTATTTATGGACCGGGAGGGGCTTCCTTTTTTTCATGACATCTCTGCAAGATCGCCCTCTACAGGTCGGTATAACCCAAGTGTAATGACTGAAGCGGGGTGTGTGACATACTTATAATACCCATTTTACAGGTGAGTATTCACAAAATGGTACTTTTGAGATGCTTTGAAATGGCTTTTTACACTGTTCCTAAGGGGAATAAGGTAGCAGAATGTTAATGTGTGCCTGGGGAGAGACTTTGAACTTGCTTCAATAAATAACTAGCATGCCCCCACCGTTGCTAGCCATTATCCTAGTAAATGCAAAAACATAAGTACTTACAACTTCTGCTTTTAATTCCTGCATTTTTTTACTAAAAAGCAAGACCACTTAGAAGATGAGCAGGACCTAATGAGTGCTACAGTTGATATACAAATGCACAGCATAAAGTCGTTGTTTTGGACTTTGCTTCGGCATAGGGAGCACAGTGTGGCCTATGTAAATGGCTGGGCACAGGAGTGCGCACAGCTGCATGGATGCCAAGGATGCATTCTAGGCAAAACTGATTTCTTTGCTTTAATTTCTGGGTCATGGCTGAGCTGGGAAGAGCATGATCAGCCCCAACCCAGAAACTGGAGCAAATAAAGCAATTTCACTTAGAATAGTATGGTATTACATATAATCAGATTTTGAGATGCTCTGAAATGGCTAATTGTACACTGTGACAAAGGGGGATAAGGTGATGTGTTTCTGGACAGGGACTTTAGTATTCTGCACAAATTGTGCCAAAGACCCGTCATCTGTGTGAGTTTCTAAGGGCAGAAAGGGACAATAGTGTTATAAAAGTAAATAGTGGTAATAAGGGGCAGTCATGGCCTAGTGTTTAAGGAAGTGGCCTTGTGACCGGGGTGTGGTAATTTTGATTTCCGTCTGGGACATGACTGAAATGCTCTTGAGAAAGGCAACTGCTCCCCGAGCACTGTTGCTTGGGCAGCCCACTTCTGCCACTTAAATATTAATAGCCTATGTTTTCTAGGCAAACTGATATTCTTAGTATACAGTATGTCCTGCTCCAGATATAGTACTTACACTTGGGTTATCCTCCGCCAGATGGCGCTGCACTGCAGAGACATGCAAAACAGGCTCCTCCCGACCCTCAAATACCCGGGGACCTCCCACAAATCCCCAGATTTCTCTGCAGTGCTGACTGCGAAGACATGAAATATCACACTCTCGCAGGTGAGCGGGGCTATTAAAGCCTGCGGCCCTGTTGGACTATTCCCACCCGTCCTGGTAGAGATGTGCCTCCCAGCCTGGGCTGCGCTGGTCGGGTGAAGGTAGGCTGCACTACGTGTGCTTATGGAGCGCTGCTCCTCCGCAGTCCCCCACCAAAGGGTAGGCGGTGTAGGCTGATGGTGAGCCTCTATGGGATGCCCCTCCCGCATTATTGCCCCTTACCCCGTGTAGCTGTGGGCCCTGTACGAAGGGCCGCCATCCTCCCTCGTTCCCCCCGTAGTCGGGGGGGAAAGAAAGGGGGGGGGTGTGCCTGTGTGGTCTGTATATGATCTTTGCACGTATATGGCCTTTGTCTGTCTTTGGACTCTTATAGATATGGTGTCAACCGCCGCGCCTTTTTTTGTATTTTACTCGTATGACTGCCGCCGCGCACGCTTTTTTTCCTTCGTTGGATGTTCCGCGCCGGAACATCTTCGGGAGGGCGGGGTCTGGTTTGGCGCACTCCGCATCATGGCACGCTCTGGCCCGCCCTTCGAGGTACACGGCACCATTTTGTCCGCGCGCGACGCGTGGGGCATTCCTGCTTACCGTGGTACCGTAAGTGCCCTCTCGGGCGGCTTATACTCATTGTAGTGTTTGGGTTCTGACACCATTCTCTTCTCATTGTGTCTTTCAGACTGGTGAACACCATTGGCTTCTCCCGGCCCGGTGTAATTTATAGCGGGCCTTGTAAAATTCTAGCGGGTCTTTGGGGCATCCAGGGCTGCCTATAGCGTAAATCCCTGCTGGCATATTGTGCCTGAATAATCACCATATGGAGGCATTTCATAATTATGTGACCGGGGTCCCTCTGGGACAAGACCGGCTGTGTATAGCGTGTGGACAACCCCATGCTGATGCTGACAGGGCACGGGTCTGTGGACCCTGTGCCGAGCAAGCACTGGCCCTGCAATCAGGCTTGCCAGTGGCTGCACCTCGTTTCAATACATCTATTTCCCCATGCTTAAATCTCACTCCTGCTGAGTCGCATACAAGTGGGGATTTGCAGCCTGCTGTGTCTTCCAGACTGCCTACGGCTGAACAGGTTATTGCGAGGTTGTCAGAGCGCATGGGCCCTGGTAAGAAGCAGCACTTGACTCCTCCTGTTACTGTTTTTCCTATGGGAACTGAGGAGTTTACTACTCCGCGTGACTATACCCCTTCTGATGGAGAGCTGTTTTCTGACCAGTGTGACATTGGCGATTTGTTGATTAAGGTCTTTAAGGTTCTGTCTATCTCTCTCCCTGGTGAGGCTCCCAAGCCGAGAGGGGAGCGTTTCCATACAGCGACAGCACTTTTGGAATTCCTAGACCAGGCTCTTTTCCATGCTCTTGTGCTCAAGGAATGGGAATGCCCCAGTAAACTTCCAGGGGTCCCAGGGGACTGGGATAGGAAATACCCTTTTCCCCCTGAGGTGGTTAATTGTTGGTCATCACCCCCCGTGGTGGATGCCCCGATCATAGGGGTTCCTAACCCCCCCTTTATTGCAGCCCCTGCTTATAATACCCTTCGGGATGCTGAGGACCGGTGCATTGATCTGCTGGCCTCCCACACCTTTTCTTGTGCAGGGACGGCGCTGCGCCCGGTCTGTGCCGCGACTATTACTGCAGTGGCCGCTAGAACCCTCATCAGAAAGATGCTTGATCATCACTCTGATGATCTCCCCTGGGATGTGTTTAATGCACTCTCCAGTTGTGATGTGTTTGTAAAATGTATCCTATTAGCGTTGGATGACACCATTAGAATGTGTGCAAGAACTTCTGCCCTTGTGGTGACTATACGTCGCTTGGTCTGGCTGCGACAGTGGGGTGCTGACGATGCTGCTAAAAAGACTCTTACTGGGCTTCCCTTTAGAGGGCTACGCTTGTTTGGGGCACGTCTAGACCTGTTTGGTAAAAAGGGTAAGTCACCCCCAACGCAGGGGCCGCCTCGGGGCAGTGGCACCCCTCCTCCCCCCTACCATAGTGTTAAACAAGAACCAGGGGTGTCCTTCCTGGGGGCTCGCGCAGACTCCTGCCCCAGGAGCGGCAGACAATGCCCTGGCCCCTCCGGCGGGGCTAAGCCTAAATCTTCTACCAAACCCCCCAGGCATGATGGGGCACCCTTGCCCGTCTGGGTAAGGGGATGGCTGCGGCACTTTGCTCTTGTCAGGAGGCATCACGCCTCATTCTGGTGGATTCAGGAGGTAGTGTCCTCCGGATACAGGATAGAGTTTGCTGCGTGGCCTCCCCCAAGATTATCAGGGTACTCCTGGTCCCTGTCTCTGTTCAGGTGTTGGTGCAGGCCATGCAAGGCCTGCGGGGTTTGGGGGTCTCTTGCAGATTGCCCTTGACAGGCAGAGGCAGGGGCCGCTACACCAACCTTTCCACAGTCCCCCGAAAGGATGGGTCAGTCTGGCCCATTCTGGATTCACAGGTTTTCGGCAATTCTCCAATTACAGGCAGTTTCTGCATGGAAACTCTGAGATGGGCCTTCAGCGCTTTGCGCCCAGGGGGCTTTTTGCCGTCTGGGGCGCTCAAAGATGCTTCTGTTCACATCCCTGTGTCTTCTGGACACCGAGGCTCTTCAGGTTCGTGTTGGAAGTCCAACACTGCTAATCTGTGGCCTTGTTATCTGGCCTCTCTTCAGATCCCAGAGTGCTCATCAAGGTGCTGACGGGGGTGATGTCTCTGATGAGACCAAGGGGCGTCCGCGCTATGACCTACCTGGACGTCCTTTTCCACTTCCCAGTCTCTACGTCAGGCTGTTTGATACTCGGCTGGTGGTGTCCACTGGGTGTCGTTTGAATGGTTGACCAATCACTCCAAGTCCTCATTGTCCCCTTGATTGGTAACTCCATTCCTAGGAATGAATCTGGATTTGGTTCAGGCGAGAACCTTCCTTCCTCAGCAATAAAGTGGACAATCTGGTTGCATGGGCTTAGTCCCTCATTGCTGTCCCCGTCCCTTCGCCAGGCAGGGATGCAGCTGGTGGGCCCGTTGGTGACTTGCTCAGAAGAGATCCCTTATGCTCAGTTCCCCTTGGGCCCTTCTATAACTTCTATTGTTAGTACAGGACAGGGATCCAGCATCCTTGGATTAGGGTCTGTGTGCCTTCCCCACTGGTGAGGAGGTACCTCTTGGAGTGGATGAACTTAAGGAACCTGTCTGGGGGCAGTTCCATTCTTGCCCCTTCCTGGAGACGGTCACCATGGATGCCAATCTATCAGGTTAAAGGGGGGGTTTTCTTCTGAAACTCCCTGCGGTTCTGGGGGAGGTGGGGCCTTCAGAGGGTCCATACGCCAATCAATGTTTGAGACAGCGAGCGTTCAGGTTGGTTCTATCTCGCTTGGCTACTCCCCTTCAGGGCCTGCCTGTTCGGGGCCGCTCGGTCTGTCTTACAACAGTGGCCTACATTAATCATCTGGGAGGGACCTGGAGCAGGAGGGTCCTCCAGGAAATGTCTATGATCCTAATCTGGGTGGAGGACAATGTTCCCTGCATACCAGTGGTTTTCGCTCCGGTAGGGTCTCTCTGCGACAGGATGTGCTAATCCCTGTGTCACTATGGGGTCCAACCAGTTGTGGATCTGTTTGTGTCCCGTCGCTATCACAGGCTCTCGGGCCTTGTTTCCCTGTCCCAAGATCTTCTGGCCGTGGTCAGGATGCCTTGGTAATGTTACGGCTGGACATTCTGTTCTGTATGTCTTTTCTCCATTCCCCCTGCTAGGCAGGGTTCTGCGCAAGATTGCTCTGGACGGGGGACCAGTGACCCTGGTGGCCCCCGGGTGGCCTAGTAGAGTGTGGTTCGCAGACATGGTACTGAGGGCAGTAGTTCTGTACGTTCTGCCAGGAGTGCCAGCTCTGCTCACTCAGGGCCCCTTTACGTCACCCCAATCTACAGACTCTGGCATGGACGGCCTGACTGCTGAAACATCCATCTTGATGGAGACAGGCTTATCTGTCTCTGTGATTGAGACTATGGGAAGACTAGGAGCAAGCTTCTTCTTCTTTCGTCTGTTATAGGGTATGGCATACCCATATTGATTGGTGTGAGTCTAGGTCTCTTCCCTGTCGGGCGTTCTCGGTTCCCAGGGTTCTAGAGTTATTACAGCATGAGTTGGAGTTGGTTCTCTAAGTCAGTACTCTGATGGGTCAGGTTCTGCCCTGTCTGCCTTACTTTAGAAGTCTTTGTTCAGTTTTCCTTGGTTAAGACTTCTTTCAGGGGGTACTCATGTGCGTCCCCCATGTAATCCTATGGTCCCTGTTGGGATTTGAATTGATTCTGTCTGCCTTGCAGGGTTTTCCCTTTGGTCCTATTCAGGATACTGTCTGGCTGTTCTTACCCTCGAGGTTGTCCTTCTGGTGGCTGTTACTTCGGTCAGACGTGTGTTTGGCGGGCGGCTCTGTCTATCTAGCCCCATTCTTTGAGATACACCAGGATAAGGTGGTGTTCCGCCTGAAGCCGGACTTTCTGCCTAAGGTGGTGTCTTATGTTCAAGACATTGTTCTTCCTTCTGTGCCTTATTCCTAGCAGCGCTGAGGAAAGGGTTCTGCATTCCTTGAACAGGTGTTGGAAGTTATTTCCTTGGTAGTCACTGCGTCCTTTAGGAGAACTGATGCTCCTTTGGGCCTACGGTCACTCCATCCTGAATGTGCCCGATCTCTTCTGCTCTCGGGGAGTTGGGCGACTTTGGCCCTGGTCATTAATTGAATGGGATGGTTCCTTCTGGTCCTAGGAAAGGGTTTTTGGCTTCCGCCAATCTACTGTTAGCGATTGGATTCTTCAGGCTGTTACTCAGGCCTATTCCACCAAGGGGAAGAATCTTTCCTTTTCGCTTTACTTCGTATTCTACTCGTGCTTTTGGTGCCTCTTGGGCCTTTTAGCACCTGGCTTCTGTTGAACTGGTTTGCTAGGCCGCTATTTGGTCTTCTGTTCATGCCTTTTCAAAGTTTTACAAGGTTGATGTTAGGGCCTCAGCTCATGCTGTCTTGGCCGCATGGTTTTGCAGGTGACAGTGGTTTTAACTGTCTGCTGTTGCCTTTTTTGTTGGGGATCCCACCCTACTTTATGGACACTGCTATTGGATGTCCCAAGTGTAAGTACTATATCTGGAGCAGGACGTACTGTATACTAAGAATAATACAATTCTGTGAGATTCGCCTGTAGAATTATTTGTATACAGGACGTCCTGCTCCACCCCACCCTGGTTTTTGCATTTTTCTGGATCCCCTGTATGGTGATGGTTGCCATTGTTATAGTTACCAGTTTCGGTGGTTAATTCTCCCAGCTTCTTGTTCACTGCTTTTCAATGCTGGGGATTTGTGAGAGGTCCCCGGGTATTTGAGGGGCCGGGAGGAGCCTGTTTTGCATGTCTCTGCAGTGCAGCGCCATCTGTCGGAGGATAACCCAAGTGTAAGTACTATATCTGGAGCAGGACGTACTGTATACAAATAATATCAATTCTACCTACAGGTGAGTATTTCACAGAATTGTATTTTCTTTGCTTCAATTTCTGGGTAATGGCTGAGATGGGAATAGCATGTTACGGAGCAGCCTTAAAGTGGACCAACACCCACCCCGGATCGGCCCGGGAATCGATAAGATTCGGGCTGCCCAGCGGAAGTGGACCAACACCCAGGATAGTGAAAATCCTGGGTGTTGGTCCACTTTAAGAGTCTTCAGTATGTTCTGCTGTGGTCAGTTACTTGCTGGGTTTGCTCACGCTGAAGGCACCAAGAGACGAAATGTAGTACCACTTTTGCGTGCTGCTGGAGAAATGAAATTGAAAAAAGGGCAAACTTTGGAGCCCTGCTACATCTTCTACCCTAGACTGAAGGAAATGGAGAAGAGGCACACGGGACAGGCTTCAGGTGAACTGCTTGATGTCTAATGATTGCCATTGGGATTGCATTCCCTTTAAATATATGTTGATCCTGAGCTGCTCTCTTGTCTCCTCATGATTACTGTAGCTTATTACTAACTGGTCTTCCCCTCACTAAACATTCTAATCCATCCTAAATGCAGCAGCCCGTCTGATTTATCTGTCTAATCGCTGCTCTGATGCCCCCCCCCCCTGTTAATCATTGCACTGGCTGCCCATACAGTATAGGAATCAGTTCAAACTGCTCAATCTCACCCCCAAAGCTTTCCATGGTGCTGCAGCCCCCACATCTCCTGTATACAATTTATAAGGGATGCTTTGGGTGCCTTTGTTGATATAGCTATGTGTGCGGACTTGCAGTTTAAACTAACCGGACATATAACTCTTTATAGGAAAGCGAAAAAGGATGATTACATTTTGATAGTTTGTGTGCTTAAAAATATTTGTGTGGTGGGGCAGAGGTGTTTAAATGTAGCCGGATATTTAGGGCCTCTGTGCTGGGTATGAAATGTGTCCAACTATTTGTCAAGCTTGACATCTGTGACTACCTCACTTCTTTTCTTGGTTTAACCTGTCTAGCTCTTGCAGATTCTTTTCCTTTCTGGTGACTTGGTGATAGTAAACAGGCACTGCAAAGGAATGTTCAACCTCTGCAGATCACTGCTTGAAGTTATTTGACTGCAAAACTTTTGGCGTTTAAGGGGGACCTAGAGTGGAAAGGGGGAAAGAGAGAGCCTGGAACATGTACACAAAATATATAGAAGTACTTGTACATTAATCAGGCAGTTGATCACCTTTTTATTCTCTGTGTAGATTTTTTTGTGTCAAATGCTAAAGCCCCATTCACACCAGGCTGATGCGCTGCCCATGGTTGCCTGTGAGCTCATTCATGCGTTTGCTAGCGCCTTTGAGTGGTGTTCACAAGCGGCATCGCTCCCAAAATGCTGTACTTAGCAACTGTGATGCGTTTGCGATCCCACCACTATAGCACTGCATCTCCATTGTGTGAACACAGTTACTTTGATTGATTCTACAGGAAATCTTTATGGTTAGGGCTAGGAATATTTAGGGTTTAACCCCCCCCCTTTCCCCATGAGATTGAAGGTTTTGATTGCTTTCCATTGCTTTGGTGGGGGTTCGGGACATGTTCCCACATTTGACAGAGACCCCAGGAGGGAGGTGGCTTTCCTTTTCAGTCTCTGACCACAGCAGAGCATGCTCATGACTCCTAAAGCTGCACCAGTACATGCCGTCCCTGCTCAGCCACAACCCAGAAATTGGAGAAAAGAAAGAAGCTTCACTTCGAATAGCTAAGTTATTACATATAATCAGAGTTGATGCTTTGAAATAGCTCATATTGTTAGTATATAGTACATCCTGCTCCAAATATAATACTTACACTTGGGTTGTCCTCCGCCAGATGGCGCTGCACTGCAGAGACATGCAAAAACAGGCTCCTCCCGGCCCTTCAAATACCCAGGGACCTCCCACAAATCCCCAGATTTCTCTGCAGTGCTGACTGCGAAGACATGAAGTATCACTCTCTCGCAGGTGAGCGGGGATATTACAGCCTGCGGCCTTGTTGGACTATTCCCACCCTGTGATGTGCCTCCCAGCCTGGGCTGCGCTGGTCGGGTGAAGGTAGACAGCACCATGCGTGCTTATGGAGCCATGCTCCACCACAGTTCCCCACTAAAGGGTAGGCGGTTTAGGCTGATGGTGAGCCTCTAGTGGATGCCTCTCCCGCATTATTGCCCCGTGTAGCGGTGGGCCCTATCCAAAGGGTCGCCATCCTCCCTCGTTCCCCCCCCGTAGCTCGGGGGGAAAGAAAGGGGGGGGGTGGCGGTCTCAAGTGTACTGTGATTACACGATTATGGCCTTAGTATTGTCCTTAACTTGTAACTTGGTGTCAGAGCCGCGCTGTTTGCTTTTTTATTGTGTATCTGCCGCCGCCGCGCTCGTCTTTCCTTTTTTGGATTTGCTGCGCCGGGTGGCGGCGTCGCCCCAGACGCTGCGGCGTCTCCATTGGCAAAATCATCTATTCTGTGTGTGTCATACACTTTGCTTCTCTTGACAATATTGACTACTGTCTTAGGGCTTCGCACTCTTCGGGGAGGCGGGGACCTGGTTTGGCGCGCTCCGCGTCACGGCCCGCTCTGGCCTGCCCTTCGAGGTTCGCTTGGCGCCATTTTGATGCTAGTCGCGCGTGCGTGGTAACTGCCCTACTCCTCCCTTGGTCTGTAAGTGCCCTCGCGGGCGATTTTCATGATTCTTTATTACTGCGCATGGCTCTGACACCCTTTATTCCCATTATGTCTTCGGCCCGGGTTAAATTATAGCAGGCCTTGTAAAATTCTTCCACCTTCCTAGCGGGTCTTTGGGGCATCCAGGGTTGCCTATTGCGTAAATCCCTGCTGGCATATTGTGCCTAGATAATCACCATATGGAGGCATTTCATAATTATGTGACTGGGGTCCCTCTGGGACAAGCCCGGCTGTGTATAGCGTGTGTTCAACCCCATGCTGATACTGACAGGGCACGGGTCTGCGCACCATGTGCCGAGCAAGCACTGTCCCTGTAATCAGGCTTGCCAGTGGCTGCACCTCTTTTCAATACACCTATTTCCCCATGCTTAAATCTCACTCCTGCTGAGTCGCATACAAGTGGGGATTTGCAGCCTGCTGTGTCTTCCAGACTGCCTACGGCTGATCAGATTATTGCGAGGTTGTCAGGGCCAGGCCCTGGTAAGAAGTGGCCCTTGACGCCTCCTGTTTTCTGTTTGTCCTATGGGAACTGAGGAGTTCACTACTCCGCGTGCCTATACCCCTTCTGATGAAGGAGAGCTGGTCTCTGACTCAGGCTCATCTGCTGAGAGGCCGAGGAGTCATGAGGATTCTGGCCCTGAATACTGGGGCCAGTGTGAGATTTGTTGATTAAGGCTTTTAAGGTCCTGTCTATCTCTCTCCCTGGTGCGACTCCCAGCCGAGAGGGGAGCGTTTCCATACAGCGACAGCACGCTTGGAATTTCTAGAGCAGGCTCGTTTCCATGCTCTTGTACTCAAGGAATGGGAATTCCCCAGTAAATTCCAGGGGTCCCAGGGGACTGAGTTAGGAAATACCCTTTTCCCCCTGAGGTGGTTAATTGTTGGTCATCACCCCCCCCCCATGGTGTATGCGCCGATCGTAGGGGTTCCTAACCCCCCCCTTATTACAGCCCTGCTTATAGTACCCTTCGGGATGCTGAGGACCGGCGCATTGATCTGCTGGCCTCCCACGCCTTTTCTTGTGCAGGGACGGCGCTGCGCCCGGTCTGTGCCGCGGTCATTACTGCATTGGCCGCTAGAACCCTCATCAGAAAGATGCTTGATCATCACCCTGAGGATCTCCCCTGGGATGTGTTGAATGCGCTCTCCAGTTGTGATGTATTTGTAAAATTTATCCTATTAGCACTGGATGACACCATTAGAATGTGTGCAAGGACTTCTGCCCTTGTGGTGGCTATACGTCGCTTGGTTTGGCTGCGACAGTGGGATGCTGACGATGCTGCTAAGAAGACTCTTACTGGGCTTCCCTTTAGAGGGCAACGCCTGTTTGGAGCCCGTCTGGACCTGTTTGGTAAAAAAGGGCAAATCACCCCAACGTAGGCGGACGTCTTGGCCCCTCGGGGCAGGGTAACCCCTCCCTACCATAGTGTGAAACAAGAACCAGGGGTGTCCTTCCTGGTGGCTCATGCAGACTCCTGCCCCAGGAGCGGCAGACAACGCCCTGGCCCCTCTGGCGGGGCTAAGCCTCTTCCACCAAAATCCCCTCAAGCATGATGGGGTGCCCTCGCCTGGGCGAGGGGACGGCTGCGGCACCTTGCTCATGCCAGGAGGTATCACGCCTCAGACTGGTGGATTCAGGAGGTAGTGCCCTCCGGCTACTAGATAGTTTGCTGTACGGCCTCCCCCAAGATTATCGGGTCCCGGGTGCTCCTGGTCCCTGCCTCTGTTCAGGTGCTGGTGCAGGCCATGCAAGGCCTGCGGGGTCTCTTGCAGATTGCCCTTAATAGGCAGAGGCAGGGGCCGCTACACCAACCTTTCCACAGTTCCCCAAAAAAGGATGGGTCAGTCTGGCCCAATCTGGACTCACAGATTTTCAGCAATTCGTCAATTACAGGCGGTTTCTGCAATGGAAACACTGCGCTCGGCCATCAGCTCCTTGCGCGTCGGGGGCTTCTTGCCGTCTGTGGAGCTCAATGCTGCTTATTTTTACTTCCCTGTGTCTTCTGGACACCGAGGTTCTTCAGATTCGCGTTGGTTGACCAACACTGATAATTGTGGCCTTGTCATCTGGCCTCTCTTCAGCTCCCAGAGTGCTCACCAAGGTGCTGACGGGGGTGTGGTCTCTGATCACTTCTCTACATCTGGCTACGTTGGATACTCGGCTGGAGGGTGTCCATTTGGGAGTCATTTGGAGGGGTGATCAAACACCCCAAGTCCTTATTGTCCCCTCCATTAGTAACTCCATTCCTATGAATGAATTTTATACAGTTCAAGCAAGGATCTTCCTTCCTCAGCAATAAAGTGGACAATCTGGTTGTATGGGCTCAGTCCCTCATAGCTGTCCCCGTCCCTCCACCAGGCAGGGGATGCAGCTGGTGGGCCCGTTGGTGGCGTACTCCAGAGAGGCCCCTTATGCTCAGTCCCTCCTGGGGCCTTCTGCAACTTCTCCTATTTGTCCTACGGGACAAGGACCCAGCATCCCTGGAGCAGGGTATGTGTGCCTTCCTCCCTGGTGAGGTGTAGTGGATGAACTCAAGGAACCTGTCTGGGGGCAGTCCCTTCTTGCCCTTTCCTGGGAGACGGTCACCATGGATGCCAATCTATCAGGTTGAGGGGGGTCTTCTTCTGGAAGTCCCTACGGTTCCAGGGGAGGTGGGGCCCTTAGGAGGCCTATACACCTATACATATAATTTGCAGTACATATAATGTGAAGGGGACCGTTGTCATATGTCATATCAGCACAGGGCAGTCAGTTACAGAGGTTAAATTCAGAGTTGCTCGTAATGTACTTTATTCAAATATAATAGGGAATGTTCTCGAGGGAACAGCTCCCAACACCAGTTGCCAGTGTCCTAGCCGACTGCTCCGATTTAGACGTTGAGAAGTCATTGACCTAGCATTAGGGGAAAAGTGCACTCATCTGCTTCCATCCCCAGTACATCTGTCCCAAGTGCCATGTGTAGGATCCCTGAGTTAGGCAGAGCCGTCCAGCCCTCTCAGAGGTCCCCACCCCCCCATCCCCTCCAGACAGGACCACCAACCAAAACCGACGACTCGACAAACACAAAACTACGAGAACAAGAGGAGGAGAGGAGTGAACAAGATGGACAAGGAGGACCAGCTCAGGAGGTATGGGAAGGAAAGGAAGGGGAGGGGGGGGGGGGAGAGCAGAAATAGGGATCTGGGGGAGCCATGACGGTGATGAGGGGGGGGGGGAACGAATGGGTATATTGGTAAAAGAGGGGGGGGTGTAGAAGAAAGAGAGAGGACAGGGAGGGAAGGCGAGGGGAGGGGGGGGGGGAGGCAGAGATGGTGTCCACCATCCAATCACCGCATTCCAACGACCGAATGTTCCACATGCACCCGCCTATGCCCAGCTCCCGGTCAGCCCCTCCCCACATCCAGGGAATCCGACCGAGCAACCGATCAGGAGGGGAATTCTCTTTTGTATTCATCTGAGTCTTTAAACACTTGCCAAATCGTCCAGACTTTCCTAAATGCTTCCAACCTATCCTGTTTGGAATATAGGATCTCTTCCATTGTCTCAATGTGATTTACCTGTCTGAGCCACTCCGCGATTGTAGGCACATTTTCAGATCTCCACTTTCTGGGGATCAACGTTCTGGCAGCATTCAGTAGATGGACAGCTAAAGGACCATATCCAGCAGCTCCCTTACCATCTGCTGTCCAATTAAGCAGGTATCCCGCCGGGTTCCACTCTAGATCACATCCCAGTATTTTCCCTATCAAAGCATGAATTCTCTCCCAGAAAACTTTAATTCTAGGGCAGCTCCACCAAATGTGAAGCATATCTGCGCCCTCCCCTCCACACCGCCAGCATCTGTCTGGGACTTCAGGGAAGATACGATGTAAGCGCTGTGGTGTCTTGTACCACCTAGAAATAATTTTGTAATTGGTTTCTTGTAGCGAGGAACCTACTATGCTTTTGTGTGCCCCCTGATATATGGAGTCCCATGCTTCTTCATCCAGGCTGATCGACAGGGCTTCAGACCATCTCTTTTCCCACGGCTTCTCCTCGTCTCCCACAGAGGTCAGCAAAAGGCCATAAGTCCAAGAAAGCAAGTGTGTTTTGGGGCCGTTACCTAAACAGGCTCTCTCAAATTCTGACGGTGGTCTTTCTACTCTGTCTCTCAGATCTCTTGAACTCACAAAGTGCCTCAACTGTAAATATGAGAGGGTAGGGACCGGGCCTCCTAGTCTTTCCCCTAGGGCCTCCTCACCCAACACTTTAGCGTTGTGGAAGATATGTGCTGCCCTCCAGGGTCTGTGCAATGTGCAAGTTCTCAGGAAGGTCCTCTCCATACCTGGGGGAAAAAGTGGGTTATCTGTAAGGGGAGTCAAAGGCCCAGGCAATGACACCAGATCTCTGTGCTTTTTGCAAACTACTTCCAGGACCCCGATAGTGGCCCCTATAAGCGGGTGCATCCTAACTGCCTCCGGGGCATTCGCTCTCCTCAGTGTACCCATTGCCCTCAGCTTCCCTCCACATACCGCGTCCTCAATTGCGACCCAGTCCTTTTTGTCCCTACAAGTCTGCCATTCTATGACCCTACTAAGATGTATAGCCCGTGAGTAAGTTTCAATACAAGGTAATCCCACCCCTCCTCTAGCCCTCGGAAGCCTCAAGATGGAACCCTTGATTCTGGGTGATTTATTGCTCCAGATAAATTTTGAGAACAAGGAGCGCACTCTCTGCAGAAACCACCTCGGCATTCTGATAGGGATGCACTGCAAAAGGTATAACCGCCTTGGGAGAACATTCATCTTTAGGACCGCAATCCTCCCAAACCAGGACAACTTTAGTTTGTCCCATTTCACCAAGTCTTTTCTGATTTTGGTTTCCAAGGGAGCAAAATTCAGGTTGAAAAGGTGTTCAAGAGAGGTAGGAAGCTGAATCCCCAAGTACCTGATACTGCCCGATACCCAGCGGAATGAGACCGCTCCAGGACCGCCACCTCTGCAGAAGGGAGGCCAACGCCCAAGGCCATGGATTTGCTATAATTGATTTTTAAGTTCGAGATCGTCCCAAATAGCGTGAATTCCTGGAGTAGATTAGGTATGGAAACAACTGGGTTGGACAAAAAAAACAACATGTCATCTGCATAGGCAGCCACTTTCCTTTCCCTGTCCCCAATCGAAATTCCTTTAATATCCACATTCAGCCTCACCTTCCGCAAGAATGGTTCCAGCGAGAGCGCAAACACTAGTGGGGAAAGGGGGCATCCCTGTCTTGTTCCGTTACGTATATCAAAAGATTCTGAGGTTGTGTTGTTGACCCGTACCTTCGCCGCAGGATTGGAGTACAGGGCCAAGACCCGGTTCAGGGCCCTGTCACCCAACCCTATATGTCGCAGTACAGCTTCAATCCATCGCCAGTCTACCCTGTCAAATGCTTTTTCAGCATCTGTTGAAAGCATTATAGTTTTAACTTTATGACGAGTTACCCACCAATGGACATTCAGGGCCTTGATCGTGTTATCACGAGCCTCCCGGCCCGGGATGAAGCCCGTCTGGTCCTGCGCAACCAGTTCCGGGAGGAGGCCCGCTAGTCTACCCGCCAGGGCCTTAGCATAGATTTTTAGGTCAGTGTTAAGCAGTGAGATTGGCCTGTAATGTTGACATATCTCAGGGTCCTTCCCCTCTTTAGGAATAACCACTATCTGCGCCTCTAAAGTACGCAGTGGAAACGAACCTGACTTAGCGGCACTCTCAAAGGCTTTAGCCATATGCGGGAGCAATTGGGGGGCAAATTCCTTATAATATAAACTAGGGAAGCCATCTGGTCCGGGGGCTCTTCCCGGTCTGGTCTGTGTAATTGCGTTCTGTAACTCCAAAACAGTGAGGGGAGCCTCAAGGTCATCCAAGGTGTCCTTGGACAGTTTGGGCATATCCACATCGGCCAAATAGGCCTGCATTCGCCTCAGCATTGTCTCTTTCTGTCCCTGAACCGGCAAGTTATAGAGATTTGAATAGTATGTTTTAAACGCCTCAGCGATAGCTTTATTGCGCTGCTGAAGTACCCCCGCGGAGTCCCTAATACCACTTACAGGGGTCTTGGCATGTAATGGATTCAGGGCCCTGGCCAACAAGCGGCCCGGCTTATTGCCCTGTTCATAGAAGAGTCCGCTTCTGAAAGTGAATGCCCGCCCCGCAGCTGCCGCCAACGCCTCCTTCAGTTCTTTCCTTGCGTCAGTCAGTTCTGTCAGGCATTGTTCTTGCAGGGATTGTTTATGTTTTGCCTCCAGCCCAGCTATTCTAGCCAATAGACCCTCCATCCTTGCTCCCCTCTCCCTCTTCAATCTGGAGCTCTCTTGAATCAAAATCCCCCTCATGGTACATTTGTGTGCTTCCCAGACTATCATTGGATCCATATCTGTTTGATTCTCTCTGAAATACAGCTTAATCTGTGTTTTCAGCCTCTCCACCACCCTAACGTCTTTTAGGATGCCCGGGTTCATCTTCCAAGTCCATTCTTTCTGATGAGCTGAGCGCAGTGACAGGTGGAGGAGCACAGGAGCGTGATCAGTAAAAGTTATATTGCCGATCTCCACTGCCTCTATTTTCTCCAAGTCTCTCTGGGAGAGGAAGATATAATCTATTCTAGAATATTTAGAGTGAGTGTTGGAGTAAAATGTGAAGTCTTTTCCTTGGGGATGTAGGAGTCTCCAGGTATCAACAACTTGAACCTGATGCAGGGCTTTTTTAATCTGCTTCAGTGCTCGGTAAGTGATGGTGGATTTCGCGTCTGAAGTGTCCATCAATGGGTTTAGGGCGCAATTGAAGTCTCCCCCCATGAGAAGCATCCCCTCCTGAAACGTCCTCAGCCCGTTGATAACCCCGGAGAGGAAGTGACTCTGGGATCTATTCGGAGCATAGACATTGGCTAATGTAATCGGGAGCCCATCTGCCAACTTGCCTTTTACAAATAGGAACCTACCTTCCTTATCCACTAGTTCCTCTGTCAGGTGAAATGACAAGCTCCTATCTATGAGAATAGAGACCCCTTTAGTCTTAGAGAGTGGGGAGGGGGCTAGGCGGTGTGTGGTATAGTTCTTGTTGCCAAGATAAGGGACTTTCTCTGCCTGAAAATGAGTCTCTTGCAACAATGCTATGTGCACTTTGTGTTTTTTAAGCTCTCTCAATAGTGCATGGCGCTTCTCAGGCGAGTTTAAACCTCTTACATTGATTGACATAACATTCACCTTCATGATCTAGGTTATGCAGGCCCGTACTAGGGGGTGCACCGAGGGACAAAGAGCAAGATCAGGAATCGCGGAATGGTCAAAGACTCTGTGCTTTAAACCCCCCCCCCTCCCCCAGGGTGGAAGTGAGATAGAATAGACAAGAGTGAGTGGGTATAGAAAGTAAGAAGGAAAGAAAAGAAAGAGAATATAAAGGGCCACACGAGAGGACAAGACACCTCACAAAGAGAGGGGACAAATACCAGACAAGATAATAACCGTGGAATCGGATAAGAGGGGACTAATCTAATAGGCCCTCACCGGATGGTATAAAATTATAATAACACTCCGCCACGAATGCGGTTATCGTGAAGGAGAGTAAGCCGCCACAGCCGTGAGGCTTCTATGGTTCCACATAAAAAGGAACTTTAAGTGAAAAAGTTCCTAGATTGTTAGGAGCATGAGAGGTCGGCGAAAACACCTGCATCGGGTGTATCTTAAAACAAAAATAAAGAAACAACTTGCAGTATAAGCCAACAGAGAGGAGAACCTCCCACATTACTGTGATGTGAAATTCCCAACTTCGGGCTCGTATGAACAGAGTAGGCCAGTCTGAAACTTAATGAATCGTGCTACGTGCATCTTCCATCCCTCCACCCACACCCCAAACCTCGCCGAATGCACGCAAGCATACCTTCAGTGGCCCCAGCACCCTGGGATCTCCCCATCTTGTGAACCGTGGGCCAGATTCTTACGAGGCTATCTCCTAGGTGAAAGTTTAAACATGAAAAGTCAATACCGTCGGTCCCTCCGCAGCCCACCCCCTTACGGGCCCCGGGGTTGCGATATAACTAGATGGCAGAACTGTCTATGGAGAAGCCGTGTCTGGAGGCATTTCCTGAATATGGGTCACCACACCCCGGGTTAGTAACAGGGCCAATACTCATTATAGGACTGTGCTTTCCCATTCTTCCTTTCACCGCCGAGGTAAACGGACAGTGTGAGCTTAGTTTTCAGGGCTTGTATTACTGTTATCTCACAGTTAAGATCCAAAATCATCAAAAGATGTGACTGCCAAATCATCAGCAGCCTGCCCCCTTCTGGACCCCAGGGTAGCGATATGATTGGGTGGCAGAATCTTCTACAGAGCGGCCATACCTATAGATATTACTCAATATGATTCACTTTCCCCAGGCTAGCCACAGAGCCATTCCATATTATAGTACTGTGCACTCCTATGCAGCCCTTACCAGCGGAGTTATGCAGACTCTTGCGCGGTTAGCTCACATTTGAAAGTTGGGATCAATAAAATTCGATACCGCCAGCCCATCAGCAGCCTGCACCCTTACGGGCCCCAGGGTTGTGATATAACTGGATGGCAGAACTTTCTGTAGAGCAGCAACGCCTATAGATGTTCCTGAATATGGTTCAGCTCCCCTCAGGCCAACAGCCGGACCATTCCCTATGTAACTACTGTGCCCTCTTGTTCAACCTTTAACTGCATAGATAAACAGATAGTAAAAGCTTTGTTAACGGAGCACGCCTATCTGCTATCTCATGGTTGAAAGTTGAGTTAAGCAAAACTCGATACCGCCATCTCATCAGCAGCCTGCCCACTTAACAGCTCCAGGGTTGCGATATAATTAGATGGCGGAGCCTTCCACAGAGCAGCCCCGCTTATAGGTGTGTCCCGAGTATGGGACACCTCCCCCCAGGCTAGCGAGAGGGCCAATCCTTATTATAATACCAAGCATTCTTATGCAACCTTTAACAGCAGAGATAACCAGACAGTAAAAACTCCCCCACGTGCATGTCTGAGAGCCCCGATGAGCCTAACACATGACAATTAGAATGCAACTAGTTTTCTTGAGTCCCCCCACTCCGGCAGCCCCCGCCCTGCCGGGAATGGGGCGGGTACGGGTACACCCGAAGGAGGGGGGGGTTCAAATCAAAGTCTCATCAGCAGCCTGCACTTCTAACGGCCCCAGGGTTGCGATATAATTAGATGGCAGAGCTTTCCACAGAGCAGCCCTGCTTATAGGCGTTTCCCGAGTGTGGGACTCCTCCCCCCAGGCTAGCGAGAGGGCCGATCCTTATTATCATACCATGTATTCTTATGCAACCTTTAACAGCAGAGATGACCAGACAGCAACAACTTCAAAGCGTGCATGTCTGAGAACCTCTATGAGCATAACACATAACAATCGGAATGCAACTGTTTTTCGTGAGTTCCCCCACTCCGGCAGCGCCCGCCCCGCAAAGAATGGAGCGTGTACGGGTACACCCAAAGGGGGGGAACCCACTTCAAAATGACACCTTCCAGGGAAACCCATTTGGTATAGAAAAATAAAAATAGAGGGGGCCATGGCTGTAACTAAGACGCTGTGGAAGCCCATTTAAAAGACAAGCATCAAATATAAACTGAATAGAACCCAAAACATCTCACGTGAATACAGCTCAACGCAGTCCTGGTCGGAGCAGCATTAGCTTGGCAGAGCTGCTAGTCCTGATAGCTAGAAAGAAATGCAGGGAGTGCCAGGCGTTAAAGTTGAGCTTGAGGTATTAACGGCCAAGACCAACCAAGGCACTGCAGTATAATATTAGGCGATCTTCAAGCGCTCACAACTTGGGCGATGACCCCTGCGGACCATCGTGCTGGGGGGAGCGGGGTGATCCAGTCGGGGCAAAGAGCCTCCCCAAGTCCGGGATAGCAAAGTCCCCAAACCAGTCTGGGAGGGAGAGCGGGGGCAAGTGTAATAAATCACAGAACGCAGCTAAGTCATCCGGAGTCCGAAGGGTTCCTGTTCTCCCGTTCTTGGAGGCGGACAGCGCAAAGGGGAACCGCCATCTGTATGGGATCCCCTTTTCCCGAAGGAGCGAGGTGAGGGGCCTAAGAGCTCTACGATGCTGCAAGGTAATACCTGACAGGTCCTGGAACAGTTGTATCTCGTAGTTGTTAAACATAATGGAATCTCTGGTCCTCGCTTTGGACAAGATTTCCTCCTTGAGCACGAAGCTTTGTAGGCAGAAGATTATGTCCCTTGGAGACGTCTCCCCGATATTCCGAGGACGAAGCGCTCTATGAGCTCTTACCAAGTCTATTGGTGTCTCAGGCGGTCTCTCCAATAGAGTGTTGAAGATCGAGAGCAAGGCCCCAGAAATTTGATCATGCGCTACTTCCTCGGGGACCCCTCGTATCCTTATGTTGCATCGCCGGTTCCTGTTATCCAGGTCTTCCAGGTGACGGTGTACATGAATCATATATCTGTTGTGAGCAGTGACCACTTCGCTCACCTCTTGGAGAATCCGCCGTGTCCCGCGTTCCTCCTTCTCCACCCTCTCCACCTTCTGGGCCAGCGCATGTCAGCGCGCAGGTCTGCCACTGCTTCCGTTATGGAGGTTTTAATTTCGCCTGCGAATTTCGCCAGCTCCGTGCGGGTAGGTAGTTGGCTTAGTTGAGAGGTGAGATCAGGGTCTCCCCTGTCGGAGGTCGCAGTGCTCTGTCTGTCCGGTGAGCTATCTGGAGACTGAGACGCCGCCATCTTTGAAGCACGTGAGGTCGCCTCCTCCGGCCGCTGCACGCGAAACATCTCCGGGTAACTTCTAGAGCTTTGAGAGGGGGTTTGAGGGGTTCTAGATGATCTAGGCAGTGTCCCCGACCGGCCAGTCTTGCCCATGATCGCTGTGGGGTGCAGGGTCTGTTGCGAATGGGAGATCTCTCTGCGAGCTGAAGACTCACGCCGCCATCTTCTTCACCGGCCAAGCCACGCCCCCTCCTTCTGGTGACTGTTATTTCAGTCAGACGTGTGTCTGAGTGGGCGGCTCTGTCTGTCTAGCCCCGTTCTTTGAGATACACCAGAATAAGGTGGTGTTCCGCTTTAAGCCGGACTTTCTGTCTAAGGTGGTGTCTTATGTTCATTGATTCAAGATATTGTTCTTCCTTCTGTGCCTTATTCCTAGCAACGCTGAGGAAAGGGTTCTGCATTCCTTGATCAGGTGTTGGAAGTGTTTCCTTGGTAGTCACTGTGCTCTTTAGGAGAACTGATGCGGCCAACTCCATCCTGTGTGTGCCCGATCTCGTCTGTTCTCGGGGGGGTTAGGCGGCTTTGGGCCTGGTCATTACTTGGATGGGATGGTTCCTTCTGGTCCTAGGAAAGGTTTTCGGCTTCTGCCAAGGCTACTGTTGGCGTTTGGACTTGTCAGGCTGTTACTCAGGCCTATTCCACTGAGGGGAAGAATCTTCTTACTCACTTCTCTTCTTATTCTACTTGTGCTTTTGGTGCCTTATGGGCTTTTCAGCACCAGGCTTTTGTTGAACAAGTTTGCTAGACCACTACTTGGTCTTCTATTCATACCTTTTCAAAAGTTTTATAAGGTTGACGTTAGAGCCTCAGCTCATGCTGCTCTTGGCTGCAAGGTATTGCAGGTGACAGTGCTTTCAACTGTCTGCTGTTGCCTTTTTTGTTGGGGATCCAACCCTACTTTATGGACACTACTATTGGATGTCCCAAGTGTAAGTATTATATTTGGAGCAGGACGTACTGTATACTAAGAATAATACAATTCTGTGAAATACTCACCTGTAGAATTGGTATTATAAGTATACAGTACGTCCTGCTCCACCCCACCCTGGTTTTTGCATTATTCTGGATCCCCTGTATGGTGATGTTACCAGTTTTGTGGTGGTTAATTTCTCCCGGCTGCTTGGTCACTGCTTTTCAATGCTGGGGATTTGTGGGAGGTCCCTGGGTATTTGAAGGGCTGGGAGGAGCCTGTTTTTGCATGTCTCTGCAGTGCAGCGCCATCTGGCGGAGGATAACCCAAGTGTAAGTATTATATTTGGAGCAGGACGTACTGTATACTTATAATACCAATTCTACAGGTGAGTATTTCACAGAATTGTTTTTTTATACTGTTTCAAAGGAGGATAAGGTGGGCAGAAGTTGGCATGTTTCTGGACAAGGATTTTAATTTGCACAAATTGTGCCAAAGACAGTGGTGACAGTGCAAAAAGGCCAAATAGTGATATTAAGGTAAATGGTGGTAATAAGGGACAGTAATGACCTAGTGGATAAGGAAGTGGCCTTGTGACCAAAGTATGGTAGGTTTGATTTTTGTCTGGGACATGACTGACATGCACTTGACCAAGGCAACTTCTCCCTTCGACACTTTTGCCAGGGCATGGAAATGCTCACTGCTTGTGTTTAGTCTCACTGCCCGGATGGGTTAAATGTGGAGGGGGGGGAGGGGGCGAGGGGGGGGGGGGAGGGGGCGAGGGGAGGGGAGGGGGGCACATACATATAATTTGCAGTACAAATAATGTGAAGGGGACCGTTGTCATATGGGGAGGGAAGTTCCCTTTTGTATTCGTCTGAGTCTCTAAACACTTGCCAGATCGTCCAGACTTTCCTAAATGCTTCCAACCTATCCTGTTTGGAATATAGGATCTCTTCCATTGTCTCAATGTGATTTATCTGTCTGAGCCACTCCGCAATTGTAGGCACATTTTCAGATCTCCACTTTCTGGGGATCAACGTTCTGGCAGCATTCAGTAGATGGACAGCTAAAGGACCATATCCAGCAGCCCCCTTACCATCCGCTGTCCAATTAAGCAGGTATCCCGCCGGGCTCCACTCCAGCTCACATCCCAGTATTTTCCCTATCAAGGCATGAATTTTCTCCCAAAAAACTTTAATTCTAGGGCAGCTCCACCAAATGTGGAGCATATCTGCGCCTTCCCCATCACACCGCCAGCATCTGTCAGGGACTTCAGGGAAAATACGATGTAAGCGCTGTGGTGTCTTGTACCACCTAGAGATGATTTTGTAATTGGTTTCTTGTAGCGAAGAACCTACTATGCTTTTGTGTGCCCCCTGATATATGGAATCCCATGCTTCTTCATCCAAGCTGATCGACAGGGCTTCAGACCATCTCCGTTCCCACGACTTCTCCTCCTCTCCCACTGAGGTCAGCAAAAGGCCATAAGTCCAAGAAAGCAAGTGTGTTTTGGGGCCGTTACCCAAACAGGCTCTCTCAAAATCTGACGGTGGTCTATCTACTTTGCCTCTCAAATCTCTTGAATTCACAAAGTGCCTTAGCTGTAAATATGAGAGGGTAGGGACCGGGCCTCCTAGTCTTTTCTCTAGGGCCTCCTTACCCAACACTTTAGCGTTGTGGAAGATATGTGCTGCCCTCCAGGGTCTGTGCAGTGTGCACGTTCTCAGGAAGGACCTCTCCATACCTGGGGGAAAAAGTGGGTTATCTGTAAGGGGAGTCAAAGGCCCAGGCAGCGACACCAGATCTCTGTGCTTTTTGCAGACTACCTCCAGGACCCCGATAGTGGCCCCTATTAACGGGTGCCTCCTAACTACCTCCGGTGCATGCGCTCTCCCCAGTGTACCCATTGACCTCAGCTTCCCTCCACATACCGCGTCCTCAATTGCGACCCAGTCCTTCTTGTCCCTACAAGTCTGCCATTCTATGACCCTACTAAGATGTATAGCCCGTGAGTAAGTTTCAATACAGGGTAATCCTACTCCACCTCTAGCCCTCGGAAGCCTCAAGATGGAACCCTTGATTCTGGGTGATTTATTGCTCCAGATAAATTTTGAGAACAGGGAGCGCACTCTCTGCAGAAACCACCTCGGCATGCTGATAGGGATGCACTGCAATAGGTATAACAGCCTTGGGGGAACATTCATCTTTAGGACCGCAATCCTCCCAAACCAGGACAACTTTAGTTTGTCCCATTTCACCAAGTCTTTTCTGATTTTGGATTCCAAGGGAGCAAAATTCAGGTTGAATAGATGTTCAAGAGAGGTAGGAAGCTGAATCCCCAAGTATCTGATACTGCCCGATACCCAGCGAAATGAGAAAGACCGCTCCAAGACCGCCACCTCTGCAGAAGGGAGGCCAACGCCCAAGGCCATGGATTTGCTATAATTGATTTTTAAGTTCGAGATCGTCCCAAATAACGTGAATTCCTGGAGTAGATTAGGTATGGAAACAACTGGGTTGGACAAAAAAAACATGTCATCTGCATAGGCAGCCACTTTCCTTTCCCTGTCCCCAATCGAGATTCCTTTAATATCCACATTCCGCCTCACCTTCCGCAAGAATGGTTCAAGCGAGAGCGCAAACACTAATGGGGAAAGTTGTTCCGTTGCGTATATCAAAAGATTCTGAGGTTGTGTTGTTAACCCGTACCTTTGCCGCCGGATTGGAGTACAGGGCCAAGACCCGGTTCAGGGCCCTGTCACCCAACCCTATATGCCGCAGCACCGCTTCAATCCATCGCCAGTCTACCCCAGTCTACCCTGTCAAATGCTTTTTCAGCATCTGTTGAAAGCATTACAGTTTTAACTTTATGACGAGTTACCCACCAATGGACATTCAGGGCCTTGATCGTGTTATCACGAGCCTCCCGGCCCGGGATGAAGCCCGTCTGGTCTTGAGCAACCAGTTCCGGGAGGAGGCCCGCCAGTCTACCAGCCAGGGCCTTAGCATAGATTTTTAGGTCAGTGTTAAGCAGCGAGATTGGCCTGTAATGTTGACAAATCTCAGGGTCCTTCCCCTCTTTAGGAATAACCACTATTTGCGCCTCTAAGGTACGCAGAGGAAACGAACCTGACTTAGCGGCACTCTCAAAGGCCTTAGCCATATGCGGTAGCACTTGGGGGGCAAATTCCTTATAATATAAACTAGGGAAGCCATCTGGTCCGGGGGCCCTTCCTGGTCTGGTCTGTTTAATTGCGTTCTGTAACTCCAAGACAGTGAGGGGCGCCTCAAGGGCATCCAAGGTGTCCTTGGACAGTTTGGGCATCTCCACATCGGCCAAATAGGCCTGCATTCGTCTCAACATTGTCTCTTTCTTTCCCTGAACCGGCAAGTTATAGAGATTTGAATAGTATGCTTTAAACGCCTCAGCGATAGCTTTATTGTGCTGCTGAAGTACCCCCGCTGAGTCCCTAATACCCCTTACAGGGGTCTTGGCATGTAATGGGTTCAGGGCCCTGGCCAACAAGCGGCCCGGCTTATTGCCCTGTTCATAGAAAAGTCCGCTTCTGAAAGTGAATGCCCGCCCTGCAGCTGCCGCCAGCGCCTCCTTCAGTTCCTTCCTTGCGTCAGTCAGTTCTGTCAGGCATTGTTCTTGCAGGGATTGTTTATGTTTTGTCTCCAGCCCAGCTATTCTAGCCAATAGACCCTCCATCCTCGCTCCCCTCTCTCTCTTCAATCTGGAGCTCTTCTGAATCAAAATCCCCCTCATGGTACATTTGTGTGCTTCCCAGACTATCATTGGGTCCATATCAGTTTGATTCTCTCTGAAATACAGTTTAATCTGCGTTTTCAGCCTCTCCACCACCCTAACATCTTTTAGGATGCCCGGGTTCATCTTCCAATTCCATTCTTTCTGATGAGCTGAGCACAGTGACAGATGGAGGAGCACAGGAGCGTGATCAGTAAAAGTTATATTGCCAATCTCCACTGCCTCTATTTTCTCCAAGTCTCTCTGGGAGAGAAAGATATAATCTATTCTAGAATATTTAGAGTCAGTGTTGGAGTAAAATGTAAAGTCTTTTCCTTGGGGATGTAGGAGTCTCCAGGTATCAACAACTTGAACCTGATGCAAGGCTTTTTTAATCTGCTTCAGAGCCCGGTAAGTGATGGTGGATTTCGCGTCTGAAGTGTCTATCAATGGGTTTAAGGCGCAATTGAAGTCCCCCCCCCATAAGAAGCATCCCCTCCTGAAATGTCCTCAGCCTGTTGATAACCCCGGAGAGGAAGCGACCCTGGGATCTATTCGGAGCATAGACATTGGCTAATGTGATCGGGAGCCCATCTGCCAACTTGCCCTTTACAAATAGGAACCTACCTTCCTTATCCACTAGTTCCTCTGTCAGATGAAATGACAAGCTCTTATCTATGAGAATAGAGACCCCTTTTGTCTTAGAGAGTGGGGAGGGGGCTAGGCGGTGTGTGGTATAATTTTTGTTGCCAAGATAAGGGACTTTCTCTGCCTGAAAATGAGTCTCTTGCAATAATGCTATGTGCACTTTGTGTTTTTTAAGCTCTCTCAATAGTGCATGACGCTTCTCAGGGGAGTTTAAACCTCTTACATTGATTGACATGACATTCACCTTCATGATGTAGGTTATGCAGGCCCGTACTAGAGGGAGCACAGAGGGACAAAGAGCAAGATCAAAAGTCGCGGAATGGTCAAAAACTCCGTGCCCCAAACCCGCCCCCTCCCCCCCGGTGGAAGTGAGTTAGAACAGGCAAGAGTGAGAGGGTATAGGAAGTAAGAAGGAAGGAAAAAAAAGAGAATATAAAGGGCCACACGAGAGGACAAGACACCAAACAAAGAGAAGGGACAAATACCAGACAAGATAATAACTGTGGAATCGGATAAGAGGGGACTAATCTAATAGGCCCTCACCGGATGGTATAAAGTTATAACACTCCTCCACAAATGTAGTTATCGTGAAGGAGAGTAAGCCTCCACAGCCGTGAGGCTTCTATGGTTCCACATAAAAAGGGACTTTAAGTGAAAAAGTTCCTGGATTGTTAGGAGCATGAAAGGTCGGCGAAAACACCAGCATCGGATGTATTTTAAAACGAAAATAAAGAAACAACTTGCAGTATAAGCCAAAAGAGAGAAGAACCTCCCACATTACTATGATGTAAGATTCCCAACTTCAGGCTCGTATGAACAGAGTAGGCCAGTCTTAAACTTAATGAATCGTGCTACGTGCATCTTCCATCCCTCCTCCTACCCTCAAACCTCGCCGAATGCACGCAAGCATACATTCAGTGGCCCCCGCCCCAGCACCCTGGGATTTCCTCATCTTGTGCACCGTGGGCCAGATTCTTACGAGGTCATCCCCTAGGAGAAAGTTTAAACATGAAAAGTCAACACTGACGGTCCCTCCGCAGCCCTCCCCCTAACGGGCCCCAGGGTTGCGATATAACTAGATGGCAGAACTGTCTATGGAGTAGCCGCGTCTGGAGGCATTTCCTGAATATGGGTCACCACCCCCCGGGTTAGTGACAGGGCCACTAGTCACTATAGGACAGTGCTTTCCCAATCTACCGTTCACCGCCGAGGTAAACGGACAGTGAGGACTTAGTGGTCAGGGCCTGTATTACTGCTATCTAACAGTTAAGATCCAAAATCAACGAAAGACGTGACCGCCAAATCATCAGCAGCCTGCCCCCTTCTGGGCCCCGGGATAGCGATATGATTGGGTGGCAGAATCTTCTACAGAGCGGCCCTCCCTATAGATATTGCTCAATATGATTCGCTTTCCCCAGGTTAGCCACAGGGCCATTCCATATTATATTACTGTGCCTTCCTATGCAACCCCTACCAGCGGAGTTATGCAGACTCTTGCGTGGTTAGCTCACATTTGAAAGTTGGGATCAATAAGATTCGAAACCGCCAGCCCATCAGCAGCCTGCACCCGTACGGGCCCCAGGGTTGCGATATAACTGGATGACAGAACTTTCTGTAGAGCAGCAACGCCTATAGATGTTCCTGAATATAGGTCACCCCCCCTCAAGCCAACCGCCGGACCATTTCCCATGTAGCTACTGTGCCCTCTTGTGCAACCTATAACTGCATAGATAAACAGATAATAAAAGCTTTGTTAACTTAGCACGCATTTCT
The DNA here is from genome assembly GCA_027917425.1 of Gastrophryne carolinensis. Lineage (NCBI taxonomy): Eukaryota > Metazoa > Chordata > Amphibia > Anura > Microhylidae > Gastrophryne > Gastrophryne carolinensis. Next base: position 307,510,849 of record CM051236.1, on the reverse strand, counting down.
GCTATCCCATGGTTAAAAGCTGAGTTAAGCAAAACTCAATCCCGCCATCTCATCAGCAGCCTGACCACTTAACAGCTCCAGGGTTGCGATATAGTTATATGGCAGAGCTTTCCACAGAACAGCCCCGCTTATAGTGAATCCCGAGTATGGGACACCGCCCCCCAGGCTAGCGAGAGGGCCAATTCTTATTATAAGTCCATGCATTCTTATGTAACCTTTAACAGCAGAGATAACCTGATAGAAAAAACTTCCCCACGTGCATGTATGAGAGCCCCGATGGGCCTAACCCATGACAATTAGAATGCAATTAGTCTTCTTGAGTCCCCCCACTCCGGCAGCCCCCGCCCCGCCAGGAATGGGGCGGGTACGGGGACACCCGAAGGGGGGGGAATCCATTTCAAAGTCTCATCAGCAATCTGCACTTCCAACGGCCCCAAGGTTGTGATATAATTAGATGACAGAGCCTTCCATAGAGCAGCCCTGCTCATTGGCGTTTCCGGATTATGGGACTCCTCCTCCCAGGCTAGCGAGAGGGCCGAACCTCAATGTCATACCAAGCATTCCTATGCAACCTTTAACAGCAGAGATGACCAGACAGCAACAACTTCACAGCGTACATGTCTGAGGACCTCTATGAGCATAACACATAACAATCGGAATGCAACTGTTTGACGCGAGCTCCCCCACTCCGGCAGCACCCGCCCCGCAAGGGATGGAGCGTGTACGGGTACACCCGAAGGGGGGGAGCCCACCCCAAAATGACACCCTCCAGGGAAACCCTTTGGTAAAGAAAAATAAGAATAAGAATAACAATATAAATAAGAATAAGAAGGGGGCCGTGGCTGTAACTAAGACGCAGTGAAAGCCCCTTTAAAAGACAAGCATCAATATAAAATGAATAGAACCCAAAGCATCTCACGTGAATACAGCTCAACGCAGTCCTGGTCAGAGCAGCTTAAGCTTGGCAGAGCTGCTAGTCCTGATAGCTGGAAAGAAATGTAGGGAGTGCCAGGCGTTAAAGTTGAGCTTGAGGTATTAACGGCCAAGACCTCCCCAGGCACTGCAGTGTGATACTAGGTGATTTTCAAGCGCTCACAATTGGGGCGATGACCCCTGCGGACCGCCGTGCTGGGGGGAGCGGGGTGATCCAGGCGGGGCAAAGAGTCTCCCCAAGTCCGGGATAGCAAAGTCTCCAAACCAGTTCGAAGGGTTCCTGTTCTCCCGTTCTTGGAGGCGGACAGCGCAAAAGGGAACCGCCATCTGTATGGGATCCCCTTTTCCCGAAGGAGCGAGGTGAGGGGCCTAAGGGCTCTACGATGCTGCAGGGTAATACCTGACAGGTCCTGGAACAGTTGTATCTCGTAGTTGTTAAACATAATGGAATCTCTGGTCCTCGCTTTGGACAAGATTTCCTCCTTAAGCGCGAAGCTTTGTAGGCAGCAGATTATGTCCCTTGGAGACGTCTCCCCGATATTCCGAGGACGAAGCGCTCTATGAGCTCTTACCAAGTCTATTGGTGTCTCAGGCGGTCTCTCCAATAGAGTGTTGAAGATCGAGAGCAAGGCCCCAGAGATTTGATCATGTGCTACTTCCTCGGGGACCCCTCGTATCCTTATGTTGCATCGTTGGTTCCTGTTATCCAGGTCTTCTAGGTGACGGTGTACATTCACCATATATCTGTGGTGAGCTATCTGGAGACGGAGACGCCGCCATCTTTGAAGCACGTGAGGTCGCCTCCTCCGGCCGTTGCACGCGAAACATCTCTGGGTAACTTCTAGAGCTTTGAGAGAGGGTTTGAGGGGTTCTAGATGATCTAGGCAAAGTCACCGACCGGCCAGTCTTGCCCATGATCGCTGTGGGGTGCAGGGTCTGTTGCGAATGGGAGATCTCTCTGCGAGCTGAGGACTCACGCCGCCATCTTCTTCACCGGCCAAGCCACGACCCCCCTACTGCTTTTTTATACTGGGATATTTAGTGGGAGGTCCCGGGGTATATAGGGCCTCTTTTTTGCCATATCTGCAGTAAAGTGCCCTCTTGTCGACTATATCCCAGACGTAATGAATCATTACTGGAGCAGGGCGTGCTGCATACTTATAATAACAATTCTACAAGGTGAGTATTCAAAGAATTGTATTTTTCCTCCTCCAAATCACAGGTGCGTCTTATAGGGCGAAACATATGGTAATTTATTCCAAGTGGAGAATAATTAGCAGTATAACATTTTATTTACATTTAGAAGAAGGCGGCAGTGAGGGTCAGGCAGTGATCTTTGGCAGAAGAGGAGCAATGGGTGGCAGCAGAGTTCCATACTGGAAAAGCTGCAAAGGGGCCAGGTTTTGTTGCTTGCATTTTCACAATTACCTAAATATTTGCCTGTATTATGCGTATTAGAGGATGCTCTATTGTTAGCTAGCTGTGAATTAATGTCATCGGACTTTAGTATATAACCCATCAATGCTTCTACATATTACCTCCCCCCCTTACACACACACACACTCACTTACTTCCTCTTAACTTCAGTTTGTACACTGTCTTATAGGCATCTTTTGGTTTCTGCTTTTGTGGAGGAAATTGCACTATTTCCCCTTCTTCCTAATTTTGTTTCTTTCAATAAACACACCCAAATGTTCATTTTGCATTCATCTTCTGTCCTGTAACATTCGCTTACCTTTATAAAGTGACCTAAATGAATTCCAACTGAGAGGATGAGGCGAGTAACGATCTGAAACCCGGCTTGAAGATGTTAAAGCAAATTTTCCGTCCTAAAGCCAAAATGAAAGAGGCAAGTACTATGCAGTGTTTTTCCTGGAATTGCTCATTTGGATAGGGCCTCGGTTTGGCCTGTATATGGCCGGCATCCACTGAAAACAATGGGCACCCGCAGTAGACACAGGGCATGGCCACCCGCCACCTGGAACCAGCACTGCTCGAGGAAGATCTGCAACGTGGGAAGCACCAGTAAGATATGATTGTGTGTGTGCTCATGCATGCAGCGACAGTGAAGGATCAGTGGAAAGGCTGGGATCAGTTACCCAGCCCTCATCTTGCTCACCTGTTGCTTCTCCATTTTCTGGCATTCTGGGGGGTGTGCCTGTTATTGGAGGGGTTCTGCTATACTGCCTGTAATGAGTATATGGGGGGGGGGGGGCTCATTGCCTTTAATGGGGGGAGGAATTCTGCCACACTTACTGTAACTGGGGGGGGGGGGGGTAGGGGGACTGATGCTGTCACACTGCCTGTAATTGGGGGGGATTTTGCCACACTGACTTTAATTCCGGGGGTTATGACACACTGCCTGTAATGAGGGGGGGGGGGGGGGTTCTGACATACTGCCTGTAACATGGGGGGTTCTGACTTACTGCCTGTAATTTGGGGGGGTCTGTATACTGCCTGTAATAGGGGGCTTCTTGACGCTGTCTGTAATGGTGGGGGGCTTCTGCACACTGCCTGTAATGGTGGGGGGATTCCTCTCACTGCTTGTAATCGGGGTGGTGGGATTCTGCACACTGCCTGTGATGGGGTGATTCCTTCTGCAACTTTTCTGGGTATTCCAGCATGGCTCGCTTCAGCTTCAATTCTTAACTATTGGGTTATCCGCCACCTGGTGGCGCAGTCGACTGCAAGAAGACTTGTAGCTCCTCCCGGCCCATAAAAGGCAGAAAATCACCCACAATACCAAGTGTTACCTTGCAGTCCAGGCTGCGAAGACAGAAAATGATCTCTCTCTGGATTTTTGCAGGCGAGCAGGGCATCCCAAGCCCTTCGGCCCTGCAGGCCTATTCCCACCTGTTCCGGATCCATCCTGCCTCCCAGCCCTGGCTGCGGTTCAGGTGAAGGTAGGAGAACACCTAGTGTCGGGTGTTTCACAGAGCTACGCTCTGGGCCTCACACCCTGTACACAAAGGGTAGCCGGCCTTAGGCTAATGGTGAGCCTATTGGGGGGGGGGGACCACTTGTATTGATGTTTATTGATATTATTAGTATACAGTACGTCCTGCTCCAAATCTAATACTTACACTTGGGATATACTCCACCAGATGGCGCTGGACTGCAGAGACATTGAAAATAGGCTCCTCCCGGCCCCTCAAATACCCAGGGACCTCCCACAAATCCCTATAATATGCCTCCCAGCCTTGGCTGCGCTGGTCGGGTGAAGGTAGGCAGCACCGCCGTTGGTGCTTAGGAGCGCTGCTCCACCGCAATCCCCCACCAAAGGGTAGGTGGTTCAGGCTTATGGTGAGCCTCTATGGGATGCCCCTCCCGCACTATTGCCCCTTTCCCCTGCCTATCGGTGGGCCCTATTTAAGTGGCTGCCGTCCTCCCTCATCCTCCTTGTAGTCTTCAGGGGAAAAGGGGGGGGGGTGTGTATGTGTATAGATAGGTATGTTATGCAAGCCTTTGCTTTCACTTTTTACATGTCTTTATCCTTGTTTCAGCTGCCATGCTGACTTGTCTTTATTGCGTTTAAATTTACCGCCGCGCGCCGACTTTGTTCCATGCTTGGCGGTGGCATTACCTCAGGCGCTGGTGCACCATCATTGGCTGTTGGCCTTCTGGCTTTGTGCTCTTCGGGGGTGGCGGGGCCCCTCTTTGGCGCGTTCCGCGTCTTCGCTATTACTTGCCCGCCTCTCGAGGTATACCGACGCCATCTATTCTCAGTGTGTCACACACCCCGCTTCCCCTTTAATTCTGACGATAGGGTTATCCTCCAGCAGGAGGCGACGTTGCAGAGAGAAGTCTTGAAAACGAGCCCCTCCCGGCCTACATATACCTGGGACCTCCCACTCAACACCCAGTGTTTTCTCTCTGCAAGATGCGACAAGACAGAAGAAAGAAGTCTCCTGCTTGCAGGTAGCCGGGGTCAGACCCCGGCACCCCCCCATGGTCTATTTCTGCCCAGCTACTTGTTTTTTTGTATACTCTGTTAAGGATATTGGAAGCCTCCCAGCCTAGGCTGCTGGCTGGGCAATGGTAGACGGCACCTCATGGTGCCTAGGAGCTTATCTCCTCCGCTCGTCCCCATGCGTGGGGCAACGCGGTTATCCGGCCGGTGATCCGGATTTAGGATGCCCCGTCCCGGTCCCCCCTTTTAGCCTGCCTTCCCTTGCCTGGCCCCTTCTCCCTTGCCGTGGGGGGGGGGGGGGGTGGCGGTTGTGGGGTGTCTATACTGGCCTTGTTTTGACTAGATGGTGAGTGTGTTGTGTGTGTGGCAGCTTTTGGGCGGCGCTGCGGTCTAGTCCGCAGGTGTCCTCGAACTGTGGGGGCTCCTTTTTTACACTGGTGTGGGCGGGTTGCCTTGTTTGTCTGGCACCCGCCTCGCTCGTACGGCGTCGCCATTTTTTGGCGAAGCCGTGGGCTCGTCTCTAGGGGGCGCGCGCTTTGTCTGGCCCGCCCTGCATCTTCCCTCCTCCGAAGTTGTCTGCTGCCGTCCGGACTGCTGAGGAGGGCTCTTAGAGGCTGATTGCGCAAGTATTGCTATGCTTATGTCTGTTGTCAAGCAAGGTTCTGGGACATGTTTCATGCATTTATATATACCTATGTTGTTGTGGCTCATATGGATGTAATTACTCCTATGATTGGTTGCACTGGCTCAGTACTGTGCTGGTGCACTTTTTTATAATGCCCATTGGGGTATAGAGGGCTGCATGTTGATATCTAAATTTCATATATATATATATATATATATATATATATATATATATATATATTGCCAGTATACCTTGTGTATTTAATGTATAGTGTCTGTACGTGTGCGTTAGCTTGCCGCAGGCCTTTTTTGTATTTTCTGGGGGCTGATTGTGGTCTCTTTCCTACAGGTCCGGGGATTCCCGCGCTGCAGTGGGTCTCCCGGTCTGATATACCTGGCTAGTCTTATTGTTAAAAAATCCTCCCACTCCCGGGACTTTATTTATAAAAGGGGCATCCCGGGTTGCTTACTGCGTAAATCCCTGGGTTAGTGCGAATGCCATAATTTCACCATATGGAGGCTTCCGACATTACCGGAAACGGCTCTTCGGGGCTATCCAGGCTGTGTGGGGGTTGTGGGGCTCCGCTCCCAGGCGATGATGTCATAATATGTATTCCATGTGCACAGCGGAATATTGCGCGCCAGTCCGGCAATCCGGCTTCTGGCTCCTCGCAACCTCCGTCATCTCCTACCCCCCCCCCCCCACCCCACCTATTCCGGACCCCGTTTGACGTTGTCAAAGGTGGGGATTCGCAATCCGAGGTGTGCACACGGTTGGCCAGCCTCGAGAAAATGGTTTCCGCCGCGGGGGCTCAGAAGGCTACGGGTAAGCGGCGGCACCTTTCTCCGGCGTCGCCTGTTCCGGAGGATGAGGTGTTGGAAGTGTTGGATTGGTCCGATTGTCCCCCGGCTGAGGAGGGGGAGCTCCTAGAGGAGTCGGATGAGCCTGCAGACCCGCAATTGTTTGGTACCTTGACACTCCTTCCATTTTGGCTCATATGTTTGAGATTTTGGCTTTGGATCCGCCTGAGGCGGTCCCCCCGCCAAAGGGTGAGTTGTTTGATGTGCCCAAGCCGCGTTTGGTGTTTCCCAGACAATAACACTTTGTGAGGGTTGTCCTTAACAAATGGGAACAACCTACGCGCCTTGTTGGAGTTCCTCCTAGTTGGAATAAGCGTTATCCTTTTCCGGAGGATTTGGTGAAGCTTTGGTCTGTTCCCCCGGACGTCGATGCCCCCGTGTTGGGGCTGTCTAACACGGCTGTGTTGCACTCCCCTGACACTACTACCATTAAGGATGGTGAGGTTCGTCGCATTGATCAATTGGCTCGCCATGGTTTTAGCAGTTCTGGATCGGCACTGCGGCCGGTTTGTGCTTCGGCGCTTCTTTTGATGGCTGTCAGGTCCATTGTTAGAGATTTGTACGGAGATCTTGATCCCACTTGTGATGAGTTCTTTTCTCTTAAGCAGTGTGAGTCGTTTATTTCCTTTGTCATGACCGCCCAGGACGATGCGCTTGCGATGTGTAGCAGGACCGCGGCCCTGTTGGTTGCTATTCGTCGGTCGATGTGGCTGCGTCAGTGGACGGCGGACTTTAGCTCTAAGAGGTCGCTTACAGCTCTTCCTTTTGTGGGTTTGCGCCTGTTTGGCGACAAATTGAATTCAGTTACCAAGGGTGGTAAGTTGCCTCAACGCAAGAGGCCGCGTCGTTCCTTTCGGGGAGCGGCTTCTTTTAGTCCCTCCTTTCGGGGGAGCCAGGGCCTCCTTTCCCGCTACCAGGGGTGCAGGTTGGACCCGGGGGAGGGGCCGTGGCCGTCCCGGTCAGTCCTGGGGCGCCAAGCCCAAGCCTGCTGGCAAGCCCGCTCAACAATGAGGGGGTGCCCTCTCCCGTGCGGGTGGGGGGACGATTGCGACACTGCTCCCAGGTTTGGGACCAGGCGGTTCCGGACAGATGGATCCGGGAGGTGGTGTCGTCCGGTTACAAGCTGGAGTTAGAGTCTCGCCCTCCTTCACGGTTTTTCCGGTCTCGGGTGCCCACCGACCCTTTGGCCGCGCAGGGGCTCCTGGCGTCGGTGAAGAATCTTCTGGAAATGGCGGTCATCCGGCCGGTGCCGCACTTGGAAGTGGGCCTCGGGTATTACTCCAATCTCTTAACAGTCCCCAAGAAGGACGGGTCGGTTCGCCCCATTCTGGATCTGAAGTTCCTCAACAGGTTCATCCGTACACGGAAGTTTCGCATGGAAACTCTGCGATCAGCCATCAGTTCTCTTCGGCAGGGGGACTTCATGACGTCCATAGACATCAAGGATGCTTACCTTCATGTTCCCATCTGCCAGGCTCATCAACATTTTCTTCGGTTCGTGATGAAGGATCAGCATTTTCAATTCGTGGCACTTCCGTTTGGCCTTACCTCAGCTCCAAGAGTGTTCACCAAGGTGCTGGCAGGGGTGATGGCCATTCTCAGAACTCAAGGCATTCGCATCGTGCCTTATCTGGATGACCTTCTTATCATGGCTCCTTCTCTCAATCAATCGGAGACGGACACCAGGACAGTGGTCTCCACGCTGGAAAGCTTCGATTGGGTGATCAACTATCCCAAGTCCTCCCTCGCCCCGGCCAGGGTGGTGTCCTTTCTGGGAATGCGGTTGGATTCTTGTCAACACAGGGTGTTTCTGCCTCAGTCCAAGATTTTTCTGATTCAGGAATTGACTCGGTTCCTTCTTTCTAATCCTCGACCGTCCATCCGTCTGGGGATGAGACTGGTAGGGTTGATGGTTGCCTCTTTCGAGGCAGTTCCTTTTGCTCAATTTCACACAAGGACGCTTCAGCTTCATCTGTTGGCGTCTTGGGACCGGCGACCACGGTCATTGGATCGGCCCTTCCAGTTGTCCTCCCGGGTCCGGCAGTCCCTTCAATGGTGGTTGGTCTCGACCAATCTCTCGAGGGGCAGGTCTTTCCTGACTCCTCTTGGGGAAATTGTCACCATGGACGCCAGTCTTTCGGGATGGGGGGGATTCTGGAAGGATCTTCAGTTTCGGGGGCAGTGGGGGCCTCAAGAGGCCCACTTGCCCATCAATGTTCTGGAGCTCAGAGCCATCCGTCTGGTTCTTGTTCATTTGACGCAGCATGTTCTGGGCCTTCCGGTTCAGGTTCGCTAGGACAATCGGACAGCGGTTGCTCACCTGTGGGTGTCCCTGATCCTGACCTGGGCGGAGGCCCATGTTCCTTGTCTCTTGGCAGTTTACATTCCGGGTGTGGAAAACGGGGAAGCGGATCTGTTGAGCAGGTGCTCTGCCCGTCTGGGGGAATGGTCTCTCCATCCTCAAGTTTTTCGGTCTCTGTGCCTCTGGTGGGAGACACCGGAGGTGGACCTGTTTGCCTCTCGTCACAATTGCAGGCTTCCGACCTTCGTGTCGCTCTCTCAGGATCCTCTGGCGGTGGATGCCATGTCCCTGAGCTGGGGGGATCTAGGGTTTCTGTACCTTTTTCCTCCGATACCCATGCTAGGCAAGGTGGTACGGAAGCTGGCTCTGGAAAGGGTGTTCTCGTCATTCTCGTGGCTCCAAGGTGGCCAAGGCGAGTATGGTTCGCAGACATCGTTTGGCTGGCGGTGGATCAGGTCGTTCTGCCTCTTCGGCCCGATCTGCTCACTCAGGGTCGGCTGTGTTACCCCAATTTACTAACGCTGGGTTTGACGGCTTGGCTGCTGAAACCTTCATCTTGAAGGAGGAGGGTCTTTCTGACTCGGTTGTTAAGACTTTCATCTGTGCCCGGAAGAGGTCTTCTTCTACCATCTACTATAGGACTTGGAGAGCTTATATCACTTGGTGTGAGATTAGATCTTTGCCTTGTAGGGTCTTTTCAGTTTCCAGGATTTGGGATTTTCTGCAATCAGGATTCTGGTCTCCAGCTGAGTACTTTGAAAGGGCAGGTTTCTGCCTTGTCTATCTTTTTTCAGAAGCCTTTTACGCTTCATCCTTTAGTCAAAACTTTTTTCCAGGGGATTACGCATGTGCGACCTCCTAGGAAGCCATTGCTCCCTGTTTGGGACTTGAACTTGGTTCTTTCTGCTCTTCAGGCTCCTCCCTTTGAGCCCTTGCAGGATATTGCTCTTTCTACCTTGACTCAGAAGATTGCCTTCTTGGTGGCTATCACTTCGGTTCGGCATGTCTCGGAGTTGGTGGCCTTGTCGATTCAGGCGCCCTACTTTGAGAGGCATCAGGACAAGGTGGTTTTTCGTTTCAAACCGGACTTTCTTCCTAAGGTTGTTTCTGCTTTTCATTTGAATCAGGACATTGTTCTTCCCTCCTTGTGTCCTAAGCCTAAGAATGACAAGTAGAGGGCTTTGCATTGTTTGGATGTGGTACGCTGTGTTAAGTACTATTTGCTTACTACTTCTCCTTTTCGTAAGACTGATGCCTTTTTTGTCGTGCCCTGTGGGCCTAGGAAGGGTTTGGCTCCGTCCAAGCCTTCCATTAGCAAATGGATTCGTCAGGCGGTTGTTGGGGCCTATTCGGCCAAGGGGAAGGTTCCCCCTTTTCGTATCACCGCTCATTCTACTCGTGCTGTTGGTGCATCATGGGTGTTTCAGCACCAGGCTTCTGTTGAACAAGTTTGTAAGGCTGCTACTTGGTCTTCCGTTCATACTTTTTCTGAGTTTTACAAGGATGATGTGCGGGCTTCAGCGGATGCTGTGTTTGGCCGCAAGGTTCTTCAGACTGCAGTCATTTAAGTTATGCTTCATTTTTCTGATACCCACCCCTTGTGGACACTGCTTTTGGATGTCCCTATCGTCAGAATTAAAGGGGAAGCGGGGTGTGTGACACACTGAGAATAATACCATTTTGTGAGTACTCACCTGTAAAATGGATATTGTCAGTGTGTCACACACCCCGCTTCACCTGCCCTTTTTGGTATCCTGGATCCTCTATATGGTGAAGCTTTCCTTTATTTTATTTTTGAGGTTACCACTGGATTTCCTGGTACCTTGTCTTACCACTGTTTGAATTCACTGGGTGTTGAGTGGGAGGTCCCAGGTATATGTAGGCCGGGAGCGACTAGTTTTCAAGACTTCTCTCTGCAACGTTGCCTCCTGCTGGAGGATAACCCTATCGTCAGAATTAAAGGGGAAGCGGGATGTGTGACACACTGACAATATCCATTTTACAGGTGAGTACTCACAAAATGGTATTTTACTCCTCCGTGGGACCCAAATGTGGGTAGGCGGTTTCCGGGTTGGTGTTCCCGGCATGGGATGCCCCTGTCCCTTTATAATCCCCTTGTGCCTTGGGTGCATTTCTATCCTCTCCCCTTTAGTTCCCCTTTACCCTGCTGGGGTAAAAAGGAGGGGGGGGGGCATTATCTGGGCTTATTTGTCACCATGCACACAAATAAAATAAAAAAATATATATATAAAATAAATCTTTATTATGTATGTTTACTATACTATTTAATAGGATATGTTTTATTTAGATTTTCCTATGTCTGTCTAGGCAGCATTCTTTTTTGCTTACCTTTTTAAAGCTTTTTGTTTCTGGCTGTGTTCAGATTTGAATTTCCCTCCATACTTGGTCATGTGATTCTGGGGGTGGGCGGGGCTTAGGCACACAGCATCATTTCATTCAGAGCACCCTGGTGTTTTCTTTGTCTGCCTGGCTCCTGTTGCTTCCCTATGGTCTTCCCTCATGGTGCGAGCTGATTTCCTGGTGCTGAGAGTACCCCTCAGCTTGCTGAAGGGAGTTTTCTGCCATTTTTTTCAGGCTTTGTCATTTATTGTATTGTGTGCATTGGTGACTGTTTGTTTTCTTTGTAGGTGGAAACTGTTTATTTTAAAAGGGGTTTCTCCTGCTCTTTAGCCCTTAAAGCCTTATTTGGGAGTCCATTTGTGTTAATATCCTCCCACTTGGGACTAGTTAAAGGGGCATCCCGGCTAGCAATTGCGTAAATCCCATATATACTTGGCGACTATAATCAATTATAGTATAATACTAAACAGCATATGGAGGCATCTCCGGACAACGGGCATGCCTTTCCCTCTGCACAGACTCGGCAATGTTTTGGATGTGGGGCATCCCTTGTTGGGGATAACGCATTTCTTTGCGTCCCTTGTGCTCAATTAACTTTTATGCAGCAAACGGGGGCCCAGGCTTCGGCGTCTGCGGCTTCTGCCTTATCTCCTGCTCCGCCATGTCTTGTCCGTACCCCCAGTGATATTGTCATGGGTGGTGAGTTGCATTCTGGTTTATGTGCCAGATTGGCTCATCTTGAAAAATTAATGTCTAGCTCTGTGGCCAAGAAGGCCTCAGCTAAAAGGAAACATTTGACTTTGCTGTTCATCAGAAACATCTGATTCCTCATAATTCTCCTTCTTCTAACTGAGAAGGATCAGACCAATAAAGCATTTCACAATTATCCGGTAAGTGAGTCGGATAATTGTGAAATGCTTTATTGGTCTGATCCTTCTCAGTTAGAAGAAGGAGAATTATGAGGAATCAGATGTTTCTGATGAACAGCAATTTGTTGGTACTGTGATTGAGCAGGGTGAAGCTAGTGTTGTGGATACTTTAAAGGCTCTTGCTCAGTTATTTGAGGTTTTGGTTATCACTCCTCCTGAAGTAGTCCCTCCTCAAAAAGGGGAATTCTTTGGAGTCTCTAAACGTCGTTTAGAATTTCCAAATCAAAAGTATTTTGATGAAATTATTCTTAAAAGAATGGGAGAAGCCTGCGCGGCTTCCTGGCATTCCCTGGGCCTGGGACAAGAAATATCTTTTCCCAGCTGATACTGTTAACCGTTGGTCATCACCACCTGTGCCCACCGCCCTGGGCATGTGTACACTCACTGCACGGATGGGTTAAATGCGGAGGACAAACTCCTATGCGTGCGCAAGCATACAATGGCCATCTATGCATTAATAATTAATTAATTGAGAGACTGGATTTTTAAGATACTCTGCTCATGGGTGGATGCCCCTGTGCTTAATGTATCCAATTCTTCTGTGTTGCATTCTCCTGACTCCACTACACTTAAAGATGGAGAGGATAAGCGTATTGATCAAATGGCGTGCCACGCTTTTTCCAGTGTGGGCTCGGCCTTGCTGCCTGTTGGTGCTTCAGCGCTCATGACAGTGGCTATTAGGTCTGTTGTGAGAGACCTAATGAATTACTCAGGGCTTGATCCGGCCTCTGATGAGTACGCCGCTCTTAAGCAATGTGAGATGTTTGCATCTTTTGTACTTTCTGTCTTAGATGATACTCTGCTCATGTGCAGCAGAACCTCTGCCTTGTTAGTCGCCATCCGGCGGTCAGTATGGTTGCGGCAGTGGGCAGCTGATATTGTAGCCAAGAAATTGCTTACAGCGCTCCCTTTTGTGGGATTGCGCCTCTTTGGAGAAAGAATTGGATTCTGTCACTAAAGGAGGTAAATTACATCAGCGTAAGAAACAACGCCGTTCCTTTCGTGGAATGGCCTCTTTTAACCCTTTCGGGGGTCTAGATCCGGTAGAGGATCTGCCTTTTCAGCCCCTAGAGGGAATGCATGGAATAGAGGAAAGGGACGTGGCCGTCCAAGTCAGAATTGGGGGTCCAAAACCAAATCTGCCACTAAGCCTGTTCAACAATGAGGGGACGCCCTCACCCTTACGGGTGGGGGGGCGGCTGCGGTTCTTCTTCCAGGTCTGGGTTCAGGAGGTATCAGACAATTGGGTTCTGGAAGTAGTCTCTTCCGGTTACAAACTGGAATTCGAGATTTTTCATGTCCCGGATGCCGTCAGATCCGGCAATTGCGCAGGGACTGTTGGCAGCAGTAGCGAATCTGTTAAACATGGCTGTCATCTGCCTAGTGCCTCCAGCGGGAAGGGGTTTGGGGTTTTACTCCAACCTATTCACGGTACCCAAAAAAGGACGGCTCTGTTCGACCTATCCTAGACCTAAGGAGGCTCAATCAATTTATCCGTTTCAGAAAATTCCGCATGGAGCGATCAACGGTCGATGCTCTCTGTCAGGGGGACATCATGACAAACATAGACATCAAGGATGCTTATTTACACATTCCTATTTTTCCGGGTCACCAGAGATTTCTCAGGTTCTCGATAGAAGACCAGCATTATCAATTTGTGGCCCTGCCATTCGGCCTTACCTCGGCCCCAAGAGTCTTTACCAAGATGCTGGCAGGAGTGATGGCTATATTCAGGGTCCAGGGCATCCGCATTGTGCCTTTTCTGGACGATCTTCTTATCGCGGCCTCCTCCCTCGAACAACCCGAGTTGGACACCAGGATGGTGGTCTCTTCGCTAGAGAGGTTCGGATGGGTAATAAGTTACCCCAAATCCTCTCTCTGTCCGTCCAGGGAAATTCCCTTCCTGGGCCTGATTCTGGATACATTTCAGGCCGGGGTTTTTCTTCCTCAGTCCAAAATGGTTCTGATTCAGGACTTGATTCGTCTATTCTTGTCCAACCCTCGTCAGTCTATCCGTCTAGGGATGAGACTAGTGGGATTGATGGTAGCTGCATTCCAGGCAGTCCTGTTTGCCCAGTTTCACATAAGGACGCTTTAGCTCTTCCTCTTGGCAAAGTGGGACAGGTGCCCACTATCATTGAATCAGACTTGTCTATTGTCTCCCCACGTTTTGCAGTCCCTTCAGTGGTGGTTAATATCGCACAACCTCCAGAAGGGCAAGTCATTTCTGACTCTGCATTGGGAACTGGTTACCACGGATGCCAGCCTGGTGGGCAGCGGGGCTTCTGGAAGAAGCATCAGTTCCAAGGATTGTGGGGGCCTCAGGAGGCTCATTCTCCAATCAATGTATTAGAGCTTCGGGCCATACGTCTTGTTCTACTTCAGCTGAACCATTTCTTACAGGATCTGCCAGTTCAGATTCGGTCAGACAACCGAACATCAATACATCAATCACCAGGGAGGGACTCGCAGTTGGGGTGCCCTCCGGGAAGTGTCTCTGATCCTTCAGTGGGCAGAGATCAATGTTCCCTGCATATCAGCAGTTTACATTCCGGGGATAGAGAATGTGGAGGCAGACTCCCTGAGCAGGGGATGTTCTCGCCAGGGAGAATGGTCTCTCAATCCAAGGGTCTTTCAGTTCCTTTGTCACAAGTGGGGGACTCCATGGTTGGACCCGTTTGCTTCTCGCCACAATCACAAGCTGCCAGCTTTTGTGTCTCTATCCCAGGATCCTCTGGCAGTGGCAGCGGATGCCATGTCTCTGGCCTGGAAGGATCTGGGGTTCCTATATCTGTTTCCCCTATTCTCCATGATCAGCAAGGTGGTGCGCAAGTTAGCACTGGAGGAGGCGCCAGCAATTCTGGTGGCGCCAAGGTGGCCAAGACGTCTGTGGTACGCAGACGTCGTAAGGCTGGCAGTGGATTGTTTCCATCTGCCTCTTCTTCCAGATCTCATCGCTCAGGGTCAACTTTGTTACCCCAATTTACAAACGCTGGCTTTGACGCATGGCTGCTGAAGTCTCCATCTTGAAAGAAGGTCTTTCTGATGCGGTTATTCAGACTCTTATTAGAGCTAGGAAGAAGTCTTCCTCTGTCATTTATTACAGGACTTGGAGGTCCTATATTGACTGGTGTGAATCCAGGGCTTTGCCCTGTAGAGTATTTTCTATTCCTAGAATTCTGGAATATCTGCAACGAGGTCTGGATATGGGATTCCATATTAGTACTTTGAAAGGGCAAGTCTCTGCCTTGGGTTTTTTCTTTCAAAGGTCGTTTGCTCTTCATCCTTTGGTTAAGACCTTTTTCCAAGGAGTCGCGCATGTGCGGCCTCCCAGAAAGCCTATACTTCCTGTTTGGGACCTTAACCTGGTGCTTTCAGCTATGCAGGCTGCTCCCTTTGAGCCTTTGCAGGATATGCCTCTTCCTATTCTTACTCAGAAGGTTGCCCTTTTGGTTGCTATTACTTCTGTCCGCCGAGTTTCTGAACTGGCCCCTTATTTTGAGAGGCATCAAGATAAGGTTGTTTTCCGTTTTAAACCGGATTTCCTTCCTAAGGTGGTGTCTGCTTTCAACCTAAATCAGGATATAGTTCTCTCTTCCTTGTGTCCTAAACCTAGTAACAACAAGGAAAGGGTCTTACATTCTTTGGATGTAGTTCGTTGTGTTAAGTATTATTTAGTTACTACTTCGGCCTTCCGCAAGACGGATGCCTTTTTTGTTGTGCCTTCTGGGCCCAAGAAGGGTTTTGCTCCTGCCAAATCTTCCCTTAGTAAGTGGATACGTCAGGCCATCATTGGGGCCTATATGGCTAAGGGGAAGGTTCCCCCTTTTCGTGTCAGCGCTCATTCTACTCGTGCTATTGGAGCTTCCTGGGCTTTTCAGCACCAGGCTTCTGTTGAACAAGTTTGCAAGGCTGCGACTTGGTCTTTTGTGCATACTTTTTCTAAGTTTTACAAGGTTGATGTGCGGGCCTCAGCGGATGCTTCTTTTGGCCGCAAAACTCTGCAAGCTGCAGTAATTTAAGTTATGCATTATTCCTTGGGGATCCCCACCCATTATAGACACTGCTATTTGATGTCCCAAGTGTCATGAATATTTGGAAGTGGGGTGTGTGACATACTAGGAATAATACCATTTTGTGAGTACTCACCTGTAAAATGGTTATTACGAGTATGTCACACACCCCACTTCCCCCCGCCCTTTTTTGTTCTAAGGGATCCTTTATATGGTGATTATTATTTTCAAACTATTTTTCAATTATTGAATATAATTTGCTCTTCCTGGTTCTTCACTGCTTTTTAAAAAGACTGAGGAATAGTGGGAGGAACCCAGTACTTATGGACCAGGAGGGGCTCCTTTTTCCATGTCATCTCTGCAAGATCGCCCTCTACAGGCCGGGTTCCCAAGTGTCATGAATATTTGGAAGTGGGGTGTGTGACATACTCGTAATAACCATTTTGCAGGGGAGTACTCACAAAATGGTATTTTTGTTACGATGTACTTAAGGTCTTGTCTGCTTATGTCTTTCCGGTGGGACGAACCCTTCTTGGCTTCTCCCAGCCCTGTTTTTAGTTTATTACTTGTAGGCCTTGTAAAAATTATACTCCCATGTCCCTAGCGGGTTATTGGGGCACCCAGGGTTGCTATATAGCGTTATTCCCTATCGGCGTATAGCGCCGCTATAATCACCACATGGAGGCATCTTAGGATAATGTTACCGGGGTCCCTTTGGGACAAGACCGGCTGTGTGTAGCATGCTGACGCTGACAAGGCGCGGGTCTGTGTACCCTGTGTTGAGCAGGTGCTTGCATTGCAATCTGGCCTGCCAGTGGCTGCACCTCTTTTCACTTCACCTACTCCCCCAAGCTTAAATCTCACTCCTGCTGAGTTGCATACTAGTGGGGATTCTCAGCCTGATGTGTCTTCTAGACTGGCTACTGTTGAACAGATTATTGCAAAGTCTTTAGCGCGTAAGGCCCCTGCTAAGAAGCGGCACTTGACGCCTAATGTTACTGTTTTCCCTATGGGAACTGAGGAGTTTATGAATCTGTGTGGCTATACCCTGTCTGATGAAGGGGAGCTCTTTTCTGATTCAGGCTCATCTGATGGGAGACCAAGGGGTCATGACGATTCTGGCTCTGACCCCTGGGCCCCGGATGACACTGACAGATTATTGACCCAGATTTTTGAGGTTCTGTCTATCTCTCTCCCTGCTGAGGCTCCCAGGCAAAGAGGGGAGCTTTTCCATACAGCAAGATCACGTTTGGAATTTCCAGAGCAGGCACATTTCCATAACCTTCTGCTCAAGGAATGGGAGCACCCCAGTAAACTTCCCAGGGTTCCAAAGAGTTGGGATAGGAAGTATCCCTTTCCTACTGAGGTGGTTAAATGTTGGTCATCCCCCCCCCCCCTTCCGAGGTGGATGCCCCGATCCTAGGGCTATCTAACACCTCTGTCATGCATTCCCCTGATTCGACTACCCTGCGGGATGCTGAAGACCGGCGTATTGATCAGCTGGCATCCCACGCCTTTGCATGTGCGGGGACGGTGCTGCCCCCGGTCTGTGCCTCTGCCATTACTGCTGTGGCCACTAGAACCCTTATCAGAAATATGCTTGATAGTGCCCCTGATGATTTGCCTTGTGAGGTGTTTAATGCACTCTCCAGTTGTGATGTTATTCTTAGTATACAGTACGTCCTGCTCCAGACATAGTACTTACACTTGGGTTATCCTCCGCCAGATGGCGCTGCACTGCAGAGACATGCAAAAAACAGGCTCCTCCCGGCCCCTCAAATACCCGGGGACTTCCCACAAATCCCCAGATTTCTCTGCAGTGCCGACTGCAAAGACATGAAGTATCACTCTCTCGCAGGTGAGCGGGGCTATCAAAGCCTGCGGCCCTGTTGGACTATTCCCACCCGTCCTCCCTGTGATGTGCCTCCCAGCCTGGGCTGCGCTGGTCGGGGGAAGGTAGGCAGCACCATGCGTGCTTATGGAGCTATGCTCCGCCGCAGTCCCCCACCAAAGGGTAGGCGGTTTAGGCTGATGGTGAGCCTCTAGGGGATGCCCCTCCTGCATTATTGCCCCATACCCCGTGTAGCGGTGGGCCCTGTACAAAGGGTCGCCATCCTCCCTCGTTCCGCCCGTAGCTCGGGGGGAAAGAAAGGGGGTGGGTGTGTGTGGTGGTCTCAGTGTATTGTGTTTACACGCTTATGGCCTTAGTATTGTCCTTTGACTTGTATACCTGATGTCAGAGTCGCGCGGTTTGCATTTTTTATTGTGTATCGGCCGCCGCCGCGCATGTCTCTTGCCTTTATTGGATGTACTGCGCCGGCCGGCGGCGTTGCCTCAAACGCTGCGGCGTCTTCATTGGCAAATCATTTTTCTAAGTGTGTCATACACTCGCTTCTCTTGACAACGTTGACTACTGTCTCAGAGCTTCGCGCTCTTCGGGGGGGCGGGGACCTGGCTTGTCGCGCTCCGCGTCACAGCCCGCTCTGGCCCACCCTTCGAGGTTCGCTTGGCGCCATTTTGATGCTAGTCGCGCATGTGGTAATGGTCCTCCTCCTCCCTCGGTCTGTAAGTGCCCTCGCGGGCGATTTTCATCATTCTTGCTTACTGCGCATGGCTCCGACATCCTTATTCCCATTATGTCTTTCAGACGGTTGAATCCAGTGGCTTCTCCCGGCCCGGTGTAATTGCCAGTTGGGCCTAGTATAAATACTCCCGCTTCCCTGCGGGTCTTTGGGGCATCCAGGGTAGCTTACAGCGTCAATCCCTACTGGCCTATTGTGCCTATAAATCACCATATGGAGGCATCCCAGGATATTGTGACCGGGGTTCTTTTGGGACAAGCCCGGCTGTGTGTAGCTTGTGGGGTCTCGCCTATCAGCGGTGACAATGCACAGGTCTGTGTTTCTTGTGCACAGCAGGCGCTAACGGTACTTCCCGCCCCTCCGGTGGCTGGGCCTGCACCTCGCCTCACTTCACCTACTCCCCCAAGCCGGAGTCTTAACACCCAATACAAGCGGGGATTCTCATCCTGATGGGGCTACTAGACTGGCCAGTGTTGAAAAATTGCTTGCTAATTCTTTAGCGCGTAAGGCCACCGCAAAAAGGCGGCACTTAATCCCTGACTCTGCTCTTTTCCCTACGGAGTCTGATGAGTTTTTGCATCTATATGGCCATACCCCCTCGGACGAAGGGGAGCTGTTCTCTGACTCAGGGTCATCTGACGAGAAGTCAAGGGGTCATGACGATTCTGGTTCTGATCACTGGACCCCGGATGATACTGACAAACTGCTGGTTCAGATTTTTGAGGTTTTGTCCATCTCTCTCCCTGTTGCGGCTCCCAGGCAAAGGGGTGAGCTATTTCATACTGCTAAGGCTCGATTGGAATTTCCTGAGCAAACCCATTTCAATAACCTCGTGCTTAAGGAGTGGGAACATCCCAGTAGACTTCCCGGGATCCCTAAGAGTTTGGACAGGAAATATCCCTTTCCTGCTGATATGGTCAAATGCTGGTCATCGCCCCCCGAGGTAGATTCTCCTATTCTAGGGTTGTCCAACACCTCTATTATGCACTCCCCTGACACTACTACGCTGCGGGATTCTGAGGACCAGCGCATTGACCAATTGGCATGCCATGCCTTTGCATTTGGAGGGGCGGCGCTGCGCCCGGTTTGCGCTTTGGTCATTGCTGCTGTGGCGCTCAGGGCCATGGTCAGGAATGCACTTGACGGCCCAGACGAGTTGCCTCTTGATACTATTAATGCACTGTCTAACTGTGATGTGTTTGTGAACTTTATCCTGTCTGCATCGGATGATGCTATTAGGATGTGTGCCAGATCTTCCGCCTTGGCGGTGGCTATACGTCGCGCGGTATGGCTGCGCCAGTGGGCTGCTGACAATGCTGCTAAGAAAGCCCTTACTGGGCTTCCATTTAAGGGGCTGCGCCTGTTTGGGGACCGCCTAGACCTTTTTGCTAAAGGAGATAAGTTACCACAGCGCAGGCGGCAGCCTCGGCCCTTTCGGAGCCAGGGCCCCCTTTCAGTCCCCTACAGAGGCGCTAAGCAGGGGAAAGGGGTGTCCTTCGCGGGGGCTCGCGCAGATTCCTGGCATAGGAGCAGGGGACGACGTCCTGCCTCCTCCTGGGGGTCCAAACCCAAAGCCCCTCCCAAGACCCCTCAGGCATGATGGGGCGCCCTCGCCCCGCCAGGGTGGGGGGACAGCTACAGCACTTCGCGCATGTCTGGAGGCGCCAAGTCTCAGACCGGTGGATTCAGGAGGTAGTTTCCTCTGGTTAAAAGATAGAGTTTGCTGTGCGGCACAAGATTCCCACAAGATTCATCAGGTCCCGGATCCCCCAGGACCCTGTATCAGCTCAGGTCCTGATGCAGGCCGTGCAAGGACTTCTGGATCTGGGAGTCATTTGCAGGGTCCCCTTGAGAGAATTAGGAGAGGGGTTCTATTCCAACCTTTTCACAGTGCCCAAAAAAGATGGGTCAGTCAGGCCCATTCTGGATTTAAAGATCCTCAACAAATTTGTCAAGAACCGGCGCTTTCGCATGGAAACTCTGTGCTCGGCCATTGGCTCTCTGCGCCCAGGGGATTTTATGACGTCTGTGGACATCAAAGATGCTTACCTTCACATCCCTGTGTTCCCGGGACATCAAAGGTTTCTCAGATTCGCGTTGAAAGATCAACATTACCAATTTGTGGCCCTACCATTTGGCCTCACTTCAGCTCCCAGAGTGTTCACCAAGGTGCTGACACTCAGCTGGTGGTGTCCACCTTGGAGTCCTTCGGCTGGGTGATCAATCATCCCAAGTCCTCTCTGTCCCCTTCGTCAGTGACCCCATTCCTGGGGATGATTCTGGATACGGTTCAGTCACGGATATTCCTTCCTCAACAGAAGGTGGAAGCTCTGACTGCGCAGTTGAGGTTCCTGCTCTCGTGCCCCCAGCCCTCCCTCAGGCAGGGAATGCAGCTGGTGGGCCTGATGGTGGCGAGCTTCGAGGCGGTCCCCTTTGCTCGGTTCCATTTGAGGCCTCTGCAGCTTCACCTTCTATCAGTATGGGACAAGGACCCCACGTCTTTGGACGGGGTTTGTGTGCCTCCCCCCTTGGTCAGAGGGTCCCTCTCGTGGTGGCTGGACCACAAGAACTTGCTAAAGGGCAGGTCCTTTCTGGCCCCCCTCCTGGGAGACTGTCACCACGGATGCCAGTCTGTCAGGTCGGGGGGATTCTGGAAGTCCCTGAGGTTCCAGGAGAGGTGGGGCCCTCAGGAGGCCCATTTACTCAACATTTTGGAACTATGGGCGGTCAGGTTGGTACTGGAGCAGTTGACCGATCACTTGCAGGGAATGTCTGTGCAGGTGCGCTCAGACAACAGGACGGCGGTTGCCTACATCAACCATCAGGGAGGGACCCGGAGCAAGGATGCCCTCCAGGAAGTGTCGCGGATTCTGACATGGGCGGAGGCCAATGTTCAATGCATTTCAGCTGTGTATATCCCGGGGGTAGAGAATCTTCTGGCAGACTCTCTGAGCAGGGGGACTTCCCGTCAGGGGGAGTGGTCCCTCTGCAACAGGGTATTCCAGTCCCTGTGTCACCGTTGGGGCCTACCGGACGTGGATCTGTTTGCATCCCGTCACAAGCTCCCGGCCTTTGTCTCCCTGTCTCAGGATCATCTGGCCTTGGCCACGGATGCCCTGTCAATGTCATGGAAGGAATTTCGGCTCCTGTGTGTCTTTCCTCCGTTCCCCCTGCTGGGCAGGGTCCTGCGCAAGATTGCTCTGGAAAGGGTGCCAGTGATTCTGGTGGCCCCAAGGTGGCCAAGAAGGTTCGCAGACGTGGTACAAATGGCAGTAGACCAGTACGTCCTGCCAGGGGCGCCAGATCTGCTCACTCAGGGCTCCTTACGCCATCCCAATTTACAAACTCTGGCTTTGACGGCCTGGCTGTTGAAACCTCCATCTTGATGGAGAAGGGCTTGTCTGCCTCGGTGGTGGATACCATGGTGCAGGCTAGGAAGAAAACATCTTCTGCCATCTATTATAGGGTATGGCATACCTACATTGATTGGTGTGAGTCTAGGTCTCTTCCCTGTAGGGAGTTCCTAGTCTCTAGGGTTCTGGAGTTTTTACAGCATGGATTGGAGTTGGGTCTAAAACTCAGTACTCTGAAGGGTCAGGTTTCTGCCCTGTCTGTCTTCTTTCAGAAGTCTTTTGCTCAGCATCCCTTGGTTAAGACCTTCTTTCAGGGGGTCACTCACGTGCGTCCCCTAGGTAAATCTATGGTCCCTGTTTGGGATTTGATCTTGGTTTTGTCTGCCTTGCAGGGTGCTCCCTTTGAGCCTATTCAGGATGCTGGTCTGGCTGTACTTACCCTCAAGGTTGCCTTTCTGGTGGCTATTACTTCGGTCAGGCGGGTGTCTGAGCTGGCGGCGCTGTCTATTCAGGCCCCATACTATGAGAGACACCAGGACAAGGTGGTGTTCCACTTTAAGACGGATTTTCTGCCTAAGGTGGTGTCTGCTTTTCATTTGAATCAAGATATTGTTCTTCCCTCATTGTGCCCTAATCCTAGCAACGCTAAGGAAAGGGTTCTGCATTCCTTGGATGTGGTCAGGTGTCTGAAGTATTACCTGGTAGTCACTGCACCTTTCAGGAAGACTGATGCTCTTTTTGTGGTCCCTTCTGGTCCTTGGAAGGGTTTGGCTCCTGCCAAGTCTACTATCAGCAAGTGGATTCGTCAGACTGTGATTCAGGCCTACTCTGCTAAGGGGAAGAGTCCTCCCTTCCGCCTTACTGCTCATACTACTCGTGCTATTGGTGCCTCTTGGGCCTTCCAGCAACAGGCTTCTGTTGAACAAGTTTGCAAGGCCGCTACTTGGTCTTCTGTTCATACCTTTTCAAAGTTTTACAAGGTTGATGTTAGGGCCTCAGCTGATGCTGTTTTTGGCCGCAAGGTTTTGCAGGCGGCAGTGGTTTAAACTGTCTGCTGTCACCTTTTGTTGGGGATCCCACCCTACCTTATGGACACTGCTATTGGATGTCCCAAGTGTAAGTACTATGTCTGGAGCAGGACGTACTGTATACTAAGAATAATACAATTCTGTGAAATACTCACCTGTAGAATTGATATTATTTGTATACAGTACGTCCTGCTCCACCCCACCCTGTTTTTTTGCATTATTCTGGATCCCCTGTATGGTGATTGTTATCATTACCAGTTGTTCTGGGTGTTTCAATTCTCCCGGCTTCTTGTTCACTGCTTTTCAATGCTGGGGATTTGTGGGAGGTCCCCGGGTATTTGAGGGGCCAGGAGGAGCCTGTTTTTTGCATGTGTCTGCAGTGCAGCGCCATCTGGCGGAGGATAACCCAAGTGTAAGTACTATGTCTGGAGCAGGACGTACTGTATACAAATAATATCAATTCTACAGGTGAGTATTTCACAGAATTGTATTTTTGTAAATTTTGTCCTATCTGCATTGGATGACACCATCAGAACTTCTGCCCTCGTAGTGGCTATATGCCGCTCCGTTTGGCTGCGCCAGTGGGCTGCTGACAACGCTGCCAAGAAGGCCCTCACTGGGTTTCCCTTTAAAGGACTGCGTCTGTTTGGAGACCGCCTGGACATTTTTGCTAAGGGAGGCAGGTTACCCCAGCGCAGGTGGCAACCTCGGCCCTTTCGGGGTCAGGGTTCCTTCTCCTCCCCTTACGCGGTGCAAGACAGGGAAGGGGGTGTCTTTCCCTGGGGCCCGGGGAGATTTCTGGGGTAGAGGCAGAGGACATGGACGTCCTGGTTCCTCCTGGGGTCCCAAAGCAAAATCCTCTCCCAAGCCCCCTCAGGCATGATGGGGTGCCCCCCCATCCGGGTGGGGGGACGGCTGCAGCACTTCGCTCACGTCTGGAGGCTTCATGTCTCAGACCGGTGGCTTCAGGGGGTAGTGTTCTCCGGTTACAAGTTGGGGTTTGCTGCCGATCCCCCTCCAAGATTCATCAGATCCCGGATTCCTCAGGACCCTGTGTCAGCTCAGGAGCTAGTGCAAGCAGTGCAAGGCCTCCTGGAGCTGGGGTCATCTGCCAGGTCCCCTTAAGAGAAAAAGGCAAGGGCTTTTATTCCAACCTATTCACAGTACCCAAAAAAGATGGTTCAGTCAGGCCCATCCTGGACTTGAAGATCCTCAACAAGTTTGTCAGGGGCAGGCGCTTTCGCATGGAAACTCTGCGCTCTGCCATCAGTTCCCTGCGCCAAGGGGATTTCATGACCTCTGTGGACAGCAAGGATGCTTACCTTCATATTCCTGTTTTTCCAGGTCATCAAAGGTTCCTCAGGTTCGCTCTGGAGGATCACCACTACCAGTTTGTGGCATTGCCCTTCGGTCTCACTTCAGCTCCCAGAGTGTTCACCAAGGTGCTGGCAGGAGTGATGTCTCTGCTCAGGTCTCAGGGCATTCGCGTGCTGCCCTATTTGGACGACATTCTCATCGCTTCTCAGTCCCTCCAACAGGCAGAACTGGATACTCAGCTAGTAGTGTCCACTCTGGAGTCATTTGGCTGGGTGATCAACCATCCCAAATCTTCCCTGTCTCCCTCCTTGGTGACACCCTTCCTGGGAATGAATCTGGATACAGTTCAGGCAAGGATCTTTCTTCCTCAGCAGAAGGTGGACAGTCTGCTAGCGCAGGTTCAGTTCCTGCTATCTTGCCCTCATCCCTCCATCAGGCAGGGAATGCAGCTGGTGGGCCTGATGGTGTCGTGCTTCGAGGTGGTCCCTTATGCCTAGTTTCACATGAAGCCTCTGCAACTCCACCTCTTGTCAGTATGGGACAAGGATCCTGCTTCCCTGGACCAGGTCCTTGTGCTGTCCCCCCTAGTCAGGCGGTCCCTCTCGTGGTGGCTGGACTCCTGGAACCTGTTGGTGGGCAGATCTTTTCTGGCCCCCTGCTGGGAGACAGTCACCACGGATGCCAGTCTGACAGGTTGGGGGGGTTTCTGGAAGTCCCTGCAGTTCCAAGGGAGGTGGGGCCCTCAGGAGGCCCACACACCTATCAACATTCTGAAACTGACATCAAGTGCGTCCTTCACGTAAGCCTATGTTGCCTGTTGATTTGAACTTGGTCTTGTCTGCCTTGCAGGGTGCTCCCTTTGAACCTGTGCAGGATGTTGCTCTGGCCATTCTTACTCTCAAGGTTGCCTTTTTGGTGGCTATCACTTCTGTTAGGCGTGTTTGAGTTGACGGTGCTTTCCATCCAGCCCCCCTACTTTGAGAGACACCAGGACAAGGTGGTGTTTCGCTTCAAACCAGATTTTCTGCCTAAGGTCGTGTCTGCCTTTCATCTGAATCAGGACATTGTTCTTCCTTCCTTGTGCCCTAATCCTAGTAACGCTAAGGAGAGGGTTTTGCATTCCTTGGATGTGGTTAGGTGCCTGAAGTACTATCTGGTGGCTACTTCACCTTTCAGAAAAACTGATGCTCTTTTTGTGGTCCCATCTGGTCCTATGAAGGGTTTGGCTCCTGCCACATCTACTATTAGCAAATGGATCCGTCAGGCTGTGATTCAGCCTATTCTGCTAAGGGGAAGAATCCTCCTTTCCGCCTTACTGCTCATTCCACTCGTGCTATTGGTGCCTCTTGGGCTTTTCAGCACCAAGCTTCTGTTGAACAAGTTTGCAAGGCCGCTACTTGGTTTTCTGTTCATACCTTTTCAGTGTTTTACAAGGTTGATGTTAGGGCCTCAGCTGATGCTGCTTTTGGCCGCAAGGTTCTGCAGGCGGCAGTGGTCTGACCTGTCTGTTGTTAACTTTAGAGATCCCACCCTACTTTATGGACACTGCTATTGGATGTCCCAAGTGTAATGATTCTCATCTGGAGCAGGATGTACTGTATACTAAGAATAATACAATTCTGTGATTACTCACCTGTAGAATTGTTATGAGTATACAGTACGTCCTGCTCCACCCCACCCTTGGTTTTGCATTATCCTAGGATCCCCTGTATGGTGATTATCATTGTTATAGTTACTGGTTTGTTCTGTCATCTTTCTCCTGGCTTCTCGTTAACTGCTTTTCAATGCTGGGGATTTGTGGGAGGTCCTGGGTATTTGAGGGGCCGGGAGGAGCCAATTTTGCGGTCTCTGCAGTCCAGCGCCATCTGGCGCGGGTAATACCCAAGTGTAATGATTCTTATCTGGAGCAGGACATAGTGTATACTCATAACAATTCTACAGGTGAGTAATCACAGAATTGTATTTTTTGTGGTCCCTTCGGGTCCCAAGAAGGGTCTGGCTCCAGCTAAGTCTACTATCAGCAAGTGGATCCGTCAGGCTGTTATTCAGGCCTATTCTGCTAAAGGGAAGGATCCTCCCTTCCGCCTTACTGCTCATTCCACCTTTTCAAGTTTTACAAAGTTGATGTTAGGGCTTCAGCTGATGCTGTTTTTGGCTGTAAGGTTCTGCAGACGGCAGTGGTTTGATCTGCATGTTGTTGCTTATGGGGATCCCACCCTACCTTACGGACACTGCTATTGGGTGTCCCAAACGTAAGGAATTACTTTCTGGAGCAGGATGTGCTGTATACTTAGAATAATACAACTCTGTGATTACTCACCTGTAGAATTGGTATTATATGTATACAGCACGTCCTGCTCCACCCCGCTTGTTTTCATTGTTCTTAGTGCCTCTGTATGGTGATTGTTATCATGGTTAAATGTTTTTGATTATGGTTATTATTCTCCCGGCTTCTTGCTAACTGCTTGTCAATACTGGGGATTTTGTGGGAGGTCCCTGGAATATAAGGGGCCGGGAGAAGCCACTTTTTTGCTGTCTCTGCAGTCCAGCGCCATCTTGTGGATGTATAACCCAAACGTAAGGAATTACTCTCTGGAGCAGGACGTGCTGTATACGTATAATACCAATTCTACAGGTGAGTAATCACATAATTGTATTTTTATATTCTATATCTTCAGCCTTGATGTAACTTCTTTTGACCTATCTGTACAATACCCATGGTTATACAGATTTTCCCTGGATCTGGCATATCCCCTTTCATATAAAACATGTAATCACCCAGCACTGAGAATTCCCTTGTGTATAACCTACGGTGGCATACCTGCGTTTCAGGTTATGAGTAGCGTTCTTTAACTTTTTTTTTTTTATATATATAGAATGACAATATTTTCTTTAAAACGCTGTAATCTTACTATAGAGACTGCTACACAGCAGATTTTGCATCTCATCTATAAGCAACAATGGGGCCCCTGACCCTAAGAGCCCTGGTGCGTTGCAATTTCTTCACTCCCTATAGTTATGCACCTGGTCACTGCTAGGAATCACCTTAGTTGATTGGGTGTCCTGTGCATGATTTTAGGTTGGTAGCAGTGTTTTCACATGCCGTACCTAGTGCCTATCCTTTTTTAAATGTTCAACTATGTACCTAATATTGCTTAGACACCAGAATGAAAGAAATCCCTTTTTTAATTAAAATATTGTCCAGTGTGAAACTACTTGCATTTTCATTTATTGTATGGTGTGTGTGTGTGTGTGTGTGTGTGTGTGTGTGTGTGTGTGTGTGTATGCAACTATATACCTCTATAATTTTCATGATTCTCTTTTTACAGTGTATATGTGTATATACAGGTTATCGGTGTGTTTGTCTCACTTTGGCACGGGTAATTTTAGCTTATTACTACACAGGAAGATTCATGTTTCTCCACCCCGTGCTGACAAGAAAGGATGTTAAGTGTAGTGTCATTCCCATTGGTTAATACAGTCTTTGGTGTTGAGGTAGAGGAAGTATAATCAGCTTTTGGAAAATAGACTAGAGGTAAACAAGACTTTGAAGATTGTTGTCAAGTAGTGTACTCCTCTATGTGGGCATTGGGCCCATGGAGAAGGAGTTAAGAATCCCAGGTCTGAGGACCTTTGTCTCTTTGTTTCTTCGTTATCAAGATAGAGAAAAATATCGTCCACCATGTCCTCCACCACCTGATCCAAGACACATAGACAATGAGGTTAGTAGCTGGGCTGGCTCCGATTAGGTAGCAACCTGCTATCAACTCGAAAAATCCACTAACAGTTGTTTTAACAGATGTTTGAATCCTTTAACTGAAATATGTTTTGTTAATGTGTGCACTGCTCGATGACTTTACTACTTCCTGTGTTTTTAGTTAAGGTGCGCAGTGTTTGATTTATTATATTTCATATGCCCTGTGGTTTTGAACTTTTATATATAATATATGTTAAGTAAATTAACCACTAGAAGAATTGTAATTTAGTACTTCTCAGCTAAATTTGAAACATGATTTTGTACTTGTACCACAAAGCACATGCGTGTTAAAGCGGACCTACATTCCTGTTTTACTATTGAACAATTGTTAGTTTTTAGATGGAATCCAACCTGCTAGTCACTATTTGAAGAGGAACATCTGACTTACACTCCTTAGGCATCCTGAATTGGGTTTCTCTGCGCCACAGCGCATCCCAGCTCACCTCTGTGACTGTGCTTACTTTTGCTAGTAAGGGGGTAACCCACCCCATATTTTTTCCAAGTCATCCTTCAGCTTGACCACGTGGAGAGATTATGCTTCACCCCCTGGGAGGAAACAGAAAACAGGAACAGAGTTTAAAAGCCCCACCCCTTCCTCTTCACCTCGTTCTTTGTGTTTCCTCCCTGGGAAACCTTGGGACAGAGTGTGCTGATGTTTTTAGTCAATGGACAGTTTAGTATTTTAATTTATTTTCTGACCCTCCATAGTTTGGAGTTAGCCAGCTGCACCAAATATAACCCACAGGAGACCCTGTTTGGAGACTGGATTCACCTGGGGCTATATCCCACATAGTTTATGAAAAAAGCACAGTGCAATTTCCACTTTTAAAATCCTACTTTAATATGGAGTAGGTGCGCTGTAATGGCATGGCGATCTGGGAGTAACCCCTGAGGACGGTTGCGATAACTATACATCTTTCGCTAGTTGCAAACTATTTTCCGCCATTATTTTTAAACTTGGAGGTGTGTCACTGACGTCATCGGCCATCACTTCCTGCCCAAAACCGGAAAATCAAACCAGCGTGGTTAAGTGAGCCGGCATGGGTAGCATCGGATCAGTAGAAAAGAAGGGACAGCGGCGGCAGCAGCCGCCACGCCCGACCGCAAAGTTTGTCTCAGTGTTAATCATGCATATAGATATATGTATACAGGTCTTTATATGTATGTGTGTAATGATGTATATATAATGCAAGGATGGTTGATGTTTATATGCATAAACTGATATATATATACTCCGTTTAAGGGCTTTCCTACTTGGGACTTGTCTTTTGTACTAAAAGGCTTATTGGAACCTCCATTAGAACCCCTAGAACAGGTTTAAAAAAATGGTTATCCATGAAATTTTGTTTCTTAATAGCAATAACATCTGCAAGAAGGGTGAGTGAACTTCAAGCATTGTCAATCAAAGAACCGTATTGTGCTATATTACCAAAGTGATTCTTAGACCCAATCCATTATTTTTACCAAAAATAGCAACTTCGGATAACCGTTCGCAAGAGCGTTCTCCCGATACTGCCAGATGCCTTTGGAAAGGAGGAAGATCTTTCGCTGCTTGATATCAGAAGAGCTCTGATAATCTATTTGGAAAGATCAAAAGACTGGTGCTTGGTAGAGCAAATGCTAGTGACTTTTAATGGGAAAAATAAAGGTTCAGCAGCTTCAAAATCTACTATTGCTAGATTGAAAAAACAGACTATTGCAAAGACATATGATATTAAGGAAGTGATGCCCCTCTGAAGTGTCAGCTCATTCCACGAGGGCAATGGCCACATCTTGAGCAGAGAGAACTGGGGCTTCTATAGATAAAATTTGTAAAACTGCCATATGGTCTTCACCCCAAACCTTCCTTAAAACTATAGACTTGATCTACTGTCTGTAAAACATCAGTCCTTCGATAGAAGTGTACTCCTTGCAGCATCCCACCCCTAAGGTATAATTACTTGCCTAATCCTCTCCACGTGGTCAAGCTGAAGGATGACTTGGGAAAACCTCTGTTACTTACCGGTAACGTCCTTTTTAGGAATCCTTCAGCTTGACCGCTTATTACCCGCCCATATGCCAAGGGTTGGAGTACGGTTACTGTTCTATAACAGGTGGAGAGGAAGGGGTTGGGGCTTTTAACCTCTGTTCCTGTTTTGTGTTTCTTCCCAGGGGGTGGAGCATAATCGCTCCGCGCGGTCAAGCTGAGGGATTCCTAAAAAGGACGTTACCGGTAAGTAATGGAGGTTTTTTTTTTTTTTACGTGGCTGCTTCTGAGTCAGTTAACTGGCATCATCTGAATTTGTGCCTGACATTTTCCCATGTTTAGCCAAAAAAATTGCACTGAGCGTTTCCTCATTCCCCCTCAGAGCCCCCAGTTGTCGGTCCGGGGTCTTCAGCAGGACAGAGAACACGGATTAGTTTTCATTGTGTTCTAGAGCTTGGGAGGTGCTGGAGGAGGATCATCTGTACAGGAACCCCATCTGTACGTTTGTTATATAAGCGAAGAGCCAATAACCAATTTCATGTGCTAGAGGGCATACAGGAACCTCTGGAGCCTGTGCCGAGTCACACTCCCTCTTAGGTCACTACTTCCCATTGCAGGGTTTTTCCCTGCAGTGATCATTGGTCTTCTGTGTGAAACCCCCCAGATCACCCAAAGAAACTCGCCTCTTCCCGGTCCTACGGCACATGCGTGGCCGCTTGTCCAATCAGCATGCTCGGAGCCGCTGATGTCACACCATCTAAGATGGCGTCTAAGGCCAGCAGCTCTGAGCATGCTGACGGCCTCATCCCCTTCTTCCCTCTAACAGGAAGCGTGCCTGTGCCGGCACGCGCCGATGGACTGGGAAGCAAGTTAAGTGAATGAGGCAACCTGAGGTCCCCACTGCGAGGGGATGCAATCGATCAGCCCAGGAATCTTGTAGATCTGGGTTTTGGTCCACTTTATATTGTTTTCTCTAGAAAATGTAGCTGGAGCAATTGTATTTTTTATTGTTTTCTGCCTTCTCTTACCTGATGTTTCCTATTCTTCTTTTTTTTTTTTTTTCTAGTTCATTCTTCTCTACCCTACTGATGGGATTCCCATTGCTGTCCCTTTTTAGATCCTTTTATCTTTCCCTGGGTATCTGTAAAATTAAAGGATGGCCTGCGTAACAATAGGTTCTTCTAATGCTAAAGATCCATGGTTTGCATAGAGGATGGCCATCTTACTACAAATGCAGATACTATACTATACTATACTATGTAGTTTCATAGTACCAACCCACTGGGCAAATCAAAATTCGTTTCAATTGGGTTTTCATCGATCACTCCCAGTGATGCAAATGGGAGATATAAAGTTTTCCCTTTTATATAAAAACACTCACAGTGGCAAACCTACAGATTCCTCATCAGGGGAACCAAAACCCAGGATTTTGACTATCCTGGGTTTTGGTCCTTGCCCCCGGGGCTGTGTGAAACCCCTCGGGGGGCGTCTATACCTGCCCTGAAATCTCACTCTTTGAGTCATACTGCCCTACCTGGAGCCCTCCGATTAATTTTGTCACAATCCTGTGGCTGGACACTAGGCAGGGGCTCAAGGAAACCCAATGATAATCTTGTTGAGAACTTTGCCTCTCTAATATTGTCACAGAATGAATACAACAGTGCTGCTTCTACACTGGGAACCCTAAAGTGTGTTATACAGAGCGACTTTTTAAATAAACATGGTGCACAGCTGAAATTGGAGTGGGTGCATTAAATTAAGGATACTTTTGTTCCGGATCCAAATGTTAGAGAACATTCTCACAAATCCTACCTGGCCCCCCTCCACCCACCTGCCCGAGTTCTTGGCCAACGGGTTTTTCCACCACTGAAGCCATGCCCCCTTGCACTTTTGTTGATCTCAAGGCTGCCATGTGACATTCGGCAGCAAGCTGACCGCATCCACAACTTTTTCTTGATCGCTACAGGGATGGCGGGGATGCAACGGGTGGGGGGGAAGGGAGATGGGGTCAATGGTGTTTCACATAGCCGGGCATCAGGAAGCTATATCCCAGGCATATGGGCAGTACAGGGATAGATGCAAGGCCAACGTTTACAAGTTCTCAGATAAGTGTGGCAGGCCCTTGGCTAGATCATTACGTCCCAGGCAAAAAGACGTACATCCCCACAATTAATCAGCCTGTAGCAATCATAGCAGAGGCATTTAGAACATATAGCAATCTATACAGCGTTAAAGTGATACTGCAGGCAAAGGTTGTTGTTACAACAGTGCGTCGGGCTACATCTGGCACTGTCCTAAACTGTTTTCCATTTTTAAATTGAAGAAGAAATGGCCAAGATAACAAGGTTTACATTTTCACCTCATGATTTCTCTTCTGAAAAAAGTGTCTGTGGCCCTTGGATCTGTGATGCTGCATAATAATTTAGGACAGTGCTAAATGTAGCCCGATGCAATGGTGTAACAAAAACGTTGCTCTGTAACAGTCTAAGACAAGGCAGTTACTGACATTCAGATTGGAAACCGCATTACCAGGCATACTTGATGAATTGGCTGAAGTTTTGTAAGACCCTTTCAGTGAAACAGAGCTACTACTATAAAAACAATACCATACCTTCTGGAGAATGCCCATGACTAGAGATGGTCGTCTAACCAGGCTGCTGCTAGATTCGATCTAGATCTTGTGAATGTGCTCAGGTTTGTCCTATCCCAGATACAGGCAAAATCTGGGTCAAATTATCCTGCGTGCCACCCGCTGATGCTGGCAGATGACATGTCTGCAATCACTACCCTCTAAACTTGTATAGGGGTCCCTTGGACACATTACCAGTTCACAGACCAAAATACACACACACCTCTCTCTCTTTTAAAATAGAGCTAACCAGTGCCGTTTCTTCCTTAATCTCTCCCCCACTGGATGGCATCCTCTCTGTAGGTGCGCCAGTTTGGGGCCTCCCTCTTGGTATGGCGGGTTCAGAATTGTTGATGGGAAGCCACACCAGCATCTGTAGGTAAGGACTTCTTCCTTTGCACAGAGGTTTTTGTACCCTAGAGGAGCCCCCTTTGTGGAATGCCTCCCCTCATTTGATTAATGTGACTGACTGTAGGGGAAGGGGCATGGAGGATTTTTCTCTCCCAGTCCACTCCAGGCCGATGGCTTCAGTCACGAACGGGTTAATTTCTGCCCAGAGGGCGTGGACTGCAAGATGGCAAGGTGTGGCTCCTCCCGGCTCTATATACTTCTGCTGCCTCACCACAGCTGAGTTTCATTCTTGCAGTTGGACTACTAAGGTTGCATGGATTTTCTTTCTCCCTTTTCAAGGATATACTCAGGAAGTGGGGGATTTTAACTCAGTCTGTCTTCCAGGCCCTTGATATGCCACTGATCCTTGGACCCACCATGCCACCATGGTCCGCTCCTCTAGCTACTGCTGCTGGCGCCATTTTGTGGCCTCATCCTTGCAGTACTGCGACGCGGTCTGGCTGTTCTGCTTCTTCGTGCTTCTGTCCGCCTGGTCCGTGAGGCCCCTACGGGGGTTTTTTATATGGATTTAATCTGTATGCGCTGGGGTTGCTTATTTTGTGCTTGTTGTGTCTTGCAGGCGGGTCACCTTTTGACTGTGGTTCTCCTGGCCCTGCCCATTGCCAATCTCCCACTTTCCCTAGCGGGTTTTAGGGGGCATCCCACCAAGGGTGGCTATAGTTAGCTGTGTCCCTGTACTGGTTTGCGCCTGTATCAAAAATCACCATATTGGAGGCTTCCGGGGATAATGTACTTGGAGTTCCTTTGAGACAAGCCCAATTGTGTATTATGTGTGGGGTATCCCCTGTGAGTGACGGTGTCAGGGTTTGTGTGCCCTATGCCCAGCAGGTACTGGCGCTACAGGCTGGGGCGTCTGCTTCAGGCCCTGGAACTGCGCCTCTTTCTGCTTCGCCTACCCCCCCACGCTTGCATCTGACCCCCAGTGAGGGGCATACTAGCGGGGAGTCACAATATGACTTGGCTGCACGGGTGGCCAGCATTGAAAAGCATATTGCTGGGTCATCCCCGCGTAAGGCTTCTGTCAAGAAGCGGCATTTATCTCCCGCTACTTCCCTCTTTCCTGTTGAGGATGAGGGACCTTACTCATTGTCTGAGCTTTACCCCCTTGAGGAAGGGGAGTTGTTCTCTGATTCAGAATCCTCTGAGGGACAACCTAAGTTATTTGGTGGTACCAGGTCTCCTTCTGGAGAAGACCAATGGTCCTCAAATGACACTGACAGGTTATTGACTCACATTTTTGAAGTGCTTTGTATTTCCCCTCCTGCCGTGGCTCCACAGCAGCAGGGTGAGCTTTTTCATACTGTTAAACCTCGCTTGGAGTTCCCTGAGCAGAGCCACTTTAATAATCTGGTGCTCAAAGAGTGGGAACGGCCTAGTAAACTTCCTGGGGTGCCCAAGAGTTGGGACAGGAGGTATCCCTTTCCTGCTGATGTAATTAACCGTTGGTCATGTACTTCCGAGGTGGACGTGCCCGTTTTAGGGTTATCTAATACATCTGTCATGCATTCTCCTGACACTACTACCCTGCGGGATGGTGAGGACTGGCGCATGGACCAGCTGTCCTGTCATGCCTTTGTGTGGGGACTGCGTTGCGCCCGGTTTGTGCCTCTGCCATAACGGGTATTGCT
Source organism: Gastrophryne carolinensis (assembly GCA_027917425.1). NCBI lineage: Eukaryota > Metazoa > Chordata > Amphibia > Anura > Microhylidae > Gastrophryne > Gastrophryne carolinensis. The sequence goes on along the minus strand of CM051236.1, from coordinate 307,476,245 downwards.
ATTAAAGGGCTGCTTAAGTGTCTCTTAGATGGGACCTGATGACGCTGGAGGAGAGGATTATAGATCTCTTCTGCTTTGCTATGAATTTGTTGCATATATTCTTGCTGCCATGGATGATGCCATTAGAATGTGTGCTAGGACCTCTGCCCTTCTGGTGGCTATACGATGCTCTGTCTGGCTACGTAGCTGATAATGTTGCTAAGAAGGCCCTCTCTGAGTTTCCTTTTAAAGTGGACCAACACCCAGGATTTTGACTATCCTGGGTCTTGGTCCACTTCGGTGGGGCACCCCCGATCGGGGTGCCCCGCTGTGTGAAACCCCCCCGAACCCCCCGAACTCACCTCTCCCCGCGCCGACGGACAAGCCGCGGACAAGCGGCTCCTCCGCCGCCGCCTCCCTCTTGACGCGCGCGTGCCCGCGCCGGCCATTCACAGACGGCCGGCGCACGTCTAGAGGGGCGCGAGGGAGACGGCGGCGGCCGGCCGCCGCCGAAACTAAGGTAAGGAGTTTGGGGGGGTTTCACCCCGCGGGACATCCCGATCTCGGATGTGATCGGCCCGGGAATCTTATAGATTCCCGGGCCGATCACCGGTGGGTGTTGGTCCACTTTAAGGGGCTGCGGCTCTTTGGTGAACGCTTGGACCTGTTTGCCAGGGGCGGCAGGTTACCGCAACGTAGGAGGCCGTCTCAGCCCTTTTCGGGGGACTGGTGCCTCTCTCCCCTCCTTCCGCGCTTCCAGGGCTGGTCGAGAAGTTTTCTTTGCTGGAGCACGCGGATACTATTGGGACAGGGGTAGAGGACGTGGCTGGCCTGGCCTCTCATGGGGTCCCAAGCCCAAATCCTCCCGCAAGCCTCCCCCAAGCCTCCTCAGGCATGAGGAGGTGCCCTCACCCGTCCGGGTGGGGGGACGGCTTCGGCTCTTTGCTCACGTTTGGAGGCTACGTGTAGCAGACAGATGGATTCAGGAGGTGGTGTCTTCTGGATACAAGATAGTTTGCAGCCTGGCCGCCCCCAAGATTTATCAGATCCTGGATGGCTCAAAACCCCCTGTCAGCTCAGGGATTGCAGCTTGCAGTCCAAAACCTTCTGGAGTTGGGGGTCATCTGCCCTGTGCCTCTCAGGGAAAGGGGCAGAGGTTTCTACTCCAATCTGTTCACTGTTCCCAAAAAGGATGGGTCCCTCAAGCCCATCCTGGATTTAAAGCACCTCAACAAGTTTGTCAGATTCACGCATTTTTGCATGGAGACCCTACGCTCAGCAGTCAATACTCTGCGCCCGGGTGACTTCATGACATCTGTAGACCTCATGGACGCTTGCCTTCATGTACCAATCTTCCCAGGTCAAAAGAAATTTCTCAGGTTTGCTCTGGAGGATCAGCACTACCAATTTGTGGTCTTACCTTTCGGTATCACCTCGGCTCCCAGGATATTCACCAAGGTGCTGGCGGGTGTGATGGCTCTGTTGAGATCTCAGGGCATTCGCATCCTTCCTTATTTGGACGACACTCTGATCTCGTCTCAGTCTTTCCATCAGGCAGAGCTGGATACCCAGATGGGTGGTGTCCACACTAGAGTCCTTCGGCTGGGTGATCAACCATCTCAAGTCTTTTCTGTCTCTGTCACTGGTGAGGTCCTTTATGGGCATGACTCTGGATACATCTCAGGTCAATGTTTTTCTTCCTCAACAGAAGGTGGAGAGTCTTCAAGCTCGGGCCCAGTTTCTTCTTTCTTGTCCTCATCCCTCCATCCGACTGGTGGGCCTGATGGTGTCTTGCTTCAAGGCGGTACCCTATGCTCAGTTTCACATGAGACCTCTGCAGCTGCACCTCTTATCAGTGTGGGATCGGGACCCTGTGTCCCTGGATCAGGTGTTTGCTCTGTCCCCCCTGGCCAGACGGTCCCTCTCGTGGTGGCTGGACTCGAGGAACATCTTGGGGGGGCAGAACCTTTCTGTCCCCTTGCTTGGAGACTGTCACCAAAGATGCCAGTCTGACAGGTTGGGGGGGCTTCTGGAAGTCCTTGAAATTCCAGGGTCAGTGGGGCCCCCAGGAGGGCGGTAAGGTTGGTTCTCGCCCAAATGACCCCTCACCTTCGGGGTCGGGCTGTTCAGATCTGCTTGGACAACTAGACGGCGGTTGCCTACATCAATCATCAGGGAGGAAGAGGGCCCTCAAGGAAGTGTCTCTGATTCTGTCATGGGTGGAGGAGAATGTTCCCTGCATCTCGGCGGTGTACATCCCGGGGGTGGAAAATCTGGAGGCGGACTCTCAGAGCAGGGGGACTTCTCGTCTGGGAGGGTTTCGCTCCCTGTGCCATCGCTGGGGTCAGCCGGATGTGGATCTGTTTGTGTCCCGTCACAATCACAAGCTTCCAGTCTTTGTCTCTCTGTCCCAAGATCCTCTGGCCTTAGCCATGGATGCACTAGCAATGTCTTGGAAGAGCTTTCGGCTCCTCTATGTGTTCCCTCCGTTTTCCTCTGCTGGGCAGGGTTCTGCGCAAGATTGCCCAGGAAGGGGTGCCAACCATCCTGGTGGCTCCCTGTTGGCCAAGAAGGGTGTGGTTCGCAGACATCGTGCAGTTGGCAGTAGATCAATACGTCCTGCCCAAGGTTCCAGACCTGCTCACTCAGGGGCAGCTATGCCACCCCAATTTACAAACGCTGGTTTTAACGGCCTGGCTGCTGAGACCTCCATTTTGATGGAAAAGGGGCTGCCTGCCTCTGTTGTCACTACCATGATTCGGGCTAGGAAGAAGTCTTCGTCCTTTATCTACTATAGGGTATGGCATGCTTACATTGCCTGGTGTGAGTCTAAATCTCTTCCCTGTCGGTTGTTTTCTATTCCCATGATCCTGGAATTCTTGCAGCATGGTTTGGATTTGGGTCTTCAACTTAGTACTTTCAAGGGACATGTTTAAGCCTTGGCTGTTTTCTTCCAAAGATCTTTTGCCAACCATAGTTTGGTTAAGACTTTTTTCCAGGGGATTACTCACGTGCGCCCGCCACGTAAGCCTATGTTAGTAGTCTGGGATTTTAATTTGGTTTTATCTGTGTTGCAGGGTCCTCCTTTTGAGCCTCTATGTGAGGCTGCTTTGCCTATTTTGACTCTTAAAAGGTAGCCTTTTTGGTGGCTATCACTTCTGTTAGGCGTGTTTCTGAGTTGGCGGCGCTTTCCATTAAACCTCCTTACTTTGAGCGACACCAGGACAAGGTGGTGTTTCGGTATAAGCCAGATTTCTTGCCTAAGGTGGTGTCTGCTTTTCATCTCAATCAGGACATTGTCTTGCCTTCCTTGTGTCCTAATCCTGCTAATTCCAAGGAGCGGACTCTGCATTCCTTGGATGTGGTCAGGGTTCTGAAGTTTTATTTGGTAGCTACTGAATCTTTCAGGAAGGCTGATGCTCTTTTTGTTCTCTCTTCTGGACCTAGGAAGGGTTTGCCTCTGGCTAAATCCACTATCAGCAAGTGGATCCGTCAGGTGGTGGTGCAGGCCTATTCTGCTAAGGGGAAGGAACCTCCTTTCCGCCTTACTGCTCATTCCACTCGTGCTATTGGTGCCTCGTGGGCCTTTCAGCACCAGGCGTCTGTTGAACAAGTTTGCAAGGCCGCAACTTGGTCTTCTGTTCATACTTTTTCCAAGTTTTACAAGGTTGATGTTAGGGGCTCAGCTGATGCTGCTTTTGGCCGCAAAGTTCTGCAGGCGGCAGTGGCTTAAACTGCACGCCTTTGCTCTTTGGGGATCCCACCCTACCTTACGGACACTGCTTTTGGATGTCCCAAGTGTAAGGAATTATTGGAACAGGACGTGCTTTATACTTGGAAAAATACAATTCTGTGAATACTCAGCTGTAGAATTGATTTTATAGTATTCAGCACGTCCTGTTCCATCCCTCCCTTGTTATAATTTTTCTTGGTTACCTCTGTATGGTGATTGTTCAAAGGTTCTTTTTGGGTTCTTATCCATTTTTTATTCTCCCGGCTTCGTGTATAACTGCTTGTCAACACTGGAAATTGGTGGGAGGTACCTGGCTATTTATGGGGCCGGGAGTGGCCACAAGTCTTTCTGCAGTCCACAGCGCCACCTTGTGGCGGATATCCCAAGTGTAAGCAAATATTGGAACAGGACGTGCTGTATACTATAAAATCAATTCTACAGGTGAGTACTCACGGAATTGTATTTTTACATGTTCGCACTTTTGCTTTAAGAAGGCGGGAATTTGGCAAGGGGCGGAGTCAGCCACCTGGACGTAGCTTGCGGCATGCTGCTTCTGTCATCGCTCATCGCTCGGGCAGCGATTGTACCGTTGCCGCCGTTCTCCGTTACTTCGGCGGCGAGCAGGGATCTTCCGCCTCTGTCCCGCTGCCCTGCCACCTGCCTCTGGGGTCCTTCGGTGGCCGAGGTATCCAGTTTATAGCAGCACTCCAGGCCTGGGCATCCTTCAAACCCTGGTATGTGAGCGTTTCTTTTGTTTACTGCAATTTCTTATTATTGTTAGTATTTTATTTATATTTTTTATTATTTTTCTTTATTGTAGATTGTAGGAAGAGGGATAGTTTGTTATGGTTCCTCCTAGGTTGCCTATCGAGTACTTATATACTTCGGTCTTAGGCCCTTGGGAATATTTAGACATCTGGGGATAACTGATCTTATATCCTAGCAGGCAGGGTTATCCTTTGTCCGGTATGTCAGCTTTGGGTGAGTAAAGTACAGTTTGCCCAGATTATGCTAAGTTGATTTTTGCTGATCATGGCAGTAATCTCTGAGTAAGAGGAGTAAGATTTGTCTGAGGGTGAGCTTTCCTCCAATAGGAAGGACAGTTATTTGGATTTGCAATCTTCTTCTGAGAAGGATTCTCTGTTGGGATGAAATGGAGAGCCTCATCGGTGTCATTTTAGAGGTTCTGCATATTTCCCTCCTAAGGTTCCCAAGAACAAAGGAGACTAATTCAAGCTTGTAAGACAGAGGCGAGAATTCCCTGAGCAGTCTCGTTTTTCCAATATTGTCCGGAGGGAGTGAAAGAAGCCATATAAGCTTCCTCCCATTCCTAAAGTTTTAGATATGAAGTATTCTTTTCCCTCGGATCTGAAGTTATGGTCTCTTCCTCTGGGGGTGGACGCTCTCTAACACCACTGTTATGGCTTCCTCTGATAGCGCTTGTTTGAAGGATCCTGCGAAAAAGCGTATTGATCAGTTAGCAAGTCATGTCTTTTCTATGGTAGTACTTCCCCGAAGGTTTCTTTGGTCAAGGGCATCCCGAAATCCAGTAAAGGCAGAAGCCCTAAGAAACGCTTTTACGCATCTGTTTCAGATGGGCTTAATCTGTCAGGTTCCCCTCCCAGAGAGGGGCCAGGGATTTTACTCCAATGTATTCGCTATCCCCAAGATGGATGGATCTTTGTGGCCAATACTAGATCTCAAGGACCTCAACAAGTTCGTCCATCTGAAACACTTTGGCATGGAGTCCACAGTGATGTCGCTTCAGCCAGGAGATTTGATTTCCACAGTGGATATAAAGGATGCATATCTCCATATCCCGATTTTTCCAGGCTATCAAAGATATCGGCGCTTTGCACAGGATGGCCTACATTTTAAGTTTGTGGCTCTGCCCTTGGGCCTGTCCTCAGCCCCAAGGGTGTTTAGCAAGGATATAGCAGGCCAGGGGATACACATAATCCCTTATTTAGACAATTTGCTAATCAGGGTCCCATCCTTTCAGGGGGCCCGAGAAGGGTACACAGATAGTCTTCTCGACACTGGGGAAATTCGGCTGGATAATCAATTATCCAAAGTTGCTGTTTTTAACTAAGTTTAGAGACAGATTATAGGCTGGCCTGCAAGCTGACAGGGTTGAGTGCTGTGGCTCCTTTAAGACTTGTGTGTACTAATTGCCCTGCCAACGTGCACCTCCCAGGTTAGTTATAAAATGGTCTGAGCGGCTGCCACCCCCCCCCCCCCCCCTTTGTTTCTTTTGAATTTGTGCAAGCACATGGTGTGTGGGGTCTAGGCTGTATTGCAAGGTCTTTGACCCTTCCACCCCATGGCTTGCACTTGAGAGGTTTAGGGCAACCTCAGGTAAGCCTGCTCCCAATTTATCTGTTGCACTGTATGTCCCAGATGGGCTCTCAGAGATTAGAGTTAGGACTGCACCCCACAGAGGCACTTTGGCGTAGTGGTGCAGCTTAAGCATACTTCTGCAGATGTGTGTGACCGAGTCCTCTGTTTTTAACCAAGTTTAGAGACAGATTATAGGCTGGCCTGCAAGCTGACAGGGTTGAGTGCTGTGGCTCCTTTAAGACTTGTGTGTACTAATTGCCCTGCTAACGTGCACCTCCCAGGTTAGTTATAAAATGGTCTGAGCGGCTGCCACCCCCCCTTTGTTTCTTTCAAAGTTGCATATAATTCAATCAACAGTGAGGTCTTTTCTGGGGATGTCATTAGACACGGCTCAGGCCAGAGTAAAAGAGATTCCTGCTTCAGGCCAGAATACAGGCTTTCTTGGCCTGTCCCGCCGATGATGCGTCTAGTGGGCCTGATGGTTTCTTGCTTCGAGGCAGTGACCTTTGCACAGTTTCACACAAGGCCACTGCAGACAGGGTTGATATTCCAAGTATGTCACACACCCCGCTTCCAATATTCATGACAGATGGGTTATAACCAATAGAGGGCGAACTTCTGCAGAGATGACAGGAAAAAAAGAAAGCCCCTCCCGGTCCATAAATACCTGGGACCTCCCACACATTACCCAGTATTCGTCCCTGCAGGACAGCGAACAAGTCAGAAGATGGCTGTGTTTCTTCCTTGCAGGTAAGCCGGGTCTTCACCCGGCCAATTTGTTCTATTTCTGCCCGGACCCTTTTTTGATTTAAACCCATGTTTTGCCTCCCAGCTTTGGCTGTAGGTCCGGGCAAGGGTAGCCAACACCTTAGAGGTGTATCTAGGGAGCCATGCTCCCCCGTGAGACCCCAGATTAAGAGGTGAGCTTCTCTTCCTCAGGTTGCTCGGGCGGGGCTTCTGCCTATTGCGCCATAACGGAGCCCAGCTATTTGCTGGGATCCGCGTTTCTCGCTCTACTGGGGGATGAGGGCGGTGCCAGGCACAGCGCATTCCGCGCTGGCCTGCCCTTCTCCCTCTCTCACAGGACTCCTCGCTGGCTGGACGCCATTGCATGGCCGTGAGTGCCCTGTTGGGCCCCCCCCCCCCCCTTTGCTTGTCTTATGTGCGCGGCCTGACCCATTTTAGCGCGTTGGGGCTGGCCTGCCCATTCCCTTATATTGGATATATTTTTCCTTATTGATGGTTATATACATTATGTTCATTATCTGTACAGATATCTGCATGTGTGTGCCTTCTTATGGGTCCTTTCACATTTTCACATTGTGTCTTTCAGAAGGACTCCCTATCAATCAAAATAAAAGGGGGTTCTCCCGGTCCTAGGGTCCCTCGGAGATTAAATTTGGGGTCCTACAAATCCTCCCACTAGGGACTTAAAGGGGCATCCCGGGTAGTTCAAGCAGCGTAATTCCCTCTGGTCATTGCGACTACCTTAAAATCACCATATGGAGGCTCCCCAGGATACCGGGCTCCCTTCGGGGCAATCCCGGCTGTGTGTGGGTTGTGGGGTATCCCTTACAGGGGATAATGTACCGATTTGTATACCATGTGCTCAGCAGGACATAACGCGGCAGTCGGGGTCCCAGGTCTGGGTCTGGGTCAGTGCCGCCGGCCTCATCACCTACTCCACCCCGCCTTGTCCGTACCCCATGTGACACTGTCATTAGCGGGGAGTTGCAATCTGATGTATGTGCTAGATTGGCCAACATCGAGAAATTGATTTCTAGCTCTGCGGCCAGAAAGGCCCCAGCTAAGAGAAGACACCTGTCTCCGGCCACGCCTGCTCTGGATTTTGATGAGTATGATTCCCTTGACTGGTCGGATTATTCCCCGCTTGAGGAGGGGGAATTGTTTGCGGACTGTGATGTTGAGGATCAGCAGTATTTTGATGCTGGGCAGGCGCAGGGGGATGCCGTGGATACCCCCAGAGTCCTGGCCCATTTATTTGATGTGCTGGCTATTTCTCCTCCTGCGGAATCCCCTCCGCAGAAGGGGGAATTCTTTGGGACCTCAAAGCCTCGCTTGGAGTTCCCAAATCAGAATCATTTTGAAAGCTTAATTCTTAAGGAATGGGAGAGACCTAGCCGGCTCTCTGGTGTTCCTCAGGGATGGGATAGGAAGTATCCCTTCCTGGTGGACGCAGTGAAGCGCTGGTCGTCCCCTCTCGAGGTCGATGCGCCTGTTCTGGGATTGTCCAACACCTCTGTTGTGCATTCTCCAGACACCACCACCCTTAAAGATGGTGAGGACAAACGCATTGATCAGATGGCTTGCCATGCCTTTTGCTAGTGTGGGTTCAGCCTTGCGGCCTGTTTGTGCCTTGGCGCTCACGGCGGTGACTACCAGGTCTGTGATTAGGGACCTGTTGAGTGGTTCCCATCTTAACCCGGCCAGTGATGATTTCACAGCCCTTAAGCGGAGTGAATTGTTCATGACTTTTGTTTTAACCGCATTAGATGACACAATTTGTATGTGTAGTAGAACCTCGGCGTTGCTGGTGGCTATTCGACGATCGGTCTGGTTGCGCCAGTGGGCGGCTGACATTGCGGCTAAGAAATCACTTACTGGGCTACCATTCCTGGGTATGCGGCTGTTTGGAGATAAACTGGATTCAGTAGCGAAAGGAGGAAATTTACCTCAACGTAAGAAGCAACGTAGCTCCTTTCGGGGGCAGGCTCCTTTTAATCCTTCCTTTCGAGGTGCCAGAGCAGGCAGAGGTTTTGCCTACTCTGGCTCCAGAGGCGATTCCTGGAATAGAGGCAGAGGACGTGCTCGTCCAGGTCCAAGCTGGGGTTCCAAGGCCAAACCCCCTGCCAAGCCAGCTCAGCATTGAGGGGGCGCCCTCACCCTTGCGGGTGGGGGGACGGCTGCGGCACTTCTTCCAGGTCTGGGTCCAGGAGGTCTTAGACAAGTGGATCTTGGAAGTGGTGTCTTCCGGGTACAAACTGGAGTTCGAGTACTGGCCCCCTACCAGATTCCTCAGATCTCGGGTCCCCTCGGACCCCCGGGCTGCGCAGAGGCTCCTGGTGGCAGTGCAAAATCTTCTGGACATGGAAGTCATAGGCACGGTGCCTTTAGCAGAGAAAGGCCGGGGCTATTATTCCAACCTCTTCACGGTGCCCAAAAGGGATGGATCCATAAGACCCATTCTGGATTTGAAGCTTCTCAACAGGTTCATCAGAACCAAGAAGTTCCGCATGGAGACTTTGCGCTCAGCCATCCTTTCTCTTCTTCAGGGGGACTTCATGACGTCCATAGACATCAAGGATGCTTACCTTCATGTACTGATCTTCCCAGGACACCAGAGATTTCTCAGGTTTGTGGTGGGAGATCAGCATTTTCAGTTTGTGGCCCTCCCGTTTGGGCTGACCTCGGGACCAAGGGTGTTCACCAAGGTGTTGGCGGGTATAATGGCCCTTCTCAGAGCCCAGGGCATTCGCATTGTGCCATATCTGGACGACCTCCTCATTACGGCATCCTCTCTCGGACAGGCGGAGCTGGACACCAGGATGGTGGTGTCAACACTGGAGAGGTTTGGCTGGATGATCAACCACCCCAAGTCTTCTCTCTCCCCGTCAAGGGAGGTTGCATTTCTGGGCATGAATCTGGATACCATTCAGACCAGGGTGTTTCTACCTCAGTCGAAGGTGCAGATGGTTCAAGATCTGATACGTCTTCTTTTGTCAATCCCTTGCCCGTCTATCCGGCTAGGGATGAGACTGGTGGGGTTGATAGTGGCTTCCTTCGAGGCAGTCCCCTTTGCTCAGTTCCACATGAGGTTGCTCCAGCTCCATCTACTGTCGGTGTGGGACAGATTTCCGCTGTCATTGGATCAGTCATTTCTGATGTCTCCCCTGGTTCGGCAGTCCCTTCAGTGGTGGCTGGAACCAAGGAATCTTCTGAGGGGCAGGTCTTTTCTGACCCCTTGTTGGGGGACGGTCACCACAGATGCTAGCCTGTTGGGCTGGGGGGCTTTCTGGAAGGAACATCAGTTCCAGAGGCTGTGGGGTCCTCGGGAGGCCCACACCCCCATCAATGTCTTGGAGCTGAGAGCTATTCGGTTGGTGCTTGACGCATCACCTCCAGGGTCTACCGGTTCAGGTTCGATCAGACAATCGGACTGCGGACGCTTACAGGGACTCGAAGCAGGAGTGCCCTCAGGGACGTTTCTCTGATTCTTGCATGGGCGGAGAGCAATGTCCCATGCATTTCAGCGGTGTACATTCCGGGAGTGGAGAACACAGAAGCGGACTCCCTGAGCAGGGGATTCTCTCGCCGGGGGGAATGGTCGCTCAACCACAATGTGTTCCGGTCCCTCTGTCACAAGTGGGGGATTCCGGAGGTGGATCTTTTTGCCTCACGTCACAATCACAAGCTTCCGGCATTTGTGTCTGTCTCAGGATCCTCTGGCCCTGGCAGTGGACGCCTTGTCTCTTGCCTGGAGGGATCTGGGGTTTCTGTACCTGTTTCCCCCCTTCTCCATGGTGGGCAAAGTGGTGCGCAAGCTGGCTCTAGAGGGTGCGCCAGCAATTCTGGTGGCCCCAAGGTGGCCAAGACAGGTTTGGTTCGCAGATGTCGTGCGGCTGGCGGTAGATCAGTACAGGTTGCCCCGGTTTCCGGGTCTGATCACTCAAGGTCAACTTCGTTACCCCAATTTACAAACACTGGCTTTGACGGCGTGGCTGCTGAAACCTCCATCTTAAAGGAGGAAGGTTTGTCTGATGCTGTGATTCAGACACTTGTTAGAGCTAGGAAGAGATCTTCCTCTAACATCTACTACAGGACTTGGAGGTCCTATATTGACTGGTGTGAGGCTAGAACATTGCCTTACAGGGTGTTTTCAATTCCTAGGATTTTGGATTTTCTTTAACACGGCCTGGACCTGGGGGTCCAGCTTAGTACCTTGAAAGGACAGGTTTCTGCCCTGGCGGTCTTCTTTTAAAGGTCCTTTGCTCTGCATCCCTTGGTTAGGACTTTTTTCCAGGGGGTCACTCATGTGCGGCCCCCTAGAAAGCCCTTGTTGCCCGTTTGGGATTTGAATTTGGTTCTGTCGGCCCTCCAGGGGCCTCCCTTTGAGCCGATGCAGGATGTTGCACCTTCTATGCTTACACAAAAGATTGCCTTATTCTAAGCAGACAGCACGTCCTGCTCCAGACATAGTCCTTACATGTGGGTATACCTCCGCATTCAGCGCCGTGCACTGCAGAACATGAAGAAAACAAGCTCCTCCCGGCCCTACATATACCGGAGGACCTCCCACAAATCCCCAGTTTTCTCTGCAGTGCTTGAACTGCGAAGACATGAAGTATCACGCTCTCGCAGGCGAGCGGGGCTTTACAGCCCGAGGCCCTGCGGGATTATTTCCACCCGTCCTTGTTGTGAACTAATGCCTCCCAGCCTGGGCTGCGTTGGGTCGGGTGAAGGTAGGCAGCACCTAGTGTGCTTATGGAGCTAGACTCCACCGCAATCCCCCTCCATAGGGTAGGCGGTTAAGGCGTATGGTGAGCCTTCTTTTGGATGCCCCTCCCGCACTAGTGCCCCTCGCCCGGTGTAGTGGTGATCCCAGTATATTGGATCACCTTCCTCCCTAGATTTCCCCGTTAGTGGGGGGAAAAAAGAGGGGGGGGGGTCGCGTGTACGACGGCTAATCCTTGCCCTAATCACACTAGTCAACCATTGTCTAATTTGGTCCTTGGAGTCAGAGCTGCGCTTCTCTCTCAGCCTTTTGCTTTTCTACTGTGCTTTAATGTATTACTCGGCGCGTGCTTCAGCTTTATTCAATTGACGCTTGGCGTTCTATCACTGTATTCACCCTGTCAGATCTCTCTGAGGTGATGTCTCCCTGACAATATCTGTCGCTTCTGATTGGCTGCGCGCCTTCGAGCTTCGCGCTCTCTGAAGGGGGGGCGTGGTTCGGTTTGGCGCGCTCCGCGTCATCGTCCGCTCTGGCCCGCCCTTCGAGGTTCGCTTGGCGCCATTTCCTTCTCACATGCGCGTGGTGAAGACGGTCCTCCCCTCGCTGTTCTGTAAGTGCCCTCATGGGCGATCCCTTTCCTAGCTTTGACTTCTTCGCGCTTGGCTCTGACATCCCTGTCCCCCTTGTGTCTTTCAGACCGTGGACTTCGGTGGCTTCTCCCGGCCCGGCGTAGAGTCCGGTCCAGAACCTTTTAACAAATCACTCCCACTTCCCAGCGGGTGTTTGGGGCATCCAGGGTTGCTTTACAGCGTCAATCCCTGCTGGCATATTGAATATAATAATCACCATATGGAAGCATCTCAGGATATCGTGAACGGGGTTCCTTCGGGACAAGCCCGTCTGTGTGTAGCTTGTGGGGTCACACCTAGCAGTGGTGACCATGCACGGGTCTGCGTCCCTTGTGCCCAGCAGGTGCTAGCTGGCCTACCCACCTCTTCCGAGGCTGGGCCCGCGCCTCGCCTTGTTTCTCCTACTCCCCCAAGCCTGAGTCTAACCCCCAATACTAGCGGGGACTCCCATGCTGACTTTGCCGCTAGACTGGCTAGCGTGGAAAGTTTAGTCGCTGGCTCCTTGGCGCGCAAGGCTACCGCTAAAAAGCACCACCTGAATCCTGAAGCCACTATTCTTCCTGTAGACTCTGATGATTTACATTTGTCTTACGCACACTCCCCCTCAGAGGAAGGGGAACTGTTTTCTGACTCGGGGTCCTACGACGATGAGTCCAGGGGTCAGGATGAATCTGGTTCCGATCTTTGGTCCCAGGATGACGTTGATAGATTGCTGACCCAGACCTTGATGTGTTATCCCTCTCTCCCCCGCCTGCGGCTCCTCGGCAAAGAGGTGACCTGTTCCATACCGCTAAGGTGCGGTTGGAATTTCCTGAACAAACTCATTTTAATAATCTAGTCTTAAAGGAGTGGGAACATCCCAGCAAACTCCAGGGGGTTCCTAAGACTGTGGATAAGAAGTATCCATTCCCTGCTGACCTGATCAAGTGTTGGACTTCGCCGTCCGAAGTCGATGCCCCGATCCTGGGTCTGTCCAATACCTCTATTATGCACTCCCCTGACACTACTACGCTGCGGGATCTGGAGGATCGACGGGTTGATCAATTGGCATGTCACGCCTTTGCATTTGTGGGAGCCTCGCTCCGCCCGGTTTGCGCCTTAGCCATCACGGCGGTGGCGCTCAGGACTGTGGTTAAGACTGCTCTTGAAGGGGCGGATGACTTGCCATCCGATGCCGCCAATGCTTTGGTTACCTGTGAGACTTTTATCAATTATATCCTGTCTGCATCGGACGATGCTATCAAGCTGAGTGCTAGATCCTCTGCTCTGGTGGTAGCCATACGCCGTGCGGTCTGGTTACGCCAGTGGGCAGCTGACAATGTCGCCAAGAAGGCTCTTAACGGGGCTTCCTTTCAAAGGGCTGCGCCTGTTTGGAGAAAGGTTAGATATCTTTGCTAAAGGGGTCAAGCTGCCCCAGCGCAAGCGTCAGATTCGGCCCTTTCGTGGCCCAAGCTCCCACTCGACCCCCTACCGTGGGGCTAAACAGGGAAGAGGGGTGTCCTTCGCCGGAGCTCGCACAGATTCCTGGAACAAGAACAGAGGACGCCGCCCCAGCTCTTCCTGGGGGCCAAAGCCCAAAGCCCCTCCCAAGACCCCCCGGGCATGAAGGGGCGCCCTCGCCCGTCAGGGTGGGGGGACGTCTACAGCATTTTCAGCATGTCTGGAGACGCCACGTCCCAGACCGGTGGATTCAGGAGGTAGTGTCCTCCGGTTATAAGATAGTTTGCTGTACTGCCCCCTACCAGGTTCGTCGGGTCCCGAATCCCACAGGATCCTGCCTCAGCTCAAGTCTTGACGCTAGCGGTGCAGGACCTTCTAGACCTCGGGGTCATTTGCAAGGTCCCCTTAAAAGACAGGGGCGTGGGGTTTTATTCCAACCTATTCACGGTGCCCAAAAAGGACGGGTCAGTCAGACCCAATCTGGACTTAAATCTTAAACAGATTTGTCAGAAACAGGCATTTTCGTATGGAAACTCTGCGCTCGGCCATTGCCTCGCTGTGCCCAGGGGACTTCATGACATCTGTGGACATCAAGGACGCTTACCTGCACGTTCCAGTGTTCCCAGGGCATCAAAGGTTTCTCAGATTTGCGCTGCTGGATCAGCATTACCAGTTTGTGGCTCTGCCATTCGGACTTACGTCAGCCCCCAGGGTATTCACCAAGGTGCTGGCAGGAGTAATGTCTCTGAGACTAAAAGGCATACGAGTGTTGCCCTACCTGGACGATATACTCATCTCATCCCAGTCTCAGCAGCAGGCAGAGCTGGACACGCGGTTGGTGGTGACCACCCTGGAGTCCTCTCTGTCCCCCTCCTCAGTGACACCATTTCTGGGGATGATTCTGGATTCAGTTCAGTCAAGGATATTCCTTCCTCCACAGAAGGCGGAAGCTCTGACAATGCAGGTGAGGTCCCTGCTCTCGAGCCCTCATCCCTCTATCAGGCAGGGAATGCAGTTGGTGTGCTCGATAGTGGCAAGCTTCGAGGCGGTGCCCTTTGCCCAATTCCATTTGAGAACTCTGCAACTTCACCTTCTGTCAGTTTGGAACAAGGACCCAGCGTCCTTGGACGAGATCTGGGTGCTTCCCCCCTCGGTCAGACAATCCCTGGCGTGGTGGCTGGACCACGGGAACTTGACAAGGGGCAGATCCTTCCTGGCTCTCTCCTGGGAGACGGTCACAACGGATGCCAGTCTCTCGGGCTGGGGGGGATTCTGGAAGTCCCTGCGTTTCCAGGGGAGGTGGGGCCCTCAGGAGGCCCATCTACCCATCAATGTCCTGGAACTCAGGGCGGTCAGGTTGGTGCTGGAACAATTGACACAGCACCTGAAGGGTCTGGCGATTCAGGTATGCTCAGACAACAGGACGGCGGTGGCCTACATCAATCATCAGGGAGGAACCCGGAGCAAGGGTGCTCTCCAGGAGGTGTCTCTGATTCTAACATGGGCAGAGACCAATGTTCAATGCATCTCGGCTGTTTACATTCCGGGGGCGGAAAATCTACTAGCAGATGCCCTGAGCAGGGGGTCGTCCCGTCAGGGGGAGTGGTCCCTCTCCAGCTCGGTATTTCAGTCCCTGTGTCACCGTTGGGGTGTCCCAGACGTGGATCTGTTTGCGTCCCGTCACAATCACAAGCTACCGAGCTTTGTATCCCTGTCTCAGGATCCTCTGGCTCTGGCCACGGATGCCCTGTCAATGTCTTGGAAGGAGTTTCGGCTCCTGTATGCGTTTCCACCACTTCCCATTCTGGGCAGAGTGCTACGCAAGATCGCTCTGGAAGGGGTACCCACTATTCTGGTGGCCCCAAGGTGGCCAAGAAGAGTGTGGTTCGCAGACGTGGTTCAAATGGCAGTAGATCAGTACGATCTACCAAGGATTCCAGACCTCCTAACTCAGGGGTCTCTACGCCATCCCAATTTACTAACTCTGGCTTTGACGGCTTGGCTATTGAAACCTCCATCCTGATGGAAAAGGGTTTGTCTGCATCTGTAGTGGCTACTATGGTGCAAGCCAGGAAAAAGACTTCTTCTGCTATCTACTATAGAGTTTGGCGTTCTTACATTGACTGGTGTGAATCGAGGTCTCTTCCCTGCCGGGAATTCTTAGTCTCCAGGGTGCTGGAGTTTTTACAACATGGTCTAGACTTAGGTCTGAAGCTTAGTACTTTGAAGGGCCAGGTTTCGGCCCTGTCTATCTTCTTTCAGAAGACCTTTGCCCAGCACTCTCTTATCAAGACTTTCTTTCAGGGGGTCACTCATGTGTGCCCCCCTCGGAAACCTATGGTTCCTGTTTGGGATCTGAATTTGGTTTTGTCGGCCCTGCAGGGTCCTCCCTTTGAGCCTATTCATGAAGCAGCTCTTGCTGTCCTCACGCTCAAGGTGGTCTTTCTGGTAGCCATTACCTCGGTTAGACGTGTGTCTGAGTTGGCTGCCTTGTCTGTTCAGCCTCCCTACTTTGAGAGACACCGGGATAAGGTGGTGTTTCGCTTCAAGCCAGACTTTCTGCCTAAGGTTGTGTCTGCATTTCATTTGAATCAAGATATTGTTCTTCCCTCCTTGTGCCCTAATCCTAGTAGCCCTAAGGAGAGGGTTTTACATTCCCTGGATGTGGTTAGGTGTGTCAAGTCTTACCTGGTTACCACTCAGGCATTTAGGAAGACGGATGCTCTCTTCGTTGTGCCTCACGGGCCTAGGAAAGGTTTGGCTCCCGCCAAGTCTATCATCAGTAAATGGATTCGTCAGGCTGTGGTTCAAGCCTATACTCCTCCCTTTCGTCTTACTGCTCATTCTACTAGAGCTGTTGGGGCTTCTTGGGCTTTTCAGCACCAGGCCTCTGTGGAGCAAGTTTGCAAGGCCGCTACTTGGTCTTCCGTTCATACCTTTACAAAGTTTTACAAGGTTGATGTTAAGGCCTCAGCTGACGCTGCGTTTGGCCGCAAGGTTGTGCAGGCCGTAGTTGTTTAAATGGCTTGCTGTTGCCTTCTGTTGGGGATCCCACCCTTCTTTAAGGACACTGCTATTGGATGTCCCACATGTAAGGACTATGTCTGGAGCAGGACGTGCTGTCTGATTAGAATAATACAACTCTGTGAAGTACTCACCTGTAGAGTTGGTATTATATGCAGACAGCACGTCCTGCTCCACCCCACCCTGGTTTCACTTTGTTCTGGATCCCCTGTTTGGCGATTGTTATACTTGATATTTTGTTTTGCCAGTTTTGGGTGGTTGTTTCTCCTGGCCTCTCTTTCTCACTGCTTTTCAATGCTGGGGATTTGTGGGAGGTCCTCCGGTATATGTAGGGCCGGGAGGAGCTTGTTTTCTTCATGTTCTGCAGTGCACGGCGCTGAAGGCGGAGGTATACCCACATGTAAGGACTATGTCTGGAGCAGGACGTGCTGTCTGCATATAATACCAACTCTACAGGTGAGTACTTCACAGAGTTGTATTTTTGGTGGCTATTACCTCTGTTCGTGTTTCTGAGTTGGCGGCTCTGTCCATTCAGGCCCCTTACTTTGAGAGACACCAGGACAAGGTGGTTTTTCATTTTAAGCCAGATTTCCTTCCTAAGGTGGTTTCTGCCTTCCATCTCAATCAGGATGTGGTTCTCCCTTCCTTGTGTCCTAAGCCTAGCAATGGCAAGGAGAGGGTCCTGCATTCTTTTGGATGTGGTTCGTTGTGTGAAGTACTATTTGGTGGCTACTTCTTCCTTTCGTAAGACGGACGCCTTGTTCGTGGTGCCCTCCGGGCCCCGGAAAGGTTTGGCGCCTGCCAAGTCTACCATTAGTAAATGGATACGTCAGGCCATTGTTGGGGCCTATACTGCCAAGGGGAGGGTTCCCCCTTTTCAGATCACTGCTCATTCTACTGGTGCTGTTGGGGCTTCCTGGGCTTTTCAGCATCAGGCCTCTGTTGAACAAGTTTGTAAGGCTGCTGCTTGGTCTTCTGTTCATACTTTTTCCAAGTTTTTATAAGGTTGATGTGCGGGCCTCAGCGGATGCTGTTTTTGGCCGCAAAGGTTCTGCAAGCTGCAGTGGTTTAAATTTGTGCTTTGTTGCCTTTTCTTTTTGGGGATCCCCACCCATGTTGGACACTGCTATTGGATATCCCATATGTCATGAATATTGGAAGCGGGGTGTGTGACATACTTGGAATAATACCATTTTGTAATTGCTCACCTGTAAAATGGGTATTATAAGTTTGTCACACACCCCGTTCCCCCCCCCCCCCTTATTGTATTCTGGATCCTTTATATGGTGAACCTTTTATTGTTAAGATTTTGGGATTTGGCTCTTCCTGGTCTCCTTACTGCTTTCCTATACTGGGTAATGGGTGGGAGGTCCCAGGTATTTATGGACCGGGAGGGGCTTCCTTTTTTTCCTGTCATCTCTACAGAAGTTTGCCCTCTACTGGTTATAACCCATATGTCATGAATATTGGAAGCGGGGCGTGTGACATACTTATAATACCCATTTTACAGGTGAGTAATCACAAAATGGTATTATCTCTGGGCCGAGAAGCCTGTTCCATGCATGTTGACGATTCACATACCAGGAGTGGACAACTCGCATGCCAATTGTTTGAGCAGAACAGACCTGCACTAGGGGAAAGGTCTCTCAGTCAGAAGGTGTTTTAATCCCTTTGCAGGTGCTGGGGTCGTCCGGATGTAGATCCGCAATTTGTGTCTCAGTCCAGGGACCCTCTAGCAATATCAACAGATTGCACTGACCCTTCCTTGGTCAGCTTTCAGGCTTCTTTATGCGTTCCCTCTGTTTCCACTCCTAGGTCGAGTACTAAAAGAGGTAGCTCGTGAAGGGGTTCCAACCATTCTGGTGGCTCCTCATGGGCCAAGGAGAAGCTGGTTCTCAGACATAGTAAATATGTCGACAGGGAAGCATTGGCGGCTCTCAGACGACCCAGATATTTTATGAATGCTGGCTTTGACTGCCTGGCTATTGAAACCTCGATATTAACAGAGGGGGTTAATCGGCCAGGGTTATCCACACCATGATCCAGGCCCAGAAATGGACATCTTCAAAGATTTACTACAGGGTTTGACATGTATTTATCGCCTGTTGTGAATCTAGGCATTTTTCTTGTAGGAAGTTTTCTGCCTCCAGAATTCTTGAATTTCTACAGAAAGATCTGGATGAGGGACAGTTGAGCACACTAAAGGCGCAGGTATCTGCTTTATCCATCTTTTTTCAGAAGCCCATTGCCGAAAATAGGATTATTAGGACCTTTTTGTAGGCGGTCAGTCATGTGCGCCTTCCGCGTAAACATATACTGCCTGCTTGAGACTTGAACTTGATATTGTCTTCCCTGCAGGACGCTCCTTTTGAACCTCTGATAAAAGCATCTCTGAGCTTATTGACGCTTAAGGTCATTTTTCCTGTAGCTAATTCTTCGGTACAACGGGTTTCTGAATTAGCAGCTTTATTGATTAAACCTCCTTATTTGGAGTTACAAAGCTGTCTTCCGTATTAAGCAGGATTTTCTGCCCAAGGTGGTTTCTCCTTTTCATCTTAATGAAGAGGTGGTTTTGCCCTCCTTATGTCCAGCTCCAGTTAATCCCAAGGAGAGGGTCCTTCATTCTTTGCAGTGCTTTTAAGATATATATTTGCTAAACAGTCCTTCCATAAGTCAGACTCCTTATTTGTTAAAGCCGAAGGGCCACAGAAGGGACTTCCGCCAGCTAAGTCTACCATCAGCCGATGGATTAGACAGGCAGTAATAAGGGCCTATACTGCCAAGGAAAGGATCCTCCTTTTCTGGTTACAGCTCATTCCAGACGAGCTATTGGAGCACCCTGGGCGTGTCAGCACCAGGCCTCGGAGTATGCAAAGCTGCTACTTGGTCTTCGGTTCATACATTTACCAAGTTCTATAAGGTAGATGTTAGAGCCTCAGTGGATGCTGTTTTTGGCAGGAAGGTTTTACAGACAGTAGTAAGTTAAGTTGTTTAGCTTCAGTTGCTAATCTTATTATGTATCGGGATCCCACCCTGACGTAAGCTAACTGCTTTTGGAGGTCCCATTGGTGAATGAAGCGGAAACCCTGGAGTGGATTGAGAGAGAAAATACAATTCTGTGATTCTCACCTGTAGAATTATTTTCTCTTCAACATCCACTCCAGGTCGACAAACCCTCCCTTCCTCTGGGTTGCTGTATCTACTCCTTAGATACCCCTTCCTGGTGGATCTGTATATATGTTCTATTACTGCTTTCTGGGCTGTAGTGAGGCAGTAGAAGTTAATTGGGCTGGGAGGAGCCACACCTTTCTATCTTGCAGTCCACGCCCTCTGGGCAGGAATTATCCATTTCGTGACTGATGGCCTGGAGTGGATGTAAAAGAGAAAACAGTTCTACAGGTGAGAATCACATAATTGTATTTTTCCTTTCTGTCTGTACTGTCAACATAATAGGGATCTATATTTATAAAAAAATGTGATCAAATAAAAAAAAACACTTTCCACTGTTGCCCTCACATTTCCCAAGACGTACCAGCCTGTCATCTGTTCACATGAAACATAGCAGCCTCCCCCTGTCAGTGCCTGGAGCACACCCACAACTTTTATTACAATGGAGCCTTGACACAGCCCCTCCATTGCAGTGAAAGGTGTTGATGTGTTCCAGGTACTATGACTGATGCAGGGGTGTCACAGGTGAATGGCAAATAGGCCTGCACCCAGTAAGTTTCATACTGCCAATGTCAGATAAAACCACTGCGGGGGGGGGGGGGGGGGGGTAAAATATGGCTTTTTCATTTGCCTAGGCAGGGTCTTTATAGTTCTCTGATGCAACAAGGCCGCTCATGGGCCAAGATCAGGGAGAGAAGAGTTAAGCCCCAGGGTAAATCTGGGGTTACCCTAGAAGTGTAATAGGGGGATTTGGAGATACATGGGTTTACTGGAATATTTGGTCTGATATGCTTAACCCTTTTGCTGCCAGCCTACCTAGAGTTTTTGTCACCCTCTGTTGCCGGACCACACTTCACTATTTTGCGCTACACATGTTCAACTGTGATTTTTGAAGAGATTTACAGAGCTTTCCCAAGAAAATGATATATTGTTTTTTTCAACAGTCTGGGCTTCAACATGAAATGTCGTGTTTGGCTTTTTTTTGTGTATTCTCAATACTTTTGGGTGAAATATGTGCACAAAATTTAAAAAAATCTATTTTTTACAATTTGTTTTTTGTAATAAAAACTTTTTAGTTTAACAATCAAATCGTATTGCGTGTGAAATCCCAATTTCTCCCGGTAACAACGGTACCACATATGTATTGGTAGACACCCATTCCTGCCCCCAAACTGAAAGAGTGCACACCTCAAACTTTCTAGTCATACCAGGCTTGTTTACGTGGGCGGTTTCTGGAAGTAATCCCTCAATGAATTCTTTGGTTACACAGTTTCCCTAAAAATGAATAATAAAAAAAAAATACAAACAAGAAAAGTTAAATCCGAAAAAGCAAGTTCCCCCGAACAGAACAATACCAAACATGCATAGGTACGGTCAAGGGAAAAGTTGCCAAACACCCCAAAGTAAAGCATGTGCGTAACAGTAATTTTACTTGAAAATTTCAGCTCTGCAGACAGTGTGCACCTTGCGCTTTTTCAACCAAAACAGCCTTTACATTTGGAATACCCCCCACAAACCATATATTCCCTGAAAGTACACATGTTAAGCTTTCTAAGCTTGTTGTAGTGGGCTCATTTTTCTGGAAGTAATCCCTTAAAGAATTCTTAGGTTGCACAGGGTTTCCCTAAAATATTCATAAAAAAGCAGAATAAAAAACATGTTTTTCTAAAATATGCATGCATAGGTACTATTAACCCTTTTAATTGTCTGCTTACTTGAATTTTTGTCACCCTCTGTTGAGGGTGCACATGTTTAACCGTGATTTTTGCAGGAAAAAAAAAATAAATATATATATATAATATAATTTTTTAAAATAATTTTGGGTAAAAAAATAAAATATTTTTTAGAAAATTGTCTCCTTTCTTTTAAATAAAACATTTGTTTTGTTTTATTAAAGAAAACCATATTGCATGTGAAAGCGCCATTACTCCCGATTACAATGGTGCCACATATGTATCGGTAGCCCCTCCCCATTCTTGCCCAGGTGACCCCCCCCCCCCCCCAAACTGAAAAGAGCACTTTATAACATTTACAAATATACAACTACTATTCACACTATAAAGGGTTAAAAAAAATGGCGGTCCCTTTCTTGGGGGCCAGCTTTGGTAGCCCCCCAACCTTGCCAGCTACGAGCCCACACCACCTAAATTGGACTGGGCCATTCTACCCTCTCCTTGACTTTGGGGAGGCAGGTAATGGGTGGCTGGGGGTTAACAGCAAGTCACTCGCTAGCCACCAGCTAGCCTTACCAGTTCAAAACGGGTTAAATCTAAAAAAACACACACTAAAAAGAAAAAAATAGTTACTAATAAAATAGTTTATTTTTTTTAATACTTCCTATTTATCTCCTTCCCTTACCAATCTCTCTGGCTTCTACTCTCCTGCTGCTGCTGGAAGTCTTTTATAGCTGCTGGGCGATCCCTTTGGGGACCCCATTTTTTGGGGAATTTTAAGGGTTAATCCCAAAAAAGACATCATAACCAGCCCGGGACCAGCCATGGGGGATTGTAGAACAGGGCGCAGGGGGCCTGGGCTCTTCTGCCCCCCCCCCCCCCAGGCTTTGGGGTGGCAGGTAATTGGGGAGCCGGGGTTAATGGCAAGTCTGTTAGGGGGGAGGGTTTCCCAGAGAGATCAGGGAGCCCAAAAGTTGGGAGTGCTTAATGGGATTTTGTCTAGCAAATATTGTAGTAAGCTTAGATGTATCTTAAATGTACCACATTTTATTTACAAACAAACATGAAGGCTCAACATATGACAATAATATATATAAATATACAATAATAAATGACAATAATATATATAAATATACAATAAAAAAGGAAAAAAAGTGTCTGACTCACCGTCTATAGTCTTACAGTTTGTAGCAAGCAAGCGTATTCTGTTTTAACAGTTCGTAGCAAGTTTACTGTTCTGTAGTTTGTAGCAAGCGAGAAGATCTGTTCCCCTCAGCTGTAGCAAGTAGTATTTTTTGATTTAGTGCAAACGTTTCGCAAAAAAGCTTCATCAGTGCATGTTCATTCTATTAATACATGATACAAAACAGTTTGTAGCAAGCATAGTTAAAGAATTACTCTGCTTAGTGTGCCCATGTTTAATTTTTTGATTAAAGGTATCTACCTTAGTGTATTCGGATAGAGGAGGCGCGCTTGCTAGCCAGTTGCCCAAAATATGCTGCCTGGAGGTACTCCTAAGAATATATTAAAGTGGACCAACACCCAGGATTTTGACTATCCTGGGTTTTGGTCTACTTCGGCGGGGCACCCCGGGGGCTATCTGAAACCCCCCAGAAACCCCCAAAAACTCACCTCTCCCCGCTCCCACGTGACCGCACCGTCCAATCCCCGCCGACGTCTAAGCGGGTGACAGCGGCGTCCAAGACAGCGCGTCCGTCGCCGCCTCCCGTGCGTCACTCTCGCCGTGCTGGCGCGCGCACATCTAGAGGGGGAGGCGGCGGATCAGGTATAGATTCCCGGGCCGATCACCCCTGGGTGTTGGTCCACTTTAAGTATGTAATTTGTTGCCGTCAATGAGTAAGGTATAGTATTTATTAAATATATAGAAGCTTTACGTTTGATTAGTTTATGATTTTTGGATTGAGGTGGTTCTTCTGACTGCAGTGTTAAATTGTAGTGAGAAGTATAATCTATAAAGGTTTGTGTCCTGGGATATAGTTTTATGCTCTGATCATACATATGTTTAGGTTTTGTATTTTGCCAGTTTTGATGGATGGACGGCTTTGCTGTATTGTCCCTTTGAAAAATGCAAAGAAGAGTACTGTGAGTCATCGCTACTTTCCTGGCTGTACTCTGTTTGTTTAGTGGTAATAATAGAGAGACTTACCTCCGGTTGCTTGTCGAGACCGGTCCTCAAGCCTGGGGGCGGGGGGAGCGGAGTCCCTGGGTGTCGGCCTCGCACTACGGACCCGCGCGTCGTGTTGCTGGTGAGATGCCGGCTCGCTTTTAGTTTCCGGGCGCGAGGCTGTATACTAAAACTCCGCCTCCTGGGGCCAACCAAGGGCGTGTCCTGAGACTCTATGAGCCTATTAGGAGCGCCTAGTATGCTGCCTCGTTCTGGCAGCTGGAGTGACGAGGTGTAAGTGTCGAAGGACAAGATGATGGCTTCTCCTCGCAGATGAGCCGGGCTTCGCAGCCCCTGGCCCTGTATTACTATTCCCACCCGTTCAACCCTTGGCTGCGTGGTCGGGTGATGGTAGGCAGCACCTATTAGAGGTGCTTCATTAGGAGCTTGCTCCACTGCAATCCCCCACCAAAGGGTAGGTGGTCCAGGTTTTTGGTGAACCTGAATTGGGATGCCCCTTCCGCTATTGCCCTACTTTACATATTTAATGTATTTATGGGCATCCTACTTCCCCCTTCTCCCACTATCCTGTTCGTCGGGGGGGGGGGGGGGGGGGATGTGAGTGTAAGTGCTTTGCCTTACACCGCTTTGCAAATGATGTGGCTGTGTGCTTTTACATGCTCGCGCTGACACTCTTCCCAGTGCTGCTCCTTTTCCCCTTCACATATTTGAATCTCCCGCCGCTGACTCGCGCGCCCTGCGGCAACGTCACTCTAGGGCCTGATGTACGCTGATTGGCTGCGGGGTGGCTGACTTTCAGCCTGTCCCTGCGCTTCCTGGAGGGGGCGTGGCTTAACACTGGGCGCTCCCCGCGTTTTAACCTCATGCGGCCAGCCCCTTCAGAGCCCTCCAGCGCCATGTTGCCTCTGCTGCGGGATCGATTGCAAGCTCTTTGGCAGTCCGTGAGTGCCCCAGCGGGCCTTTATTATACTTTATTATACTTTTATTTTCTGTATAAGTCATTGGGTGTATTGTCTTTATGTCTATTCTTAGTATACAGTACGTCCTGCTCCAAATCTAATACTTAAAGTTGGGATATACTCTGCCAGATGGCGCTGGACTGCAGAGACATCGAAAATAGGCTCCTCCCAGCCCCTCAAATACCCAGGGACCTCCCACAAATCCCCAGAATTTCTCTGCAGTCTGGCTGCGAAGGACGAGAAATTGGCTCCCTACTCACAGGTGAGCGGGGTTATTAACTTTTCACATGTCTTTATTCTTGTGTCAGCCGCTGAGCTGACTTGTCTTTTTTGCTTTTAAATTTACCGCCGCCGCGCGCTGACTTGGTTCCACGCTTGGCGGCGGCAATACCTCAGGCGCTGGTGCGCCATCATTGGCTGTTGGCCTTTCTGGCTTTGCGCTCTTCGGGGGGGACGGGGCCCGTCTTTGGTGCGTTCCGCGTCATCGCTATTACTGGCCTGCCCCTCGAGGTATACCGACGCCATCTTTTCTGACTTGGTTGGACTCGGACTCCTACCTACCGCGGTCCGTAAGTGCCCTTGCGGGCGGCTTGATCTGCTTCACTTTTGTTACGATGTACTTAAGGTCTTGTCTGCTTATGTCTTTTAGGCGGGACGAACCCTTCTTGGCTTCTCCCGGCCCTGTTTTTAGTATATTACTTGTAGGCCTTGTAAAAATTATACTCCCACGTCCTTAGCGGGTTATTGGGGCATCCAGGGTTGCTATATAGCGTTATTCCCTATCGGCATATAGCGCCGCTATAATCGCCATATGGAGGCATCCCAGGATGATGTTACCGGGGTCCCTTTGGGACAAGACCGGCTGTGTGTAGCGTGTGGGCAGCCTCGTGCTGACGCTGACAAGGCGCGGGTCTGTGTACCCTGTGCTGAACAGGTGCTTGCATTGCAATCTGGCCTGCCAGTGGCTGCACCTCGTTTCACTTCACCCACCCCCCCAAGCTTAAATCTCACTCCTGCTGAGTTGCATACTAGTGGGGATTCTCAGCTTGATGTGTCTTCTAGACTGGCTACTGTTGAACAGGTTATTGCAAAGTCTTTAGCGCGTAAGGCCCCTGCTAAGAAGCGGCACTTGACGCCTAATGTTACTGTTTTCCCTATGGGAACTGAGGAGTTTTGGAATCTGTGTGGCTATACCCCGTCTGATGAAGGGGAGCTCTTTTCTGATTCAGGCTCATCTGATGAGAGACTAAGGGGTCATGACGATTCTGGCTCTGACCCCTGGGCCCCTGAAGACACTGACAGATTATTGACCCAGATTTTTGAGGTTCTGTCTATCTCTCTCCCTGTTAAGGCTCCCAGGCAAAGAGGGGAGCTTTTCCATACAGCAAGATCACATTTGGAATTTCCAGAGCAGGCACATTTCTATAACCTTGTGCTCAAGGAATGGGAGCGCCCCAGTAAACTTCCCAGGGTTCCAAAGAGTTGGGATAGGAAGTATCCCTTTCCTGCTGAGGTGGTTAAATGTTGGTCATAACCCCCCCCCCCATGTGGATGCCCCGATCCTCTGTCATGCATTCCCCTGATTCGACTACCCTGCGGGATGCTGAAGACCGGCGTATTGATCAGCTGGCATCCCACGCCTTTGCATGTGCGGGGACGGCGCTGCGCCCGGTCTGTGCCTCTGCCATTACTGCTGTGGCCACTAGAACCCTTATCAGAAATATGCTTGATAGTGCCCCTGATGGTTTGCCTTGTGAGGTGTTTAATGCATTCTCCAGTTGTGATGTTTTTGTAAATTTTGTCCTATCAGCATTGGATGACACCATCAGAATGGGTGCCAGAACTTCTGCCCTTGTGGTGGCTATACGCTGCCCGGTTTGGCTGCGCCAGTGGGCTGCTGACAACGCTGCCAAGAAGGCCCTCACTGGGTTTCCCTTTAAAGGACTGCGTCTGTTTGGAGACCGCCTGGACCTTTTTGCTAAGGGAGGCAGGTTACCCCAATGCAGGCGGCAACCTCGGCCATTTCGGGGTCAGGGTTCCTTCTCCTCCCCTTACTGTGATACAAGACAGGGAAGGGGGGTATCTTTCCCTGGGGCCCGGGGAGATTTCTGGGGTAGAGGCAGAGGACGTGGACATCCTGGCTCCTCCTGGGGTCCCAAAGCAAAATACTCTCCCAAGTCCCCTCAGGCATGATGGGGTGCCCTCACCCATCCGGGTGAGGGGACGGCTGCAGCACTTCGCTCACGTCTGGAGGCTTCATGTCTCAGACCGGTGGATTCAGGAGGTAGTGTCGTCCGGTTACAAGTTGGAATTTGCTGCCGATCCCCCTCCAAGATTCATCAGATCCCGGATCCCTGTGTCCGCTCAGGAGCTAGTGCAAGCAGTGCAAGGCCTCCTGGAGCTGGGGGTCATCTGCCAGGTCCCTTTAAGAGAAAAAGGCAAGGGCTTTTATTCCAACCTATTCACAGTACCCAAAAAAGATGGTTCTGTCAGGCCCATCCTGGACTTGAAGATCCTCAACAAATTTGTCAGATGCAGGCGCTTTCGCATGGAAACTCTGCGCTCTGCCATCAGTTCCCTGCGCTAAGGGGATTTCATGACTTCTGTGGACATCGAAGATGCTTACCTTCATATTCCTGTGTTCCAGGTCATCAAAGGTTCCTCAGGTTCGCTCTGATGGATCAACACTACCAATTTGTGGCCTTGCCCTTCGGCCTCACTTCAGCTCCCAGGGTGTTCACCAAGGTGCTGGCTGGCGTGATGTCTCTGCTCAGATGTCAGGGTGTCCGCATGCTTCCCTATCTGGACGACATCCTCATCACTTCCCAGTCTCTACATCAGGCAGAGTTGGCTGGTGGTGTCCACTCTGGAGTCATTTGGATGGGTGATCAACCACCCCAAGTCCTCACTGTCCCCTTCCTTGGTAACTCCATTCCTAGGAATGAATCTGGATACAGTTCAGGCAAGGATCTTCCTTCCTCAGCAGAAGGTGGACAGTCTGATTGCACAGGCTCAGTCCCTCCTAGCTTGTCCCCATCCCTCCATCAGGCAGGGGATGCAGCTGGTGGGCCTGATGGTGGCATGCTTCGAAGTGGTCCCTTATGCTCAGTTGAGGCCTCTGCAACTTCACCTATTGTCTGTATGGGACAAGGACCCAGCGTCCCTGGACATGGTCTGTGTGCTCTCCCCCCTGGTCAGGAGGTCCCTCTTGTGGTGGATGGACTCAAGGAACCTGTTGGGGGGCAGATCCTTTCTTGCCCCTTCCTGGGAGACGGTCACCACGGATGCCAGTCTGTCAGGTTGGGGGGGGGCCTTCTGGAAGTCCCTGCGGTTCCAGGGGAGGTGGGGCCCTCAGGAGGCCCACACACCTATCAATGTCTTGGAGCTGCCAGCGATCAGGTTAGTTCTGGCTCGCTTGACTACTCATCTTCAGGGCCTGCCTGTTCAGGTGCGCTCGGACAACCAGACGGCAGTTGCCTACATCAATCATCAGGGAGGGACCTGGAGCAAGGGGGCCCTCCAGGAAGCGTCTCTGATCCTGACTTGGGCGGAGGCCAATGTCCCCTACATTTCAGCTGTGTACATCCCGGGGGTGGAAAATCACCTGGCGGACTCTCTGAGCAGGGGACCTCTCGCCAGGGAGAATGGTCCCTATGCAGCAGGGTGTTTCAATCTCTGTGTCACCGTTGGGGGCCAACCAGATGTGGATCTGTTTGCGTCCCGCCACAATCACAAGCTTTCAGCTTTTGTCTCTCTGTCCAGGGATCCTCTGGCCCTGACCTCGGATGTGCTAGCAATGTCATGGAAGGACTTTCAGTTCCTGTATGTCTTCCCCCCAATTCCCCTGCTGGGCAGGGTTCTGCGCAAGATTGCTCTGAAAGGGGTGCCAGCAATTCTGGTGGCCCCCAGGTGGCCAAGAAGAGTGTGGTTTGCAGACGTGGTACAGCTGGCAGTAGGTCAATACGCTCTGCCCTTGGTGCCAGATCTGATCACTCAGGGCTCACTACGCCATCCCAATTTACAAACTCTGGCTTTGACGGCTTGGCTGCTGAAACCTCCATCTTGATGGAGAAGGGGCTGTCTCCCTCAGTTGTGGATACTTTGATTAAAGCTAAGAATAAGTCTTCCTCTTCCATTTATTACAGGGTTTGGCGTGCCTACATTGACTGGTGTGAGTCTAGGTCTCTTCCCTGTCGTGTGTTCTTTATTCCCAGGATTCTGGAGTTCCTGCAGCATGGGTTGGAGATGGGGCTCCAACTCGGTACTCTGAAGGGTCAGGTTTCTGCCCTGGCTATTTTTTTCCAGAAGTCCTTTGCTCAGCACCCTCTGATCAGGACTTTTTTCCAGGGGGTCACTCATGTGCGTCCCCTGTCAGCCTTGCAGGGTGCTCCCTTTGAACCCGTGCAGGATGCTGCCTTGGCCATTCTTACGCTCAAGGTTGTGTTTCTGGTGTCTGTCACTTCTGTCAGGCGTGTGTCTGAGTTGGCGGCGCTGTCCATTCAGCCCCCCTACTATGAGAAACACCAGGACAAGGTGGTGTTTCATTTCAAACCTGATTTTCTGCCTAAGGTAGTGTCTGCCTTTCATTTAAATCAGGATATTGTTCTTCCTTCTTTGTGCCCTAATCCTAGCAATGCTAAGGAGAGAGTTTTGCACTCTTTGGATGTGGTTAGGTGTCTGAACTACTATCTGGTGGCTACTGCACCTTTCAGGAAAACTGATGCTCTTTTTGTGGTCCCTTCTGGTCCTAGGAAGGGTTTGGCTCCTGCCAAGTCTACTATCAGCAAGTGGATTCGTCAGGCTGTGATTCAGGCCTACTCTGCTAAGGGGAAGAATCCTCCCTTCCGCCTTACTGCTCATTTCACTCGTGCTATTGGTGCCTCTTGGGCTTTTCAGCACCAGGCTTCTGTTGAACAAGTTTGCAAGGCCGCTACTTGGTCTTCTGTTCATACCTTTTCTGCAGGCGGCAGTGGTTTAAACTGTCTGCTGTTACCTTATTGTTGGGGATCCCGCCCTACTTTATGGACACTGCCATTGGATGTCCCAACTGTAAGTATTAGATTTGGAGCAGGACGTACTGTATACTAAGAATACGATTCTGTGATTACTCACCTGTAGAATTGGTATTATGAGTATACAGTACGTCCTGCTCCAACCCACCCTTGGTTTGCATTTTCTTGGATCCCCTGTATGGTGATTGTTATCATTGTTATAGTTGATAGTTTGGATTGTTTAATTCTCCCGGCTTCTCTTTAACTGCTTTTCAATGCTGGGGATTTGTGGGAGGTCCCTGGGTGTTTGAGGGGCAGGGAGGAGCCTATTTTCGATGTCTCTGCAGTCTAGCGCCATCTGGCGGAGTATATCCCAACTGTAAGCATTAGATTTGGAGCAGGACGTACTGTATACGCATAATACCAATTCTACAGGTGAGTAATCACAGAATTGTATTTTCAGGCGGAAAAAAACGGTTAGAGGTTTCTCCTGGCCCTGTTTCCTCTATTAGTTCTAGTTAACTTTATTAGAGGCCTAAACAATTAAATCCTCCCACTATCCTAGCGGACATTTAAGGGGGATCCCGGGTAGCTGTACAGCGTAATTCCTATTGGCCAGTTGTGCCACCAAAAATCACCATATGGAGGCTTCACAGGATATTGTACTCGGGGGTCCCATTGGGACAAGCCCGGTTGTGTGTGTCATGTCATGCATCCCCTGTGAGCGATGATGTGCGGGTCTGTGTACCCTGCGCCCAGCAGGCACTTGCGCGGCACTCAGGGCTGCTTGTGTCTGCGCCCTCCATGTCTTCTCCCACACTCCCTCGCTTGATTATGACTCCCAGTGAGACCAATACTAGTGGGGAGTCTCAGCCTGACGTGTCTTCCTGGCTGGCCAACATTGAGAGATTGATTGCTAGCTCTGCGGCCCGTAAGGCCCCAGCTAAAAGGCGGAACGTGGTGCCTGCTGCGTCAGCTTTTTTTATGGAGTCTGAAGAATTTCTCGATTTATCTGTCTATACCCCACTTGAGGAAGGGGAATTGTTCTCAGATTCAGAATTTTCTGATGATCAACAATACCTAGGCGCTGATGCCGGCTCAGAGCATTGGGATGCTGATGACACCCATAGAATTTTGACTCAAATCTTTGAAGTACTTTCCATTTCCCTTCCTGCTGCGGCGCCTAAGCAACAGGGGGAGTTGTTCGGTACCGCAAAACCACGTCTGGAATTTCCAGAACAGGCACATTTCAATAATCTGGTTCTCAAGGAATGGGAGCGGCCTAGCCGGCTCCCTGGTATCCCTAAGGGATGGGATAAGAGGTATTCTTTCCCCTCGGATGTGGTCAAATGTTGGTCAGCTCCCCCGGAAGTGGATGCCCCTGTTTTGGGGTTGTCTAACACTTCCGTGGTGCATTCCCCTGATTCCACTACCTTGAAGGATAGTGAGGACCGTCGTATTGATCAGCTGGCTTTCCATGCCTTTGCCTGTGCTGGATCGGCCCTGCGCCCGGTCTGTGCTTCTGCTGACAATGGGCAGCTGACAATGCTGCTAAGAAGGCTCTCACAGGGCTACCCTTTAAGGTGCTGCGCCTTTTTATTTACCATTTGGACCTTTTTGCAAAGGGAGGTAAGTTGCCCCAACGCAAAAGACAGCCGCGGCCCGTTCAGGGTCCTTTACTCCCTCCTTTCGTGGATCCAGGTCAGGGAGAGGGGTATCTTTTGCGGGGCACAGGGGAGACTTCTGGGGCAAGGGCAGAGGCTGTGCCCGTCCCGGATCCTCCTGGGGCTCCAAGCCCAAATCTGTCACCAAGCCTGCTCAGCCATGAAGGGGCCCCCTCACCCTTACGGGTGGGGGGATGGCTGCGGCTCTTCGCTCATGTCTGGGGGCAACAGGTCTCAGAGAGGTGGATTCTGGAGGTTGTGTCCTCCGGCTACAAGCTAGAGTTCGCTGCATGGCCCCCTCCAAGATTCCTCAGGTCTCGGATTCCTCTAGACCCCCTGGCAGCTCAGGGTTTGTTTCTGGCTGTGCAAAACCTATTGGACATGGGGGTCATCTGTCTGGTCCCTCCGGGGGGGAGAGGTCAAGGTTATTATTCCAATCTCTTCACAGTACCCAAAAAGGATGGTTCCATCAGGCCCATCCTGGGCTTAAAGCTTCTCAACAAGTTCATCAGAACCAGACGCTTTCGCATGGAGACCCTGCTCTCTGCGGTCAGCTCTTTGCGCCCGGGGGACTTCATGACCTCCATAGACATCAAGGATGCTTACCTTTTATGTGCCAGTCTTCCCAGGGCATCAGCGGTTCCTCAGGTTCGCCGTGGAGGACCAGCACTACCAATTTGTGGCACTTCCCTTCGGTCTCACCTCAGCCCCCAGAGTGTTCACCGGGGTGATGGCCTTCCTCAGAGCCGGGGGCATTCGCATTCTCCCTTATCTGGACCACCTTCTCATTACATCTCATTCTCTCCAGCAGGCAGAATTGGATACCTAGGCGGTGGTAACTGCCCTGGAAACGTTCGGATGGGTGATCAATTATCCCAAGTCCTCCCTCTCCCCGACCCGGGTGACCCCCTTCCTGGTCATGAATCGGGATACCATTTTTCTTACTCAGCAGAAGGGTGGATTCTCTTCAAGGTCTGGTTCATTTCATGCTGTCCAGTCTTCGTCCTTCCATCCGGCAAGGAATGCAATTGGTGGGACAGATGGTGGCCTGCTTCGAGGCAGTCCCTTACGCTCAATTTCACATGAGACCCTTTCAGCTCCATCTCCTTTCAGTCTGGGACAAGTGTCCCCTGTCTCTGGATCAGGCCTTTGTTCTCTCTCTTCTGGTCCGGCGGTCCCTCCTGTGGTGGCTGGACTCGGGGAATCTTCTGGGGGGCAGATCATTTCTGACACCATGTTGGGAGATGGTCACTACAGATGCCAGTCTGTCAGGTTGGGGGGGCTACTGGAGAGCCCTCCAATTCCAGGGGCTGTGGGGCCCTCAGGAGGCTCACGCTTCTATAAACGTCCTAGAGCTGATGGCGGTTCGTTTGGTACTGGCACAGTTGACTCCTCATCTTCAGGGCCTGCCGGTACAGGTTCGCTCCGACAACCAGACGGCGGTCGCCTATATCAATCATCAGGGAGGGACTCGGAGCAAGAGTGTCCTCGGCCCAGGACAGAATCAACGACACCTCCTTAAGGGCAATGTCCCGTGCATCTCAGCAGTTTACATTCCGGGAGCGGAGAATCTGGAGGCGGATTCCCTGAGCAGGGGGACCTCTCACTCGGGGGAATGGTCCCTCAACAGTGAGGTCTTCCTATCCCTTTGTCACCATTGGGGGATGCCGGACGTGGATCGGTTTGCTTCGCGCCACAATCAAAAGCTGCCAGCATTTGTCTCCCTGTCCCAGGATCCTCTGGCTCTGGCGGTGGATGCTCTGTCTCTGCCCTGGCAGGGACTCGGTCTCCTGTACCTCTTCCCCCCCCCCCGTTTCCTCTTCTGAGCAAGGTTCTGCGCAAGTTGGTACAGGAGAGGGTGCCAGCCATTCTGGTGGCCCCCAGGTGGCCAAGACAGGTGTGGTTCGCAGACGTCGTGCTGCTGGCAGTGGATCAGTACACTCTACCCTTGATTCCGGACCTTCTCACTCAAGGACGGCTCTGTTATCCCAATTTACAAACACTGGCTTTGACGGCCTGGCTGCTGAAACCTCCATCCTAAAGCAGAAAGGACTGTCTGATTCGGTTGTTCATACTCTTGTCAGGGCTAGGAAGAAATCCTCTTCTACTATCTACTATAGGACCTGGCGGACCTACATTGACTGGTGTGAGTCTAGGGCCTTTTCCTGTCATGTGTTTTCTATTCCTAGGATCCTGGAGTTACTTCAACATGGTTTGGATATGGGTTTTCAGCTAAGTACTTTGAAGGGTCACGTGTCCGCCTTGGCTGTTTTCTTCCAGAGGTCCTTTACTCTACATCCTCTGGTCAAGACCTTCTTCCAGGGGGTCACTCATGTGCACCCTCCCCCGTAAACCCATGTTACCGGTTTGGGATTTGAATTTGGTATTGTCTGTTTTTCAGGGTCCTCTATTTGAACCTGTGCATGAGGCTGCCTTGTCTATCCTTACCCTGAAGGTTGCCTTTTTGGTGGCTATCACCTCTGTCCGGCGTGTTTCTGAGTTGGCGGCTCTGTCTATTCAGGCCCCCTACTTTGAGAGACACCAGGACAAGGTGGTTTTCCGCTTTGAACCAGACTTCTTGCCTAAGGTTGTCTCTGCCTTCCATCTCAATCAGGACATTGTGCTTCCTTCTTTGTGCTCTAATCCTGGTAATTCCAATATGGTGGCTACAGCGCCTTTCAGAAAGACGGACACCTTGTTTGTGGTTCCCTCGGGTCCCAAGAAGGGTTTGGCTCCTGCGAAGTCTACTATTAGCAAATGGATTTGTCAGGCTTTTGTTAGGGCCTATTCTACTAGGGGGAAGGATCCTACTTTCCGTGTTACTGCTCATTCTACCCCCGTGCTGTTGGGGCTTCCTGGGCCTTCTAGCACCAGGCTTCTGTTGAACAAGTTTGTAAGGCTGCTACGTGGTCTTCTGTTCATACCTTTTTCAAGTTTTACAAGGTTGATGTTCGGGCCACGGCGGTTGCTGTTTTTGTCCGTAAGGTTCTGCAGGTGGCAGTGGTTTGAGCTGCGCGTTGTTGCCTTTTTGGGATCCCCACCCGTTGTTGGACACTGCTATTGGATGTCCCAGCTGTTATGAATACTATCTGGAGCAGGACATGCTGCATACTTAGAATAATACAATTCTGTGATTACTCACCTTGTAGAATTGGTATTATAAGTATGCAGCACATCCTGCTCCATCCCACCCTGATTGCTTTATTCTTGGATCCTCTATATGGTGATTGTTTTCCTTGTTAACTTTGTTGAATTTGTTATTGGCTTTTCCTGGTTCCCTTACTGCTTGTCTATACTGGGGAATTAGTGGGAGGTCCTGGGTATATATGGACCGGGAGGGGCCATCTCTGCAGTAAAGCGCCCTCTTGTGGAGGTATATCCCAGATGTTATGAATCATTATCTGGAGCAGGACGTGCTGCATACTTATAATACCAATTCTACAAGGTGAGTAATCACAGAATTGTATTTTTATTATTTTATTTTTCTCTACTTATCTCCGATCCAATGACGGCTGCCGGTGATCGGTGGAGGAGGGCTTGGGGGGAGAGAGATCACAGCCCTCACACCCCCCCTCCTCCTCCAAACGCCCGGAGTGACTGAGCTTCTCGGAACGGATGCGGCGAGCCAGGAAGTGAGGGGGGCCCGGGGGGCAATAGGAGGCCCCCCTGGTTAAGGGGAAACCTGGCAGGAGGGATCGCGGCCGCAGGTGGGTAAATGTCCTTTTTTTCACATTTAAATGCGGGGGGGGGGGGGGGGGGGGGTGGTATTTCGGTTGCTCTCCTGAAGGTGAGAAGTGCTCCGGAGTTTTTAACTTTTATACTTTCAATTTTAACTTTTTTTTAACGCATAGATGGCCATTGTATGCTTGCGCACACATAGGAATTCCTCTGCATTTATCCCATCCATGCAGTGAGTGTACACATGCCCGTAATGGTGGGGCTGCCCTAATTACGGCGCCCGGGGGGCTGTTGCGGGGTTAGGTGCCTAGCTCAAGAGCACCTCAGTCATGTCCCAGGACCAGGATTCGAACCTGCCACCCTTCGGTCACAAGTATGCTCCCCTTACCTCTAGGCCACAGCTGCCCCCTACTTTCTCGAGTATAGTACTTTCTCGCAGTTAACCTCTCAACGTGGAGGGGCGTGGACTGCAAGACAAAGGCGTGGCTCCGCCTCCCGGACTGTAGGGCTCTATCTGGAATCCTCTCCCATGCGGACCTAAACCTTTAGGTAGGTCCAATTTGATGTGTATGGTGTGTGGTCACCCCCTAAGGTCTCGGAGTAGTGGCTATCGAGAACATACAGATTGCTCACCTTAAAAATCATCCTATCTGCATCTACTGCATGTTATGAGCTTTTAAACATCCAAGATCATGGAACATCAGGAAGCCTGCAAACAGGAAGTGCCTTCTTACTGTGCTGCTCTGCATTCTGGGACTGCTGACCTTTTCCTGACCCCAGCTCTGCTCTGTCTGAGCAAAACACAGCTATAACCCGCCTCCCTGTATTTTATCCCACTCCCCTCTCCTCAGTTAGTGTGTTGCTTCTGAGTCAAGATGGCGGTGCCCATATCCTAAAGTCCTTAACAGAGTTGCAGCCCGGTGGGGGAAAGAATAAGTGACTAAAAACTTAAAATATATTAATTTTAGATGCTGGGGAATAGTTTAAGGGTTTGGGCTTTTCAATAAATCATGGTGAAGGTCTGGTTTAAG
Source organism: Gastrophryne carolinensis (assembly GCA_027917425.1). Classification (NCBI taxonomy): domain Eukaryota; kingdom Metazoa; phylum Chordata; class Amphibia; order Anura; family Microhylidae; genus Gastrophryne; species Gastrophryne carolinensis. Next base: position 307,440,317 of record CM051236.1, on the reverse strand, counting down.
GCCCCTCGGCAGCCCTCAAGTGTACCTAAACCTTCAGTGGGTCATTCAAGTAGTAGTAGCTACTAAGAAGGTTATAGTGGAAGCCTTTCCTCTGAGTTTTTGAAGAGGCTATGGTGGCTGCCCTAGTCTCCCTCTGAATCTTAACTCTGTCGGCAGCCCTCAAGTGGTCCTAAACCTTTAGAGTCATCCAAGAAGTATCCGCTACTAAGAGGGTCTTTAAGAAAAGATTCCTCTGAGTTTGAAGAGGATTTTGTGTCTGCTGTAGTCTCCCAGGAAGAGTTATCTGTTGAGGAGGATTCATCCAGTAGGTCTGGGACATTTGGGACCCTTGTGTCTGGGTCGGCACCCTCGGTCTCATCCCCCACACCCCCATGCCTGGTTATGAACCCTAGTGACATTAACACTAGCGGAGAGTCGCAATCTGATGTTTCCGCCAGACTGGCCAATATTGAGAGACTGATTGCTAGCTCTGCAGCCCGTAAGGCTCCAGCTAAAAGACAGCACTTGGCGCCCGCTGCGCCGACCTTTTACTTTTGAACAAGATGATTTCCTTGATTTGTCTGACTATACCCCTCTCGAAGAAGGGGAATTATTTTCTGATTCGGATCTCTCTGACGATCAGCATTGCCTTGGCGCTGATGCCGGCTCAGAGCATTGGGATGCTGACGACACCCATAGACTTCTGACTCAATTTTTTTAAGTACTTGCCATTTCCCCTCCTGCAGCTGCACCTAAGCAGCAGGGGGAATTGTTTGGTACCGCAAAACCACGTTTGGAATTCCTCGAACAGATGCATTTTTATAATCTGATTCTCAAGGAATGGGAATGGCCTAGCCGGCTTCCCGGTATCCCTAAGGGGTGGTATAGTGGGTATCCCTTCCCCTCGGATGTGGTCAAATGTTGGTCAACTCCCCCCGAGGTGGATGCCCCCATCTTGGGGCTGTCTAATACTTCTGTTGTGCATTCCCCGCCCCGGATTCCACTACCTTAAAGGATAGTGAGGACCGGCGTATTGACCACCTGGCCTCCCACGCCTTTGCTTGTGTGGGTTCGGCCTTGCGCCCAGTTGGTGCTTCCGCCATGACGGCCGTGGCTATTAGGACCTTGGTCAGGGGCCTTCTGGACAGCTCCCATAAGGATCCTTCTAGTGCTGAATTTAGAGCCTTGTCACAATGTGAGCTGTTCATCTCCTATGTTCTCTCTGCCTTAGATGACACCATTCGGATATGTAGCAGGAACTCTGCCTTGGTTGTCTCTATCCGCCGCTCGCTCTGGTTGCGCCAGTGGGCAGCTGACAATGCTGCCAAGAAGGCTCTCACGGGGCTTCCCTTTAAAGGGTTGCGCCTGTTGGTGATTGTTTGGACCCTTTTGCTAAGGGAGGTAAGTTACCCCAACGCAAAAAGCAGCCGCGACCCTTTCGGGGCTCCGGTCCTTCACTCCCTCCTTTCGTGGGCCTAGGTCAGGCGGGGGGGGTATCCTTTGCGGGACAAAGGGGAGATTTCTGGGGCAAGGGCAAAGGCCGTGCCCGACCCGGATCATCCTGGGGTGTCAAGCCCAAATCCACTGCCAAGCCGCTCAGCAATGAGGGGGCGCCCTCACCCTTGTGGGTGGGGGGACGGCTGTGGCTCTTCGCTCAGGTCTGGGCTCAACAAGTCTCTGACAATTGGATTCTGGAGGTTGTTTCCTCCTGATACAAGCTGGAGTTTGCGGACTGGCCTCCTCCCAGATTCCTCAGGTTCCGGGTTCCTACGGACCCTCGGGCAGCTCAGGGCCTGTTGTTGGCGGTACAAAACCTTCTGGCCATGGGGTTCGTTTGTCAGGTCCCCCCCGGGGGAGAGAGGTCAATGTTACTATTCCAATCTCTTTACAGTGCCCAAAAAGGATGGTTCCATCAGACCCATTCTGGACCTAAAACTTTTCAACAGGTTCATCAGGACCAAACATTTTCGCATGGAAACGCTGTGACGTCATGACATCAAGGATGCTTACCTTCACGTGCTGGTCTTCCCAGGGCACCAGCGGTTCCTCAGGTTTGCAGTAGGGGAACAACACTACCAATTTGTGGACAATGTCCCGTGCATCTCTGCGGTTTACATTCCGGGAGCGGAGAATCTGGAAGCGGATTCCCTGAGCAGGGGGGCCTCTCGCCAAGAAGAATGGTCCCTCAACAGCGAGGTCTTCCTATCCCTCTGTCACAGGTGGGGGATGCCGGATGTGGATCTGTTTGCTTCTCGCCACAATCACAAGCTTCCAGCATTTGTCTCACTGTCCCAGGATCCTCTGGCAGGGGTTCGGTCTCCTGTACCTCTTTCCTCCGTTTCCCCTTCTGGGCAGGGTTCTACGCAAGCTGATTCAAGAAGGAGTGCCAGCTGTTCTGGTGGCCCCCAGGTGGCCAAGACAGGTGTGGTTCACAGACGTCCTGCAGCTGGCGGTCGATCAGTACCCTCTGCCCCTGGTTCCGGATCTTCTCACTCAAGGACGGCTCTGTTACCCCAATTTACAAATGCTGGCTTTGACGGCATGGCTGCTGAAACCTCCATCCTAAAGGAAAAGGGTCTGTCTGATGCGGTTGTTCAGACTCTGGTCAGGGCTAGGAAGACATCCTCTTCTACCATCTACTACAGGACCTGGCGGACCTACATTGACTGGTGTGAGGCTAAGGCCTTTCCCTGTCGGGTGTTCTCCATTCCTAGGATACTGGAGTTCCTTCAACATGGTCTGCATATGGGTTTTCAGCTCAGCACTCTGAAGGGGCATGCTTCCGCCTTGGCTGTTTTCTTTCAGAGGTCTTTCGCTCTTCATCCTTTGGTCAAGACTTTCTTCCAGGGGGTCACTCATGTGCGCCCTCCCCGCAAACCCGTGGTACCGGTTTGGGATTTGAATTTGGTATTGTCTGCCCTTTCAGGGTCCTCCATTTGAGCCTGTGCATGAGGCTGCACTGTCTATTCTCACCTTGAAAGTTGCCTTCTTGGTGGCTATCACTTCTGTCCGGCTTGTTTCTGAGTTGGCGGCACTGTCCATTCAGGCCCCCTACTTTGAGAGACATCAGTACAAAGTGATTTTCTGCTTCACCCTCTGCCTTTCACCTCAATCAGGACATTGTGCTTCCTTCCTTGTGCCCTAATCCTGGTAATGACAAGGAGAGGGCCTTGCATTCTCTGGACGTTGTCAGGAACTTGAAATACTACCTGGTGGCTACAGCGCCTTCCAGGAAGACAGACACCTGGTTTGTGGTACCCTCTGGTCCTAGGAAGGGTTTGGCGCCGGTCAAGTCTACTATTAGTAAATGGATTCGTCAGGCCATTTTTAGGGCCTATTCTGCTAAAGGGAGGGATCCTCCTTTCCGAGTCACTGCTCATTCTACCCGTGCTGTTGGGGCCTCCTGGGCCTTTCAGCACCAGGCTTCTGTTGAACAAGTTTGTAAGGCTGCTACTTGGTCTTCTGTTCATACCTTTTCCAAGTTTTACAAGGTTGATGTTAGGGCCTCAGCTAATGCTGTTTTTGGCAGCAAAGTTCTGCAGGCGGCAGTGGTTTGAACTGCGCATTGTTGCCTTTTGGGATCCCCACCCGTTGTTGAACACTGCTATTGGATGTCCCAGACATAATGAATCCTTACTGGAACAGGGCGTGCTGCATACTTGGAACATTACCATTTTGTGAATACTCACCTTGTAGAATGGGTATTATAAGTATGCAGCATACCCTGCTCCATCCCGCCCTGAGTTTTTCTTCTTGGATCTTCTATATGGTGAATGTTTTCTTGTTAATATTGTTAATCTTGTTATTGGCTTCTCCTGGTTCCCTGCTTTTCTATACTGGGGAATATCGTGGGAGGTCCTGGGTATATGAAGACCGGGGGGGGGGGGCCTCTTTTTTGCCGTCTCTGCAGTAAAGCGCCCTCTTGTGGACTATGTCCCAGATGTAATGAATCATTTCTGGAGCAGGGCTTGCTGCATACTTATAATACCCATTCTACAAGGTGAGTATTCACAGAATGGTATTTTTCTAATCTGATTTCATAGGTAATGGCAGAAGCCAAGGTAGTAATCTGCCCATTCCTAGAGTACTAGATACTGTGCTTCATCCATAGCATCTGCAACAGGTATGTGATCTTGGCTATGGATGATTTGATCAGATTAAATGCCAGAGGTCTAGCTTATGGCATGCCTTATGGCTTATGCAATACGCAAAGTAGGCTTCTGGTGGTAAATCTAGTAATCTGTCATAGAAGCTGAAGTCTAATACTGATCTCTGTAGGGGTAGAGGTTCGGCCTCTTCGGAATACCATAGAGAGTCCCAGATTAAGGCAAGAGGTGTCTGGCGAAATAAAGCCAAACCCCCTTCAAAGCCTGCTCATGCATTAAGGGATGCCCCCGCCCTTGTAGGGAACAGCTTCTGCGTTTTTGCACACATTTGGAGGCTGTAACAGATCTTTGGATACAGGAATATGTATATTCCAGTTGTATCCTCAGGTTATATTTTGAATAGGCGCCAGACCTCCTTGGAGATTCTTTGTCAGGGGTATCCCGAGCTCCGCAGATTGAAGTAGTTTGTTCCACAGTGACGTTACTCCAGCCGGGATTTTTTAAACCCACGGTGTATGTATATGAATGCGTATGTTCTTCAGTCTAAAGTCAGCACCAAAGGTGTTTACCATAGTGTTGGCAGGTCTCATGTTTTTTTTATACATTTAATCCTTAACTTAGACGATCTGTTGATATGGGCCCCATCGTGTCAGGAGGCCCAGTAGGATGCAGAAGACTGTACTATCAACATTGGGATATCTGACTATCCAGTCGAATACCATACCTTCTGGAATTATGTCTTTTGGTAATGTCTTTTGACATGTCTCTGGCTAAAGTGTTTCTTCCAGAACAGAAGAGACTTTTACTTAAGCTCAGGGTACAGGGTTTCTTGACCTGCCTCACCCAACGATCCATCAAAGACCTCTGTTGGGCCTGATGGTGTCTTGCTTCGAGGCAGTGCTTCACACAAGACCCCTCCAGATGGAAGGCTGAACTGGATATTCAGCCTTACATACTATGTCACTATGAATTGCTCAGGATCTGAGATCGAGACACACAGACTCTGCATCACTCTTTTTGCATGACACAGTCAACAGGGCAGTCGCTAGCTTGGTGGTCCTTGGCCTCATATCGGCAAATCCTTTCTTCCAGTACAGTGGAAGATAATCTCCACAGATGCTAGTCTAGCTGGTTGGGGAGGTGTCATGGATGATCCAGGGACAGTGCTGTCTGAGGGAGAGCAGACTTCCTATATTATCCTGAAGCTGAGTGCAATTCTATTATGTCTCAGACATTGGACATTCTATCTGGACGCATCCCATCCAGATTCAGACAGACAATTGGACGACGGTTGCATATAGCAACCACCAGGGGGGTACCAGATGTAGGAAAGCCTTCATGGAGGTGAGCCAGATTTTACTTTGTGCCGAGAAGCAGGCTCCATGCATCTCAGCAGTACATATACCTGGAGTGGATCATAGATCTCTTGTATCACGGCACAATCGAAGGGTTCCGAAATTTGTGTCCCGGTCCAGGGATCCTCTAGCAATAGCGACTGATGTGTTTTTAAAGGGAAAGTGGTTAAGAGCGCTAGAAATGGAAATAAACTGCTACCGTAAGATAAGAGGAACCAAAAGTGCAACTGGCATCGGACTACACCTAACAACACCACCCCCGATAAGAAGCTACATCGTATCAGAGGCCCTGGGCAAGTTACGAACCCCCGGGCCGCGGCGGTGAGTGCCTTACAAATAATCAACCATACTTCAATGTGATTTTGCATAACAAGATCTTTATTATCACACATATTAACCTTTGATGATTGTACACAAAAGCCAGTGGCCAAACAGTGGCTCAGTAAGTCTCAGCATATATTACTCACAATCAAGGGAGGTAGCACTCCAATTAGGGGAATCATTCACTCCTTTTGGACAAACCTGTTTGAATGTAACATATTAAAGCGCGCCTAAACCGATATCCTTTCGGAGGACTCCCCCTCTCGAGTCAGCCCTCAAGTCAGGATTTCACCAACCTTCTTCCAATAGCAACAGATGCTCTGACTCTTCATTGGTCAGCATTCAAGCTTCTTTATGCATTCCTCTGATTCCACTCCTGGGTCGAGTATTAGAAAAGTTAGCTCATGAGGGAGGCCCAACCATTCTGGTGGCTCCTGGGTGGCTAAGGAGAAGCCGGTTCTTGGACATATAGAGTTTGCCAACAATACAGTTCTTCACACAGGGGCCTCTAAGGTATCCCAACTCACGAGTTTTGGCTTGCCAGCCTGGTTTTTGAAACCTCCATCTTGGCAGAAAGAGGACTCTCTGCCAGAGTCATTCAGTCTATTATTCAGCCCAGGAAGAAGTCTTTATCAATGATCTACTGTAGAGTCTGGCATGCGTTTATCCCTTTCCAGGGGGTTCTCTTGTAGAACTTTTTCTGTCGCCAGAATTTTGGATTTTTTTGCAGAAAGGTCTTGATGAAGGTCTTCAATTGAGTACTTTTAAAGGACAAATATCTGCTTTAGCTGAGAATGAATTTATCAGAACTTGTTTTACAAGGAGTCACTCATGTGCGGCCTCCTCGTAAGCCACTTCTGCATGTTTGGTACCTGAACTTGTTTTATCAGCTCTTCAGGGTCCTCCTTTTGAACCACTGGTAGATGCGTAAGTCTAATGACTCTTATGGTTCTTTTTACTGGCAATAACCTTAGTAAGGCGGGTTTCTGAATTAGCAGCTTTATCAGTTTAGTCTCCTTATTTAGTGTTGCATAAGGACAAGAAGGTGTTATGTTTTAAACAGGATTTTCTTCCTAATGTGTTTTTCATCTTAATGAATGTTTTCCTTATGTCCTGCTCCAGTGTCTGATAACGAAAGGGGTTCTTCACTGGCTGGATGTAGTGAGTTTAGTGAGAGCACTAAGGTAATATCTCAATGCTACACAATCTTTTCATAGGTTGGACTTCTTACTTACTTGATACCCTCATACCTGAGGGTCCACAGAAAGGTCTTCCACCAGCTAAGTCTACCATCAGCCGATGGACAGGCAGTGGTAAGAGCCTATATCCCTAAGGGGGAGGATCCTCCCTTTAGGACTACTGCTCATTCGACACAAGCTATTGGAGCTTCTGGGGATTCAGCATCAAGCTTCAGCAGAACAAGTATTTAAAGCCGCTACTTGGTCTTCAGTTCATACATTTACCAATTTTATAGGGTACATGTTTGAGCCTCAGCGGATGTGAATACCTGTAGAAAGATATTACATGCTGTAGTAACCTAGATGATTTTAAAATGCCCTATTCCTGATAAAGGGTATAAGGTTTTTGGGGATCCCACCTGAATTCGGGGTACCGCTTTTGGAGATCCCTATCATTACTGAATCATCCTGATGTCCTGAAGTAAAATGGAAGAGAAAAGATAATTCTGTGATAACTCACCTGTAGAATTGATTTTTCTTCCATTATTACTTCAGGACATGAGACCCTCCCTGTCTGCTAGGTTACTATGTCCATTCCTTGGATGCCTAGTTTAGTGAAGTGGTAAATATGTTTACAAAAAAGAAGGAAAGAAATAGATGCATATTTATCGGAGAGAGGAGTTTTGTATCTGTTCTCCAGCCTTTTGTTTCCAACAGAAGATATAGGTATGCCTCCCGGGCAGCCGGTTCTACTGCTTTTTTATCAAACTGGAGTAGAGGAAGTTAGCCTGAAGGATATAGGCCGGGAGGCGGAGCATCGCCTTTGCCTTGCAGTCCACGCCCTTCGGTCGAGAGGTTCACCCTATCATTACTGAATTATCCTGATGCTTTGAAGTAATAATGGAAGAGAAATCAATTCTGCAGGTGAGTATTCACAGAATTATCTTTTTTTTTCCTGTGTGGGTTTAAAGTCAGCTACGCGAGTCTCGCGTAGCTGGCACTTAACGGTAGGAGAGGCTGCTACGTGAGACTCGTAAAGCTGGCACTAGAAGGGTTAAAGCTATTTTGCTCCCCCACCTCAGGTAAATTACTGTTTGGATGTTTTTTGCCTTCAATGCTGCTTGGCATTCCTGTTAGTGATTTTAATTTTTGTTTCCAATCAATGATTGTTCTAAAATAGGTTTTTTAATTTTTAGATTTTTAAGCCCACCTTCTCACAATCCTGTGCTGGGAGCAACTAGAGGCTATTGAAAATTATTTCTAGAAACAAAAGAGCTAAAAATGTACATGAGTTTTTCAAATGTAACCTTTCACAGGATGTGGTTGGTCCACTTTAAGCGGGGGGGGGGGGGGGGGGGGGGAGTTTACATCAAGAAATAGATAGGTGTAAGATAGCCTTTCAGGATACCCCACAAGACAAACATGGGGGTATCGTTGATGACATACACATGTTGAATCTTTACTGAACATTGGTGAGCATATGTAACTAATCTGGAGATCCTAGGAATAGTGTTGCTCCAAAATTTTCCTCTGCAAATTAGACATAATGTCACACCAAACTCCAAAAATGGGCTGGACAAAATTGTCACCACCAAAATTGTGGATAAATATGATTGTTTCAAGCATGTGATGTTCCTTTAAACTCACCTGGGGCAAGCAACAGGTGTGAGCAATATAAAAATCACACCTGAAAGCAGATAAAAAGGAGAGAAATTAATTTAGTCTTCGCAGTGTGTCTGTCTGTGCCTCAAACAGTTCCCTTCTCCTCTTTCTGTTGTCCATCCTGAGGACATGAGAACCAAAATTGTAGAAATATATCAACAATCTTAAGGTTACAAGTCCATCTTCAGAGATCTAGATTTGTCTTTGTCCACAGTGCGCGATGTTATCAAGAAGTTTGCAACCCATGGCACTGTAGCAAATCTCCCTGGGCGTAGACGGAAGAGAAAAATTGATGAAAGGTGTTAACGCAGGATAGTTCAGAATGGTGGTCAAGCTGCCCAAAACAAGTTCCAAAGATATTCAAGCTGTCCTGCTGGCTCCACAGTGCCTGTGCGAACTATCAAATGAAACCCTATGGCAGAAGACCCAGGAGGAGCCCACTGCTGACACAGAGGCATAAAAAAGCAATAAAAAAAACATTTTGCCAAAATCCTTCTGGGAAAATGTCTTGTGGACAGATGAGACCAAGATAGAGGTTTTTGGGAAAGCACATCATTCTACTGTTTTCTGAAATTGGAATGAGGCCAAAAAAAAAAAAAAAAAAGAACACAGTACCTACAGTGAAATATGGTGGAGGTTCAATGATGTTTTGGGGTTGCTGCCTCTGGCGCTGGGTGCCTTGAATGTGTGCAAGGCATCGTGAAATCTGAGGATTACCAACGGATTTTGGGTCGCATTGTACAGCTCAGTGTCAGAAAGCTGGGTTTTCCAGCTGGGTCTTCCAGCAGGACAATGACCCCAAACTTGCGTCAAAAAGCACCCAGAAATGCATGGCAACCAAGAGCTGGAGAGTTCTGAAGTGACAGCAATGAGTCCAGATCTAAATCCCATTGAAAACCTGTGGAGAGATCTTAAAATTGATTTTGGGAAAAGGTGTCCTTCAAATAAGCGAGACCTGGAGAAGTTTGCAAAGGAAGAGTGGTCTAACATTACAGCTGAGAGGTGTAAGAAGCTTATTGATGGTTATAGGAATCAACTGACTTCAGTTATTTTTTCCAAAGGATGTGCAACCAAATATTAAGCTAAGACGATAATTTTGTCCAGCCCATTTTTGGAGTTTGGTGTGACAATATGTCCAATTTGCTTTTTTTCCTCCTTTTTTGTTTGTACATATTGGAACTAAATGGAATAAACGTGTATAGCAAAACGTGTTACTGCAATCCTTTTCTGTGAGAAATTTCATTTTCTTGAAAAATTCAGGGGTGCCAACATTTATGGCCATGACTGTACAAAATGACTTCCTGTAACCTGGTGGCCAGTATTTTTAGATTTTGTAGTCCGCATTTACAAGCGATATTGGCCAAGCCTATTTCAATCATTTAGAGAAATGTAAGTGTGTTTATATCCCAATCTTCCTGGTCAACGTCTTACACCAATTAGAACAATACATTTTCCAGAGACGAGAGAATGATGTTAAGTACTGTACTGTACATTGTGGATGTGGGTTTTTAGAGTTCAACATCCCTAAGTGTGTCCTCTATTGGAGAGATCGTTGTGCCTTTAGCGTGTGCCTACATCTAAAGTTACCTTAAGATATGTTCTATTCTTGGTGTGCCACACACTCCGCTTCACCTTTAATATTCTTCACTTATTGGGTTAACTCACAGCCAGGTGACGCTGTGCAGAGAGAAAGTCTTGTAACGAGCCCCCTTCCGGCCTATATATACCTGGTACCTCCCATTAATCACCAGTATTTTTCTCTCTGCTTGACGACAAGACAGAAGATTGAAGTCTCCTGCTTACAGGTAGCCGGGGTCTTACCCCGGCACCCCCCTTTTGGTCTATTTCTGCCTGGTTTGAGTGTTTTTACCTTGATGGTGGAATGGAAGCCTCCCAGCCTAGGCTGCTCACTGGGCAAATGGTAGATGGCACTATAGGTGCCTAGGAGCTTATCTCCTCCGCTCGACCCCCTCTTTTGGGGGCAATGCGGCTATCCGGCATGGTGATCTGGAAATGGGATGCCCCTGTCCCGAGGGTCCCCTTAGCCCCTTACTCTCCCGTTACGGTCCCTTCTCCCTTCACTATGGGGGGGGGGGGGTAGAGGGATGTGTATTGTGTGTATGGTTTACTGTATGTTCATGTGTTTTGCTTATTTCAACGTTGTCAGGCTGCACTGCAAGTGAGTGTGCATATGGGCCTGACTTTGATTCCTCCTTATATGGCAGTCTCTGTTTTGCGGGCTGCTGCTGCTGGCCTGTAGAGCCAGAGCTTTGGGTCAGCTTTAGGGGTGACCGGGGCGGGCTGTATGGTGTCAGGCTTGCTTTTGGCTGCCTGCGCTTTTCTCACCTTATCCAGCTCCCCTTCCCCCTCCGCTTTTCTCCTTTGTTTTAATCGGCCACTCCCGCCTTCGCTGACATTTTCTGCCTGTCTCCACCACCTCTTTGGTTGGGTGCTGGGCTTTTGTAAGCCTTACTGGGGCAGGTAAGCGGCCTAACCTGGTGTGGGGCCGTCTATATTTTTATGGGTTTGACTGTTTATTAAAAAGTAATATATTTAATGGAAATATACTTTTGTTTTAAAAAAAAAAAACAAAAAAAAAAAACAAAAGGGAAAAATATATAAGGAGGAAAATCGAAGGCCAGTTTTATTGCCTCTTCAAAGCACTTGGTGCTGTGTATGTATGTTATATTGCATGTTGCCATTGGTTTCTGGGGGTTTTTTACTGTTGGTTTGTTTTTCCCCACAGATCCTGGGATTCCTTCAATTAGTAGCCTCCCAGTTCTTTATTGCCTGGCTAGTCTCTTTTTCTCCTAAATTGGGACATATTTTTATATTTATTTATATATACTTGCGTATATATATTTAAAAAAAAAAAAAAAAAATATATATATATATATATATATATATTATATTCTATATTTATATATAGATTATTAAGGGGATCTTCTTTTTGAATTAAATCCTCCCAAAAAAAAAATTCCGGGACATTTACAATAAGGGGGCATCCCGGGTCGGCTTATGCCTTAAATCCCAAAAGAATTGCGAATACCATAAATCACCAGATGGAGGCTTCCGTTATTACCGGAAATGGTTCTTCTGGGCCATCTAGGGGGTGCGCAAGATGTGGGACTCCGCTCCCAGATGATGATGTCTTTGTATGCATTCCTTGTGCAAGGCAGAGTATTGCGCGTCAGTCCGTCGCTTCGGCTGCTGGCCCGTCGCATCTTCCATCATCTCCTACCTCTCCCTTCCTGTTCCGGACCCCGCATGACACTGTCAAGAGTGGGGATTCGCAATCCGAGGTGGCGGCGCGATTGGCCAGCCTCCGGAAAATAGTGCCCGTTAAAGCAGGGTCTAAAGCCACTGCAAAACGGAAGCACCTGACTCCGATACCTTCGGCTTCACAGGTATGTGAGCCTGTGGAATGGTCCGATGGCTCCCCGGACGAGGGAGAATTCCTGTTGGCGTCAGATGAGCCTGCAGATCAGCTTGAGGCTGATGCTATTAGCGATTGGTCGGCGGGTGTTTCCCTTGACACCCCCTCCATTCTGGCTCAGATGTTTGAAATTCTGAATTTAGATCCGCCTGAGGCTGTCACCCGGCCAAAGGGCCAGTTGTTTAAAGAGCCTCAGCCGCGTTGGGTTTTTCCCAGACAACACCACTTTGAGAGGGTGGTCCTTAAGGAATGGGAACATCCCACGCGGTTATCTGGAATCCCTTCCAGTTGGGAAAAGCGTTATCCTTTTCCGCCAGAATTGGTGAAGCTCTGGTCCGTCCCTCCTGACGTCGATACCCCTGTGCTAGGGCTCTCCAGCACGGCTATGGTACAGTCTGCGGAGACCACTGTCCCTAAAGATGGGGAGGATCGGCGGATTGACCAGTACGCTCGCCATGGTTTTATTTATGCTGGGTCAACGATGCGCCCGGTGTGTGCTTCGGCCCTTTTTCTATTGGCGGTTAGGTCTGTAATTCAGGAGCTGTATGAGGATCTAGATCCCACTTGCAAAGAGTTTACTGCGCTCAAGCAGTGTGAATCTTTTGTTTCCTATGTTCTATCCGCTCAGGACAATGCGCTGGCTATGAGTAGCAAGACAGCTGCAATGCTGGTGGCTATTCGTCGGTCAGTATGGCTGCGTCAGTGGTCGGCGGACTCAGCTTCTAAAAGGGTGCTCACAGCTCTTCCCTTTTTGGGCTTGCGTCTGTTTGGTGAGAAAATTGATTCAGTCGCAAAGGTTGGTAAGATGCCACAACGCAAGAGGCCTCGTCGTCCCTTTAAGGGGACAAGTGCTGGTAGGCCTTCTTTTCGGGGATTCAGAGCGGGTAGGGGGGCTTCCTTTCCCGCTACCAGAGGTGCAGGTTGGACTCTGGGGAGGGGCCATGGCCGTCCCGCTCAGTCCTGGGGCACCAAGCCCAAGCCTGCTGGTAAACCCGCTCAGCAATGAGGGGCTGCCCTCACCCGTGCGGGTGGGGGGGCGATTACGACACTTCTCCCAGGTTTGGGACCAGGAGATTCCGGACAGATGGATCCGGGAGGTAGTGTCGTCTGGTTACAAACTGGAATTCGACTCTCGCCCTCCTTCACGGTTCTTTCGGTCTCGGGTGCCCATCGATCCTTTGGCCGCACAGGGGCTCCTGGCGTCGGTAAAGAATCTGTTAGAGATGGCGGTCATCTGGCCGGTACCCGCGCTTAGAGATGGGCCTCGGGTTTTATTCCAATCTTTTCGCAGTCCCCAAGAAAGACGGGTCAGTCCGTCCCGTCCTGGACCTGAAATTACTCAACAGGTTCATCCGTGTTCGGAAGTTTCGCATGGAAACCTTGCGTACGGCCGTCGGTTCCCTTCGGCAAGGGGACTTCATGACGTCCATTGCCATTTTCAGATCTCGGGGCATTCGTGTCGTACCTTATTTGGACGACCTTCTCATCATGGCTCCGTCGCTCAATCAATCGGAGACAGACACCAGGTTGGTGGTCTCCACGCTGGAAAGCTTTGGTTGGGTGATCAACTTCCCCAAGTCCTCCCTCGCTCCGGCCAGGGGGGTGTCCTTTCTGGGGATGCAGTTGGACTCTCATCAACACAGAGTGTTTCTCCCCCAGTCCAAAATTCATCTGATCCAGGAGTTGGCTCGGGTCCTACTTTCCAATCCTCGGCCGTCCATCCGTCTGGGGATGAGGCTGATAGGGTTGATGGTCGCCTCTTTCGAGGCAGTTGCTTTTGCTCAATTTCACACGAGGACGCTTCAGCTTTATCTGTTGGCGTCCTGGGACCGGCAGCCTCGGTCGCTGGATCAGCCCTTCCAGTTGTCCTCCCGGGTCCGGCAGTCCCTCCAGTGGTGGTTGGTCTCGGCCAATCTTGTGAAGGGCAGGTCTTTCCTGACCCCTCTTTGGGAAATTGTCACCACGGACGCCAGTCTGTCGGGTTGGGGCGGATTTTGGAAGGAGCTGCAGTTCCAGGGGCAGTGGGGACCTCAAGAGGCCCACTTACCCATCAATGTTCTGGAACTGAGAGCCATCCGTCGGGTGCTTGCTCTCCTGATTCAGCACGTTCTGGGCCTTCCGGTCCAGGTGCGTTCAGACAATCGAACAGCGGTTGCTTACATCAATCATCAGGGAGGGACTCGCAGTCTGAGTGCTCTCAGAGAGGTGTCCCTGATCCTGACCTGGGCAGAGGCCCATGTTCCTTGTCTCTCGGCGGTATACATTCCAGGAGTGGAGAACCAGGTAGCGGACCGGTTGAGCAGGGGCTCTCCCCGTCTGGGAGAATGGGCTCTCCATCCTCGGGTGTTTCGCTCACTGTGTCTCCGATGGGGGACACCAGAGGTGGACCTGTTTGCCTCTCGTCACAATCACAGGCTCCCGAACTTCGTGTCGCTCTCCCAGGATCCTCTGGCTCTGGCAGTGGATGCCATGTCCCTGAGCTGGGGGGATCTGGGATTTCTATACCTGTTTCCTCCGATACCCATGCTGGGCAGGGTGCTTCGGAAGTTGGCTCTGGAAAAGGTGTCCGCCGTTCTCGTGGCCCCAAGGTGGCCAAGGCGAGTGTGGTTCGCAGACATCGTTCGGCTGGCAGTGGACCAGTTCGCCCTGCCTCTTCGGCCCGATCTGCTCACTCAGGGTCGGTTGGAAACCATTACTCCCGGTTTGGGATTTGAATTTGGTTCTTTCTGCTCTTCAGGCTCCTCCTTTTGAGCCTTTGCAAGATATTGCTTTGTCTACCCTGACTCAGAAGATTGTCTTCTTGGTAGCGATCACTTCGGTCCGGCGTGTCTCGGAGTTGGCGGCCTTGTCTATCCAGGCGCCTTACTTTGAGAGGCATCAGGATAAAGTGGTCTTTCGGTTCAAGCCAGACTTTCTTCCTAAGGTTGTTTCTGCTTTTCATTTGAACCAAGATATTGTTCTTCCCTCCTTGTGTCCTAATCCTAAGAATGACATAGAGAGGGTTTTACATTGTTTGGATATAGTACGCTGTGTTAAGTACTACTTGATAATCACGTCTCCTTTTAGTAAGACGGATTCCTTTTTTGTTATGCCCCATGGGCCTAAGAAGGGTTTGCACCAGCCAAATCTGCCATTAGCAAGTGGATACGTCAGGCCGTTACTGCGGCCTATTCTGCTAAGGGGAAAGTTCCCCCTTTTCGTATCACTGCTCATTCTACTCGTGCCATTGGGGCGTCTTGGGCTTTTCAGCACCAAGCTTCTGTTGAACAAGTTTGTAAGGCCGCCACTTGGTCTTCTGTTCACACTTTTTCTAAGTTTTACAAAGTTGATGTGCGGGCATCAGCGGATGCTGTTTTTGGCCGCAAAGTTCTGCAGACTGCAGTCATTTAAGTTATGCTTCACCTGGCCTTGAGATGCCCATCCCTTGTGGACACTGCTTTTGGATGTCCCAATAAGTGAAGAATATTAAAGGTGAAGCGGGGTGTGTGGCACACCAAGAATAATACCATTTTGTGAGTACTCACCTGAAAAATGGATATTGTTGGTGTGCCACACACCCCGCTTCACTCCCACCCTTTTCGGTATTCCGAATCCTTTATATGGTGAAGCTTTTATTTATATTGATTTATTTTGAGGTTACCGTTAATATACTGGTACCTTGTCTTTCTGCTTTTTAATATACTGGTGATTAATGGGAGGTACCAGGTATATATAGGCCGGAAGGGGGCTCGTTACAAGACTTCCTCTCTGCACAGCGTCACCTGGTGGTGAGTTAACCCAATAAGTGAAGAATATTAAAGGTGAAGCGGGGTGTGTGGCACACCAACAATATCCATTTTTCAGGTGAGTACTCACAAAATGGTATTTTATATTTAGTTGCCCCGTGATAAATTTGTCCAAGGGTCCCGATATCTAGCCTTTTACGGAATAAAAGATATACATATATAGATTTTCTCATTTAAGAATTATGTCACTGGGGTCCATTTATAATATCCATGTCTATTGAAGCCCAGCTTCGCTGCACTATGTATTCATGTTGTCAATGGGAAGTGTTATTGCACCAACATGCTTCCAGAAGATGCTTCTAGATTAGTTACTGGTTAATAGAAAATCATCCACCAGTGAACAAAGACTAGTTGTGCTGCATAAAAATCGAATAGCATAATGGACATTTCTTAGTTTAGTCCTTTGAGTATTGACACATATCTGTGGGCTATAAAAATAATACATTTACTTGCCTAACAGCTTTGCCATAAATTACCATCGGTATCTTTTTACCGGCATTTGACTGTGCACCTGCTGTACTGCACTTGCTGAACTTGTAGCACTAACTTGTTTAGTGAAAGTGTCTATTCCTCTAATGAGCAAAGGAAAGGGTAGATGAGCAAGTATCCATTTTTAAAATACCTCTGTATATCTAATGTCGATGTGAAGTGCTTTTTTTGTCTTTTTTTACGGTTTTATAAAAAGTATAGCAAATGTTCATGTTCTGGCCCTTGTAACCTTTCCTCCATGCTTCCACTTGTACAGTCTACACCATTCTCTGAAATTCATCCTCTATCAGTACTATAATAAACCCTGTCTGTCAGCCCTAACCTTCTCTCTCTACTAACTGGTCTGTACTCTACTTTTAACCACCTGTGTGTACCCAAACTAGCTACTTTTACTCTATGTAATGAACTCCACCAAATGGTGCCATGGGATGGCTGTTTAGTATTTGGCTGTGGTACATGAAGATGTCCTTCCCCCTACCTGCTTAACATGTGTATCTAGCCTTCAAGCCAAAAAATATTCCTAGTATGTATGTACTATATATTTGGCAAACAAGACGTCTGAATCTGAGTCACAGGTTTGCTTTAGTCACACAATCGCAAATTGCCATGACTCTGAATTATGCATCAGTGGATCAGTAAAGCTTGTGTATGACTTTAAAATTCCCATTAAACAAATACTGCTGGGTATATATATTTTTAATGCTTTACTGTTGGTGATTATGGTTTCGGTTTGTTTTGCAGGATGAGGTAGTGGTGAAAGAAATCCCCATCACCCACCATGTTAAAGAAGGATCAGAGAAAGCAGATCAGTCACACTTTGTCCTTTTAAAAGTCCTTGGACAAGGATCCTTTGGGAAGGTATGTAGGTAATAATGCAACTGTTAAACTGACAAGTTAAAATAAAGCAAAGTGTCAGCAGGGTCTTTAAATAAACATTACCCACCTCCACCTGTTGCACATTAGTGTTAACTAGCTTTTCCTCACATGGTTCAAGGAGAAGGTATGTTTCCTTCAGAGGGGCATGGGCAGCGGGCATAGGTGGGTGGAGAATACATGCAGACCTGGTCCCTCGATGGCACAGAGTTGCCAATGAGCGTTTAGTTTCAGTTTAAAAGAAAAATGTGGTCAGAGACAGAAGTAACCCATCTGCTCTTTAAAGTTATACTAAAGGCAAGCCCTATTGTTGTCCCATTGTCTCAGGCTACATGTTGCATTGTCTTAACCGTCAATCCATTTTCAAAAATACTCCGTAGTTCCTAAGTTATTTGTAAAAGTATTAGAGCATTGAAGATGCAGAGAATAGGGGGCGTGGCTATGTAGTGGAACTGACTGGTCGCAAGGCACGAGGGCTCCTGACAACCATCCTGAAAAAACCTATAAAAACCCTTCTAACGCCCTATTCTGGTGGAGGGGACCTTCCACAACGGCTCCCAGAGTACCTGGCAGTGGTTGCTGTGACGATCTGCTCGGCTGGATCGCCCGACACATCCTGCGGCCTTGTCTGACTTGCCGTGACGCCATACTCGGGGGCGGAAGTGAAGAGCGTGGACACTTGCTGACAGTGCCGGAGATCTGAAGGATCGATCCCCGCTGGCTGTTGGAGGTGAGGGCTGGTTGGAGCTGGGCGTGTGCGCGGTTCCGCTGAGGCTCGTCCTTCCCCGTCCGCACCGCACCAGGACTGAGCCACCTGTCTCCTGCGGCGGCGGAGGTTGTCAGCTTTCCCGCTGCCCTGCTGGGGGCTTGGCCCCCCTCACCCGTCTCGCGCTGCGGCAGTTGCGCCTAGCACATGTAGGCCGGCTTCCTCCGCTGACTCCCCTCTCGGCGGCCTTACAAATCGCCTCTGCCTCCTGTACACCGGCTGTTGCTTGCTGCTGCGAGCGGAGGTGGCTGCCCCTGCCCCTGAGAGTGCCTGCTCCCGGCTGTGCTGGTGGCGGTTGAGTCGCTTAGGATTGCTGGTCTGTCAGCCACAGTGGGGGGAAGTAGCCCTCCAATAACAAAATAAAAAGAGGACTGATCTTAGACTGTGGACTGGGTTATAGGAGCTCGGATCTCTACCCCCCTTTGGGCCTCTAACGCTGAGGGGTCTGTGGAAACCTTTTTGGAAGGCTCTATATGCAGAGTGCTAGGCCTGGGGAATTTTTTTTTGTTTTTATCTTTTTTTTTTTTTTTTTTAGGGGGAGCACCGCAGCAAAAGTTTGTCTGGCATATTGTCCTCATATTATAAGGGCTGGAGGCGGGTCTGAAGCTCGTCGCGGACCCTCACAGTGTCACAGCCTTGTACTCCACCCAGTGCTGCCAATTGCAATTGCCCTGTGGGTGTGCAGCCTGTTGATAAGGCTGAAATTGGGATCAGGTGCTGCCTGGCGCCCCACATCCACTGGTTCATCCGCCTCTGGATTATCCCCAGGAATAGGAAAGGGGCAGAGCAACATACCAGGCAGACACCATCTATTTATGAGAGGCAATAAAAAGAGGCTCACGATGCTCCTGAGCGGTGGCACGCAAACCATGTCCTAGTCACCCACTAAACACTCTGGGTCTCCTGCTTCGGATCCTGACAATGCTGCAATAATGGCGGCTATTACGAATTGCCAAAGTGTGCTTACAGCTAAATTTGATAATCTACAGGAACAACTAAATTACTTTAAGCATGACCTAGACAAGGTGAAGGATAGAGCAAAGGAGTCGGAGAGAAGAATTGGAGAGGCAGAGGATAGCTTATCAAATGTCACCTAGACGGTGTATTCCCTGAGACGCCAGGTGAAGATCCTTACGGAAGGGGCGTAGGATGCTGAGAACCGTTCCAGACGCAATAACATCAGAATTTTTGGACTGCCGGAGAAAGCGGAGGGGGATGCTCCTGAAAGATTTATTGAAAATCTCATACAAAACATGGTGGCGCCGGAGGGCCTTTCTCCTTTCTTCGTGGTTGAGAGAGCACATCGAATTCCATTTAGGCCTCCGCCGCCCGGGACCCCATCCCACCACTTTATCTTGAAGCTCCTGAACTTTAGAGACAGGGACACCGTATTGATGGTGGCTCGGAAGCAAAAGGATATCCTATATTCTTAGTATACAGTACGTCCTGCTCCAGACATAGTACTTACACTTGGGTTATCCTCCGCCAGATGGCGCTGCACTGCAGAGACATGCAAAACAGGCGCCTCCCGGCCCCTCAAATACCCAGGGACCTCCCACAAATCCCCAGATTTCTCTGCAGTGCCGACTGCGAAGACATGAAGTATCACTCTCTCGCAGGTGAGCGTGGCTTTCATAGCCTGCGGCCCTGTTGGACTATTCCCACCCGTCCTCGTTGTGATGTGCCTCCCAGCCTGTGCTGCGCTGGTCGGGTGAAGGTAGGCAGCACCGTGCGTGCTTATGGAGCCATGCTCCACCGCAGTCCCCCACCAAAGGGTAGGCGGTTTAGGCTGATGGTGAGCCTCTAGGGGATGCCGCTCCCGCATTATTGCCCCATGCCCCGTGTAGCGGTGGGCCCTATACCAAGGGTCGTCATCCTCCCTCGTTTCCCCCGTAGCTCGGGGGGAAAGAAAGGGGGGTGTGTGTGTGTGTGTGTGTGTGTGGCGGTCTCAGTGTACTGTGATACTGTGTACACGCTTATGGCCTTAGTATTGCCCTTGACTTGTAACTTGGTGTCAGAGCCGCGCTGTTTGTCTTTTTATTATGTATCTGCCGCCGCCGCGCGCGTCTGTTTCCTTTATTGGATGTGCCGCGCCGGGTGGCGGCGTCGCCATTGGCAAATCATTTTCTAAGTGTGTCATACACTTCGCTTCTCTTGTCAAGATTGACTATTGTCTAGAGCTTTGCGCTCTTCGGGGGGGGCGGGGACCTGGTTTGGCGTGCTCCGCCTCACAGCCCGCTCTGGCCCGCCCTTCGAGGTTCCCTTGGCGCCATTTTGATGCTAGTCGCGCGTGGTAACGGCCCTCCTCCTCCCTTGGTCTGTAAGTGCCCTCGCGGGCGATTTTCATGATTCTTTATCACTGCGCATGGCTCTGACACCCTTTATTCCCATTATGTCTTTGCCAGTGGCACGTACCTCGTTTCAATACACCTATTTCCCCATGCTTAAATCTCACTCCTGCTGAGTCGCATACAAGTGGGGATTTGCAGCCTGCTGTGTCTTCCAGACTGCCTAAGGCTGATCAGATTATTGCGAGGTTGTCAGAGCGCATGGGCCCTGGTAAGAAGCGGCCCTTGACGCCTCCTGTTTGTTTTTCCTATGGGAACTGAGGAGTTTACTACTCCGCGTGCCTATACCCCTTCTGATGGATAGCTGTTCTCTGACTCAGGCTCATCTGCTGAGAGGCCGAGGAGTCATGACGATTCTGGCCCTGAATACTGGGGCCAGTGTGACACTGACGATTTGTTGATTAAGGTCTTTAACCCTTTTGTTGCCAAGCCCGTAACACCTACGTGCTGGCTTGGCTGGGCCTTAAGTGCCAAGCCCGTAGGTGTTACGTGCTTGACTTTCCCCGCTCCTAGTTTAAAAAATAAAAATAAAAAATACTCACCTGACCCCTTGTTTGATCCGGCCAGATCTCCTCTTTAATTTGGTACCATCCGATCCCTCGTGGGGGCTCGGATGGCTCCAGGAGAGCCCCCGGAATAGTCCGCCCCCCCCCCCCCCCCGATTTGGCAGCAGAAGCTGCTAACTGTAAAAAAAAAAAAAAAAAAGACATTCACTTACCTGCGTGTGCGCTGGCTCCCGCTGTCCCTCCTCTTCACCTGGGGGGCCTCCGATCCCCCCCCAGGACTTACCGATCTTCAGGAGAGAGCCCGAGAGGCTCTCTCCCCTTTCATCCTCGTTGGCGGCTGCCGCTTGGGGCGGGGCTTATGACGTCATCCCGGCCCCAATCACCGGCTTCAGCCTTCTCAGCTTCTCAGATGTCGGTGATCGGTGCCCTGGAAGGAGGTGACAGGAGATCCTCTGATCTCCTGCCTCCCCCTTCTCTGGATGCCGATCACCGGCATCTGTCATCAGAGCGGCGAGGGAAAAGAGCTTGCAATCGGAGGTAAGTACAGTAAAAAATATTATTCTCAGTGTGCCACACACCCCGCTTCACCTTTAAATTCTTCACGATTGGGTTACTCACCGCCAGGTGACGCTGTTGCAGAGAGGAAGTCTTGTAACGAGCCCCCTTCCGGCCTATATATACCTGGTACCTCCCATTTATCACCAGTGTTTTTCTCTCTGCATGACGACAAGACAGAAGAATGAAGTCTCCTGCTTGCAGGTAGCCGGGGTCTTACCCCGGCACCCCCTTTGGTCTATTTCTGCCCGGTTTTGATTGTTTGTTACCTTTGTGGTTAAATGGAAGCCTCCCAGCCTAGGCTGCTCACTGGGCAATTGGTAGATAGCACTATAGGTGCCTAGGAGCTTATCTCCTCCGCTCGACCCCCTGTTTTGGGGGCAATGCGGCTGTCCAGCATGGTGATCTGGATTTGGGATGCCCCTGTCCCGAGGTTCCCCTTGGCCCCTTGCTCTCCCGTTACGGTCCCTTCTCCCTTCACTATGGGGGGGGGGGGGGGTGGAGGGATGTGTATATGCATGTGTGTTTTTACTTGTATGTTTTTTACTTGTTTAACACTTGTCAGGCTGCACCGCAAGCAAGGGTGCACTTGGCCTGGCTGATTCTTCCTCACATGGCACGTTGTTTATCCTCACTGGCAGTTCTGCCATTTTGGCGGGCTGCTGCTGGCCTGAATGGCCAGAGTTTGGGTCAGCTTTAGGGCGGCCGGGGCGGGCCGCGCTGTGGCAGGCATGCCTGATGCTGCCTGCGTCCTTTCTTAGGTGCTCACAGCTCCCCTCCCCCCTTGTCTCCTCTTTGAATCGGCACCGCCGTTCAGCGGGCCACGTTGTCAGCACTGTCGATTGGGCAGCGCAGGCTGCCTAGCAAGCTTTTTGTCTCCCCCCCGCCCTCCCTCCATCTACTGAGGGCGTTGTGCGCCCTCTTGTTTTGCGGCACCGCCGTCTGGCGGGCCGCATGGTTTGAATCTGGAGGGGGGCGGGGCCCGGATGACGTCAGAGGGGGGCGTGGTTGCGGCGGCGTCATTCAACCCGGCCCCAGCCGCACTTCCTTCCTTTCATTAGGAGTACAGGTGCGGGGCACTCAGCCGCATATGTGTTTTCGTCTCTGCTGCTACTGCTGCCATTGCTGCCATTACTGCTGTTCGGGTGCCTTGGCTATTCAGCCTTACTTGGCCAGGTAAGCGGCCTCACCTCGCGTGGGGCCGTCTATTGTTATCATGACTGTTTTTTTTTTTTTTTTTTTAAAAAGAGGAAAAACAAAGGACAAGAGTTTTTCTTTGGCCTCTTTAAAGCACTTTGGTGTGTGTATTATTATGTGTTACATTGTTGCTTGAATGTTGTATTGCATGCTGCCATTTGTTTTCTGGGGATCTTACTGTTGGTTTTTTCCCCCACAGATCCTGGGATTCCCTCAATGCAGTGGCTTCCCGGTTCTATTATACCTGGCTAGTCCTTTTTCTCTAAATTGGGACATATATATATAAAAAGGTGCTCAAAGCACTTCCCTTTTTGGGCTTGCGACTGTTTGGTGATAACATTGATTCGGTTGCAAAAGGTGGTAAAATGCCGCAACGCAAGAGGCCTCGTCGTCCCTTTCGGGGGGCAAGTACTGTTAGGCCTTCCTTTCGGGGATTCAGAGCGGGTAGGGGGGCTTCCTTTCCCGCTACCAGAGGTGCAGGTTGGACTCGGGGGAGGGCCGTGGCCGTCCCACTCAGTCCTGGGGCACCAAGCCCAAGCCTGCTGGTAAGCCCGCTCAGCAATGAGGGGCTGCCCTCAACCGTGCGGGTGGGGGGACGATTGCGACACTTCTCCCAGGTTTGGGACCAGGAGGTTCCGGACAGATGGATCCGGGAGGTGGTGTCGTCCGGTTACAAACTGGAATTCGAGTCTCTCCCTCCTTCACGGTTCTTTCGGTCTCAGGTGCCCATCGATCCTTTGCCCGCACAGGGGCTCCTGGCGTTGGTAAAGAATCTGTTAGAAACGGCGGTCATCCGGCCGGTACCGCGCTTAGAGGTGGGCCTCGGTTTCTACTCCAATCTTTTCGCAGTCCCCAAAAAGGACGGGTCGGTTCGTCCCGTCCTGGACCTGAAATTACTCAACAAGTTCATCCGTATTCGGAAGTTTCGCATGGAAACTTTGCGTACGGCCGTCGGTTCCCTTCGGCAAGGGGACTTCATGACGTCCATAGACATCAAGGATGCTTATCTTCATGTTCCCATCTGCCAGGCTCATCGTTTTCTTCGATTCGTGATGAAAGATCAGCATTTTCAATTTGTGGCACTTCCGTTTGGCCTTACCTCGGCTCCAAGAGTGTTCACCAAGGTGCTGGCAGGGGTGATGGCCATTTTCAGATCTCGGGGCATTCGTGTCGTACCTTATTTGGACGACCTTCTCATCATGGCTCCGTCACTCAATCAATCGGAGACAGACACCAGGATGGTGGTCTCCACGCTGGAAAGCTTTGGTTGGGTGATCAACTTCCCCAAGTCCTCCCTCGCTCCGGCCAGGGTGGTGTCCTTCTGGGGATGCAGTTGGACTCTCATCAACACAGAGTGTTTC
The DNA here is from genome assembly GCA_027917425.1 of Gastrophryne carolinensis. Taxonomy (NCBI): domain Eukaryota; kingdom Metazoa; phylum Chordata; class Amphibia; order Anura; family Microhylidae; genus Gastrophryne; species Gastrophryne carolinensis. The sequence goes on along the minus strand of CM051236.1, from coordinate 307,416,400 downwards.
TCCCCCAGTCCAAAATTCATCTGATTCAGGAGTTTGCTCGGGTCCTTCTTTCCAATCCTCGGCCGTCCATCCGTCTGGGGATGAGACTGGTAGGGTTGATGGTCGCCTCTTTCGAGGCAGTTCCTTTTGCTCAATTTCACACGAGGACGCTTCAGCTTTATCTGTTGGCGTCCTGGGACCGGCAGCCTCTGTCGCTGGATCAGCCCTTCCAGTTGTCCTCCCGGGTCCGGCAGTCCCTCCAGTGGTGGTTGGTCTCGGCCAATCTCGTGAGGGGCAGGTCTTTCCTGACCCCTCTTTGGGAAATTGTCACCACGGACGCCAGATTCTGGAAGGAGCTTCAGTTCCAGGGGCAGTGGGGACCTCAAGAGGCCCACTTACCCATCAATGTTCTGGAACTGAGAGCCATCCGTCGGGTGCTTGCTCTCCTGACTCAACACGTTCTGGGCCTTCCGGTCCAGGTGCGTTCAGATAATCGAACAGCTGTTGCTTACATCAGTCATCAGGGAGGGACTCGCAGTCTGAGTGCTCTGAGAGGTGTTCCTGATCCTGACCTGGGCAGAGGCCCATGTTCCTTGTCTCTCGGCGGTATACATTCCAGGAGTGGAGAACCAGGAAGCGGACCGGTTGAGCAGGGGCTCTCCCCGTCTGTGAGAATGGGCTCTCCATCCTCAGGTTTTTCGCTCACTGTGTCTCCGATGGGGGACACCGGAGGTGGACCAGTTTGCCTCTCGTCACAATCACAGGCTCCCGAACTTGTTGTTCAAACCAGACTTTCTTCCTAAGGTTGTTTCTGCTTTTCATTTGAATCAGGATATTCTTCCCTCCTTGTGTCCTAATCCTAAGAATGACAAAGAGAGGGTTTTGCATTGTTTGGATGTAGTACGCTGTGTTAAGTACTACTTGATTATCACGTCTCCTTTTCGTAAGACGGATGCCTTTTTTGTTGTGCCCTGTGGGCCTAAGAAGGATTTGGCACCGGCCAAATCTTCCATTAGCAAATGGATACGTCAGGCCGTTATTGCGGCCTATTCTGCTAAGGGGAAAGTTCCCCCTTTTCGTATCACTGCTCATTCTACTCGCGCCGTTGGAGCGTCTTGTGCTTTTCAGCACCAAGCTTCTGTTGAACAAGTTTGTAAGGCCGCCACTTGGTCTTCTGTTCATACTTTTTCTAAGTTTTACAAAGTTGATGTGCGAGCCTCAGCGGATGCTGTTTTTGGCCGCAAAGTGCTGCAGACTGCAGTCATTTAAGTTATGCTTCACCTTGCCTTTGGATACCCATCCCTTGTGGACACTGCTTTTGGATGTCCCAATCGTGAAGAATTTAAAGGTGAAGCGGGGTGTGTGGCACACTGAGAATAATACCATTTTGTGAGTACTCACCTGAAAAATGGATATTGTCAGTGTGCCACACACACCCCGCTTCACTCTCACCCTTTTCGGTATCCCGAATCCTTCATATGGTGAAGCTTTTATTTATTTTGAGGTTACCGGTAGATAACTGGTACCTTGTCTTTCTGCTTTTTAAATCAGTGGTGATAAATGGGAGGTACCAGGTATATATAGGCCGGAAGGGGGCTCGTTACAAGACTTCCTCTCTGCAACAGCGTCACCTGGCAGTGAGTAACCCAATCGTGAAGAATTTAAAGGTGAAGCGGGGTGTGTGGCACACTGACAATATCCATTTTTCAGGTGAGTACTCACAAAATGGTATTTTTTTTGTTTTTAATAAAATACTTTTTATTACCGTGTGGTGTTTTTTTTCACAGTTAACCCTTTGTGAGCTGGTAAGGGGTCCATGAGACCCCTTATACCAGCTCACAAGGCTCTGGGTCTGGCAAGTCACCTGCGGGCTAGCGGGTGACTTGCCATTAACCCCCAGCCCCCCATTACCTGCCTCCCCAAAGGCCAGGGGGGGGCAGAAGAGCCCGGGCCCACATAGGCTATGTGGGCTCGTAGGCTGCAGGGTGGGGGGGCCACAAAATCTGCCCCCCCCACTCTGTGCCTACAAGCCCCCATAGCTAGTCCCGGGCTGGTTAACCAGTTTTTAACCCTTAAAAATAAAAAAAATAAAAAAACGGGAAGGGGAACCCTATGTCATTATTTTATTTAAATAACCCTTTGTGTTCTGTCATCCAGCAGCTATAAAAGGCTTCCAGCAGGTGAGCAGAAGCCAGTGATCGCCGAGGGACACAGTGCTCCAGGATGGATGGGAGGTAAGTATTAAAAAAAAAATAATAAAAAAATAAAATAATTTTTTCTTTTTGCGTTTTTTTTTTTTTTTACATTTAACCCATTGTGAACTGGTAAGGGGTTCATGACCCCTATACTAGTTCACAAGGCTGGGGGAGGTGGCAAGTGACCTGTGACTAGCGGGTGACTTGCCATTAACCCCTGGCACCCCCATTACCTGCCTCCCAAAGCCCAGGGGGGGCCGAAGAGCCCGGGCCCACGGGCTATGCGGGCTTGTAGCCTGCAGGGCCAGGGGCCACAAAAGCTGGCCCCTGTGCCCTGTTTCCACAAGCACTGCATAGCTGGTCCCGGGCTGGTTACCTTGGGTAAGGGGGACCCCATGTCTATTTTTTGGGGGGATTTTTAAGGGTTTTTAACCCTTAAAAATCCCCCCAAAAAAATGGGGTCCCCCCAGGGAGGGGGGACCCTATGTCATTTTTTTTTCTCGATTTAACCCTTTGTAGTGTGGATGGTAGTTGTATTTTATTTGTAAATGTTATAGATTGCTTGTTTCAGTTAGGGGGGGTCTCCTGGGCAGGAACGGGGGGCTACCGATAAATATGTGGTACCGTTCTAATCGATAGAAATGGGGCTTTCACATGCAATATGCTTTTCCTTAATAAAATACATTTTTCTAAAAATGTTTTTATTTATTTATTTTTTTACTTAATATTGTAAAAAAACAAAATAAAATTTACAAACAAGACATTTCATGTTAAAGCCTAAACTCTGCTGCAAAAAAAATAAATATAATTTTCCTGAAAATTACTGCAAAAATGGCGCAAAAATGGTGCAAAACATGGCGCAAAATGGGGAAAAATGACCTGTCAACAGAGGGTGACAAAATCTCAAGTAGGCTGGCAATTAAAAGGGTTAATAGTACCTCTGCATGTTGGGTATTGTTCTGTTCGGGAGACCTTGCGCTTTCAGACTTAGCTTGTTTTTTCTGGTTTGCATATTTATATTTTAGGAAAAGGTGTTTTTTATTCAGCTTTTTTATACATTTTTTTAAGGAAACCCTGCGCAACCAAAGAATTCTTTGAGGAATCAATTCCAGAAAGATGAGCCCACTACAACAAGCTGGGTACGCTTAGAAAGCTTAACGTGTACTTTCAGTGAATATATGGTTTATGGGGGATATTCTAAATGTAAAGGGTTGTTTTGGTTGAAAAATCGCAAGGTGCGCACTTTGTCTGCAGAACTGAAATTTTCAAGTAAAATTACCGTTATGCACATGCTTTACTTTGGGGTGTTTGGCAACTCTTCCCTTAACAGAACCTATGCATGTTGGGTGTTGTTCTGTTCGGGGAATGTTGCTTTTTCAGATTAAACTTGTTTTTTCTTGTTTTGTATATAGTTTTTTTAGGAAAATGTGGCTTTGATTCTGCTTTTTTATCCTTTTTTTGGGGAAACTCTTTGCAACCAAAGAATACATTGAGGAATTACTTCCAGATAACTATGGGCACATCAACATGCCTGGTACACCTAGAAAGCTTGAGGTGTGTACTTCCAGAGAATATATAGTTTGTTGGGGGTATTTCAAATGTAAAGGGTTGTTTTTCTGGTAAAACTGCAAGGTGCGCATAGCTCATATCAGTTATATTTTTTCTGAAAATCCCCTAAAGCGCTATTTCAGTTTGGGGGAGTCTCCTGGGCAGGAAAGGGTGTCTACCTATACATATGTGGTATCGCTGTAACCGGGAGAAATTGGGATTTCACACGCAATAAGATTTTATTGGCAAACTTACATTTTTTTATTACAAAAAAACACTACAAATTGTAAAAAAATATTTTTTTTAATTTTTTTTCACATATTTCACCCAAAAATATTGAGAATACACCTAAAAAATACAAACAAGACATTTCATGTTAAAGCCCAGACTCTGCTGAAAAAAACAATATATCATTTTCCTGGGAAATCCCTGGAAATCCTTTCAAAAATGACAGTTGAACATGTGTAGCGCAAAATAGTGAAACATCGTCTGGCAACAGGGAGTGGAAAATGCTGCAGGTAGGCTGGCAGCGAAAGGGTCTATCTCTCTCCCTGGTGAGGCTCCCAAGCCGAGAGGGGAGAGTTTCCATACAGCGACAGCGCGCTTGGAATTTCTAGAGCTGGCTCACTTCCATGCTCTTGTACTCAAGGAATGGGAATGCCCCAGTAAACTTCCAGGGGTCCCAGGGGATTGGGATAGGAAATACCCTTTTCCCCCTGAGGTGGTTAATTGTTGGTCATCACCCCCCATGGTGGATGCACCGATCATAGGGCTTCCTAACCCCCCCTTTTATCACAGCCCCTGCTTATAGTACCCTTCGGGATGCTGAGGACCGGCGCATTGATAGGCTGGCCTCCCACGCCTTTTCTTGTGCAGGATTGGCGCTGCGCACGGTCTGTGCTGCGGCCATCACTGCAGTGGCCGCTAGAACCCTCATCAGAAAGATGCTTGAGCATCACCCTGAGGATCTCCCCTGGGAGGTGTTTAATGCACTCTTCAGTTGTGATGTATTTGTAAAATGTATCCTTTTAGCTGGATGACACTATTAGAATGTGTGCAAGGACTTCTGCCCTTGTGGTGACTATACGTCGCTTGGTCTGGCTGCGACAGTGGGGTGCTTAGGATGCGGACTCTGACTGGGCTGCCCTTTAGAGGGCAAAGCCTGTTTGTGGCCCGTCTGGACCGGTTTGGTAAAAAGAGCAAATCACGTTTCGGCCCCCTCGGGGCAGGGGCACCCCTCCCCCTCTCTACCAATGTGTTAAACATTGCCCTTCCTGGGAGCTCGTGCAGACTCCTGCCCCAGGAGCGGCAGACAACGTCCTGGCCCCTCCGGCGGGGCTAAGCCTAAATCTTCCACCAAACCCCCTCAAGCATGATGGGGCGCCCTCGCCGTCTGGGTGAGGGGATGGCTGCAGCACCTTGCTCTTGGCAGGAGGCATCACGCCTCATTCTGGTGGTTTCAGGAGGTAGTGTCCTCCGGATACAGGATAGAGTTTGCTGCGCAGCCTCCCCCAAGTTTATCAGGGTACTCCTGGTCCCTGTCTCTGTTCAGGTGTTGGTGCAGGCCAGGCATGGCCTGTGGGGTCTGGGGGTCACTTGCAGATTGCCCCTAACAGGCAGAGGCTGCTACACCAACTTTTTCCACAGTCCCCCGAAAGGATGGGTCAGTCTGACCCTTTCTGGATTTACAAGTTTGCGGCAATTCACCAGTTATAGGCAGTTTCTGCATGGATAGTCTGGGTTGGGCCATCAGCGCCTTGCGCTCAAGGGGCTTCTTGCCGTCTGTGGAGCTCTGAGATGCTTCTGTTCACTTCCCTGTGTCTTCTGGACAACGAGGCTCTTCAGGTTCGTATTGGAAGTACAACACTGCTAAGTTGTGGCCTTGTTATTTGGCCTCTCTTCAGCTCCCAGAGTGCCCACCAAGGTGCTGATGGGGGCGATATCTCTGAGACCTAGGGGCGTCCACGCTATGACCTACCTGGATGTCCTTTTTCACTTCCCGGTCTCTACGTCAGGCTAAGTTGGTCTCTTGGCTGGTTGTGTCCGCTGGGAATCTTTTGGATGGGTGTTCAATCACCCCATGTCCTCGTTGTCCCCTGGATTGGTAACCTCATTCCTAGGAATAAATCTGGATTCGGTTCAGACGAGAATCTTCCTTCCTTAGCAATAAAGTGGACAATCTGGTATGCATGGGCTCAGTCCCTCATTGCTGTCTCCGTCCCTTTACCAGGCAGGGACGTGGCTGGTGGCCCGTTGGTGGCTTGCTTGGAAGTGGTCCCTTTTGCTCAATTTCCCCTGGGCCCTTCTGCAACTTATATGGTTAGTACAGGACAGGGATCCAGCCCTCTTGGAGTGGATGAACTTAGGGAACCTGTCTGGGGACAGTTGCCTTCTTGCCCCTTCCTGGAGCCGGTCACCCCGGATGCCAATACTTCAGGTTGAAGAGGGGGGGGGTTTCTTCTGAAGGTCCATACACCTTAGAAGGTCCATACACCTATTGATGTTTGAAACAGTGAGCGTTCAGGTTGGTTCCTTTTCGCTTGACTACTACTCTTCAGGGCCTGCCCGTTCGGGGGCGCTCGGTCTGTCTGGCGACAGTGGCCTACATTAGTTATCTGAGAAGGGCCTGGAGCAGGATGGTCCTCCAGGAAGTGTCTATGATCCTATTCTGGTTGGAGGACAATGTTCCTTGTATATCAGTGGTATTCGCTCCGGTGGGAGTCCCTCTGCGACAGGATGTGCTAATCCCTGTGTCACTATTGGGTCCAACCAGTTGTGGATCCTTTTGTGTCCCGTCACTATCACAAGCTCTCGGCCCTTGTTTCCCTGTCCCAGGATCCTCTGGACGTGGTCATGATGCCTTGGTAATGTCATGGCTGGACATTCTGTTCTTTATGCCTTTTCTCCATTCCCCTGCTAGGCAGGTTTCTGAGCTAGTTTGCTCTGGAACGGGGGACCAGTGATTCTGGTGGCCCCCGGGTGGCCTAGTAGAGTGTGGTTCGCAGACGTGGTATTGAGGGCAGTAGATCTGTACGTTCTGCCTGGAGTGCCAGCTCTGCTCACTCAGGGCCCCCTTTACGTCACCCCAAGCTACAGACTCTGGCCTAGTCGGCCTGACTGCTGAAACATCCATCTTGATGGAGACGGGCTTACCTGTCTCGGTGATTGAGACTATGGGAAGACTAGGAGCAAGCTTCGTCCTCTTCTTCTCCCGTCTATTATAGGGTACGGTGTATCCATATTGATTGGTGTGAGTCTAGGTCTCTTCCCTGCCGGGCTTTCTCTGTTCCCAGGGTTCTAGAGTTATTACAGCATGAGTTGGAGTTGCCTCTCCAACTCAGTAATCTGAAGGGTCAGGTTCTGCCCTGTCGGCCTTCCTTAGAAGTCTTTGGATCAGTTTTCCTTGGTTAAGACTGTCTTTAGGGGGTTACTCGTGTGCGTCTCCCCTGGAATTCTATGGTCCCCGCTGGGATTGAATTTGATTCTGTCTGCCTTGTGGGGCATTCCCTTGGGACCTATTCAGGATGCTACCTGACTGTTGCTTACCCTCGAGGTTGTCCCTCTGGTGGCTGTTACTTCGGTCAGGCGTTGTCTGAGCGGGTGGCTCCGTCTATCTAGCCCCCATTCTTTAGATACTCCAGGATATGATGGTGGTCCGCTTTAAGCCAGACTTTTTTGCCTAAGGTGGTGTCTTATGTCATTGATTGGGATATTGTTCTTCCTTCCGTGCATTATTCCTAGCAATGCTGAGGAAAGGGTTCTGCATTCCTTGAACTGGTGTGAATTTTTTTTTCCTTGGTAGTCACTGGGTCCTTTAGGAGTCCTGATGCTCCTTGGGCCTACGGCCACTCCATCTTGATTTTACCCGATCTCGCTTGATCTCGGGGGGATAGACGTCTTTGCCTGGTCTTTACTTGGATGGGATGGTTCCTTCTGGTCCATGGAAAGGTTCTTTGGCTTCTGCCAAGTCTACTGTTAGCAATTGGATTTGTCAGGCTGTTGTTCTGGCCTATTCCACTAAGAGGAAGAATATTCCCTTTCGCTTTATTTCTTATTCCTAGTGGTGCCTCTTGGGTCTTTCAGCACCAGGCTTCTGTTGAACAAGCTTGCTAGGCCGCTACTTGGTCTTCTGTTCATACCTTTTCAAAGCTTTACAAGGTTGATGTTAGGGCCTCAGCTCATGCTGTCTTGGCCGCAAGGTTATGCAGGTGACAGTGGTTTTAACTGTCTGCTGTTGCCTTTTTTGTTGGGGATCCCACCCTTCTTTAATGGACACTGCTATTGGATGTCCCAAGTGTAAGTACTATGTCTGGAGCAGGACCTACTGTATACTAAGAATAATACAATTCTGTGAAATACTCACCTGTAGAATTGATATTATTTGTATACAGTACGTCCTGCTCCACCCCACCCTGGTTTTGGTATTATTCTGGATCCCCTGTATGGTGATTATCATTTTCATATTTACCAGTTGGTGGTTAAATTCTCCCGGCTTCTTGTTCACTGCTTTTCAGTGCTGGGGATTTGTGGGAGGTCCCTGGGTATTTGAAGGGCTGGGAGGAGCCTGTTTTGCATGTCTCTGCAGTGCAGCGCCATCTGGCCGGAGGATAACCCAAGTGTAAGTACTATGTCAGGAGTAGGACGTACTGTATACAAATAATATCAATTCTACAGGTGAGTATTTCACAGAATTGTATTTTAATGGGGCAAGATTGTCCTTCTTTCCGGATTTCACGTCCGAGGTGCAGAAACAGCACCGATCCTTCAATGAGGTGAGGGCACGACTCCGGGGGAAAAACATCAGATACGCCATGATCTTTCCTGCGAGTCCCGGATGGAACTACCACAAGGTTTTTCCTCACAGCTGAAGAGGCCAACGACTGGATGGACTCACTTCCCGCAGCCTGAAGGCCGAATATGCATAGCTGATCCAACTGAAACACAATTAATCTGGTTTCGCCTAACTTTTCTGCTGTATGGAAGTTATTATACCAGGGGAGCCCGAGGATTGTTTTTCATGGGACCACTGGTCTCTCTTCCCTTACCCGGGTTTGGGGGCCCCTGTTCCCCTCTCCCGTTCTCAACCGTTATTATCCGTTACCTGTTCTTCACCTTCCTTTTCCCCCTCTCACAGCATATGTTGGCTGGGTTTCATAGGGATGATTATCCTTTATTATCCCTCTATGTGACTGCCTTCAATGACCACGGATCGCCAACACTACAGTTAACCAGTGCTTTTTTGTCTTTTAGGTTAAGGGATTAAGCTCACCTTTAGTTTGGGTTTTGGTGGAGCCGGGTGGGTTTGGGTTGTTACCTCAGGGCACAACGCTGTTATGAGCCCCAGAGGTCAAGGGAAGGTTATTGATATTGTTACTACTGTTAATGTTCTTTTTTTTTTATTGTATAGTGAATTTGGTGTGGCCTGTGAGTGCTGGTGTGAATGGGTTGGCCTGCTGCTGTGAGGTCTTGGAGGGGACTGCGAGATGCTGGGATATGAGGTACTTCTCTGGCAAAATTGACTATTACCGCAAGGCTAGATGGAATGTAAGGTGATTTCATGAAATGTGCGAGGTCTTAATGACCGCATAAAGAGGTCTACCGTGTTTCAATTCCTGAAGCGCCATAGCCCTGACATCATAATTCTACAAGAGACCCGTTTACTGGGCCGGAAAGCGATGTCCATCAAAAAACCCTGGATAGCGCAACTGTTTCATTCCCACTACTCTAACTATGCCAGGGGGGTATCAATCCTAGTGGCTAAGCATCTCCCCTTTACCCTTCTATTGATTAGCTCTGACCCTAAGGGACGTTTTGTCATAATGCATGCTAAAATACATGATATTAATATTTTGGTGGTAGGCTTATATATTCTGCCCCCCTTTTGATGTGCAATTTCTCCAGGAGATCATGGATAACGTTGCCGCGTTCCCGCCTGACCCTCTATTGCTCATAGGGGACTTTAATATGATCCTGGATAGATCCCTGGACCGACTGACTCCTGGGGTGGGCCCAACATGTCAATTCGGGAATTGGAGGAGAAAATGGCTGGGGCAGAAGAGGAGTTTGTGATATCAGCGACGCCTGTGAATCATAATCTACTTAAATCACTCCAAAGAGAATATTAGATATTATTACTAAAACAGAAAACAATTTTTGAAAAGGGGGATAAAAATGGGAGAACCTTGGCATACCTTTTGAGAGCAGAGTGCCCGCAAACGCAAATAGTTGGTATTACAAACCAGACCCAATTTATAACTGATTCGGAAGGGATCTCCAACCAGTTCCGTGACTACTACAGTCATTTGTACTCTTCTAGGGTACAATATGACTCGGTAGCTCTAGACACCTATCTCGGAAACATAAATCTTCGGTCTCTGTCAGCTGCGGATAGTGCGGTACTGGATGGTCCAATAACGTCCGAGGAAATTGGGAAAGCAATCGCTCTGATGTCTGGCCGGAAGGCTCCTGGGCCGGACGGTTTGCCCTCAGAATGGTATAAAAAGTGCGGTGATGCTGTGGTGCCCAGACTATTGGAGGTTTTCTCTGAAGCTCTGCAATCTGAAACCCTACCCGAATCTTTTGCACACGCAATTATTACTTTGATATACAAAGATGGTAAACCTCGAGATTCTTGCAGTTCGTATAGGCCAATCTCTCTCCTGAATCAGGATGCCAAGGTTCTCGCTAAGATTTTGGCACTCCGACTGAACACTGTAATTCTCTCGCTTATAGGGCCAGATCAATCCGGCTTTATGCCAGGCCGAACGACAAGCATTAACCCTTTAAACGCCAGCCACATAAAATTTACGTGGCTGCCTCCCCTGTAGTTAACCGCCAGCCACGTAAATTTTGCGTGCCTGACTTTCCCCGCTAACAGTAAAAAAAAAGTAACTTACCTGACCCCTTGTTCGATCCGGCCGGGTCTCCTCTTCAACCAGAGGGGCTCCGATCGCCAATTGGGGCTCCTCCGGCTGCAGGGGAGTGCCCAAAATAGGGTGCCCCCCCGTTTCAGCAGCCGCCGGGATTGCCTGCAAAAAAAAAAAGTTACTTACCTTCGTGCTCGCCGGCTCCCTTTTTCACGGGGAGGGGCTCCGATCACCCCCCGGGTCTTCTGTCTTCTGGAGGGGGCATAACAGCCCTCCGCAGCCGCCATCTTGGATTTTAGCCCGCCCCTTTGTGAACTGGTAAGGGGTCCATGTGACCCCTATACCAGTTCACAAGGCTCGGGGGTCTGGCAAGTAACCTGCAACTAGTGTGTGACTTGCCATTAACCCCTGGCCACCCAAATTACCTGCCTCCCCAAAGCTCGGGGGGGGGGGGCAGAAGAGCCGTGGCCCTAGGCTATGATGGCTTGTAGCCGGCAGGGCCAGGGGCCACTAAAGCTGGCCCCTGCGCCCTGTTCTACAAGCCCCCATAGCTGGTCACAGGCTGGGAGGGGGGACCCTATGTCATTTTTTTTTAATAAAAGGCTTCCAGCAGCAGCAGGAGAGCAGAAGCCTAAGTGATCAGCATGGGACACAGGGATGGATGGGAGGTAAGTATTAAAAAAAAAAATAATTTAAAAAAATATATATTTTTTTAATAGTTATTTTGAAAAAGTGTCTTTTTTTTTTTTACTTTTAACCCTTTGTGAACTGGTAAGGGGTCCATGTGACCCCTATACCAGTTCACAAGGCTCGGGGGTCTGGCAAGTCACCTGCAACTAGCGGGTGACTTGCCATTAACCCCTGGCCACCCAAATTACCTGCCTCCCCAAAGCCCACGGGGGGGGGGGGTTGGGGCAGAAGAGCCGTGGCCCTAGGCTATGACGGCTTGTAGCTGGCAGGGCCAGGGGCCACTAAAGCTGGCCTCTGCGCCCTGTTCTACAAGCCCCCATAGCTGGTCAGAGGCTGGTTACGCTGGGTAGGGGGGACCTCACACCATTTTTTGGGGGGATTTTTAAGGTTTTTAACCCTTAAAAATCCAAAAAAATGGGACCCCATGTCATTTTATTTTTTAATTAACCCTATGTTACCTGTAACCCAGTATAAAAGGCTTCCAGCAGCAGCAGGAGAGCAGAAGCCTAAATGATCAGCGTGGGACACAGGGATGGATGGGAGTAAAAAAAAAATAATAATAATAAAAAAAATATTTTTTTAATAAAGTTATTTTTAAAGTGTGTCTCTGTGTGTGTTTTTTTTTTTTTACTTTTAACCCTTTGTGAACTGGTAAGGGCTCTATGAGACCCCTATACCAGTTCACAAGGCTCTGGGTCTGGCAAGTCACCTGCGGCTAGTGGGTGACTTGCCATTAACCCTCGAGACCCCCCCCCCATTACCTGCCTCCCAAAAAAACCCTTATATTCCCCCAAGAAATGCCCCCCCCCCCCCCCCCCCTGTGAAGGGGGACCCCACACCAGTTTTTTTTAATTTAACCCTTTATTATGTTATATGGATAGTAGTTGTATTTTATTTGTAAATGTTATAAAGTGCTCTTTTCAGTTTAGGGGATCACCTGGACAGGAACGGGGGGATACCGATACATATGTGGTATCATTGTAATCGGGAGAAATGGGGCTTTCACGTGCAATATGGTTTTCTTTAATAAAATACATGTTTTTGTTAAAATAAAGGAGACAATTTAAAAAATATATATTTTTTTTATTTTTTTTTTACTTATTTAATTAAAAATATATTAAAGTAGAAAAAATACAAACCTTTTCATGTTAAAGTCTAAACTCTGCCACAAAAAGAAAATATGCCATTTTCTTGGAAATTCCTGCAAAAATCACAGTTAAACATCACGCAAAATGGTGAAAAATTACCTGTCAGCAGAGGGTGACAATCTCAAGTAGGCTGGCAGTTAAAAGGTTACAGGTACCTATGCATGTTGGGTATTGTTCTGCTCGGAGGACCTTGCGCTTTTAGATTTAGCTTGTTTTTTCTTATTGGCATATTGATATTTTAGGAAAAGGTGTTTTTTATTCTGCTTATTTATACTTTTTTTTTGTGAAACCCTGTGCAACCTAAGAATTCATCGAGGTATTACTTCCAGAAAGATGAGCCCACTACAACAAGCTGGGTACGCTTAGAAAGCTAAACATGTTTACTTTCAGGGAATATATGGTTTATTGGGGATATTCCAAATGTAAAGGGTTGTTTTGGTAGAAAAAGCACAAGGTGCGCACTTTGTCTGCAGAGCTGACATTTTGAAGTAAAATTACCATTATGCGCATGCTTTACTTTGGTGTGTTTGGCAACTCTCTCCTTGACAGAACCTATGCATGTTGGGTATTGTTCTGTTTGGGGGATGTTGCTTTTTCAGATTTTCTGGTTTGCATATATTTTTTTTTTTTAGGAAAATGTGGTTTTGATCCTGCTTTTTTATTCATTTTTAGGGAAACCCTGTGCAACCAAAGAATACATTGAGGGATTACTTCCAGAAAACTGCACCTATGTCTACAAAACCTAGAAAGCCCAGGCTCTGCTGAAAAAAACAATATATTACTTTCCTGGGAAATCCCTGGAAATCCCTTCAAAAATCACAGTTGAACATGGGGAGCGCAAAATAGTGCAAAATTATGTGGCAACAAAGGGTGACAAAATCTCAAGGTAGGCTGGCGGTTAAAGGGTTGATCTAAGAAGGTTGTTCAGTAACTTGCAAATTTGTCATGATAATGCTGGGAGCAGGATGGTTATATCCCTTGACAATGAAAAGGCCTTCGACTATCGAATGGCCTTATCTATGGGCTGTTCTGACCAAATTTGGCCTTTCTCCGACCTATATTAAATATGTACAATTACTTTATAAGAACTCCAGGGCGAGGGTAAGGGTGAATGGAGTTACAACGACTGAATTTTCCTTGCATCGAGCCACAAGACAGGGGTGTCCTCTCTCTCCCTTGCTATTCACGCTTGCTATTGAACCCCTGGCATCATTAATTAGAGATTCCTCAGAAATTCAGGGTTGGAAATTGGGTCCCACTGTTGAAAAGGTTTCCATGCACGCTGACACCCTGGTTTATCTGGCTGATGCTTGCAGTTCCCTTGAGGCACTACTAAATGTGATAGCTAAATTTGGGATGTTCTCTGGAATAAAAGTTAATTAGGAAAAATCTAGTTTGTATTTGGTAGACAAACCAGAAGACACTCAGATCTCTTTGGCTTCGTCGCTTCAAGTGGTGGACCGGTTTAGATATCTGGGAGTCATTATACATGGGGTCCCCTCAAAATTCATGGAGCTGAATATATGCCTGGTGATTAATGCTCTCAGGAGGAAGACTGCTCAATGGGCATCTGCCCCCCTCTCGGTGATCGGTCAGATTAATATTTTCAAAATGGTTTTCCTCCCCAAATTTTTATACATTTATCAGGCCTCACCTGCTGTGCTGCCAGCTGCTCATTTCCGACTACTAGATTCCATACTGTTTCAGTTTATCTGGGGCGCCTCTCCCCCCAAAATGAATCGGTCTATCCTCAGAACGCCTCTGAACGCTGGGGGCCTAGCAGTGCCACATATGTTGCTTTATTTTTACGCTGCCCAACTAGTCTACACTACGTGGTGGATGGACCCCTCAGCGACCAACCTGGTGACTGCCCTGAAGGCTTCCTTGTTGGGACCAGTGACCCCCCTGCAGACTCTGGTATATAGGGGAGCTAAGGGCCTCCCACACGCTACTACGTGTATGTGAACCACCCTGCATGTCTGCCATAAAGTGCATAATTTGGGGGGGTCTCCCCACTCTCCTTTAGAATGGTCCCCCAATACACCTCTGTGGTGTCCCTTCCAGACACTGTCTTTTGGAAGCGCCGAGGAATTACGTCGCTGCAATTAGTGGAGTCAGCAGTTGAGGCTATAGTAAGATCCAAGGAACTCGACAAGCCCGCCTCAACATTATACTCTGCCCTCCTCTTAAGTCTCCCCACCCCTCTGGATAGAGCAATGGAAAACACTTATCCCAGACCTTGATCAGGAAGACTGGGAGGAGGCGATAGACAATTTATACTCATCAGTTATAGATTCAAGGGATAGATTAATCCAGGCTAAATGGTTTCATCAGGCTTATCTGACCCCAGTTAGGCTTAAGAGAATGGGCCTGTTGGAGTCAGACCTGTGTCCCAGATGCATTACCAGTGCGAGCACCTTAAAACATATGATTTGGGAGTGCCGGGTGATCTCTGCCTTTTGGGATGGGGTATCTAGCTTCATACATACTTCTGTGGGCCTACCAGTTACGAAATCGGCTGCCTTCTGCTTATTAAGCATAGTCGAGCCTATGTTGGATGGGGGGCCACAGAGAGTTCTCTTACGTTTGTTAGCTTTTTACGCACGCAAATGTATTTTATTGAACTGGAAACATCCAAATGTGGCAACTCTTTCGAGCTGGAAAAGCCTGATAAATGGGAAACTAGCCCTATATAAGATGACTTACCAGGCAAGGGGATGTCCTAACAAATTCGAGCGGGTGTGGGAAGCTTGGCTTAATGCCTCTGACTCCATCACGGATTAGATGTAATCACTTTTCCCTCTCGCGCTTCCTTCTTGGACCTCAAAACATCCAACTTTTATACTGACAATCGTAGGTGATAATAGGCGAAGATGAATGTGTGTGACTGTTGTGTGTGTGTTGTTTTTGTTTTGGTTTTCATTTTGATTGTATCTCTGTTAGTTGTTTTTTGCCCTTGTGTATGTTAACTTTTTCTATGTATGTATATGCATATGTATATGTTTATGGCCCCCTTTGCGGGAAGGGCTGTAATGGTAAGTTGTTGTAACCTAATTTGAAAGCATAAATAAAAAAAAAAAAGATGCAGAGAATAAATGTGGGTACATATTTTGTCTTTACAAATAGGTTTGGTATATGGGAATACACACTAACCCCAGGTATTGTTGTGTCTCT